>OZ017773.1:16576851-17142063 GCA_963969385.1 Philonicus albiceps | reverse complement strand
AAAATATAACTATCTTATTGTAGACCTGAAGATGATCAAAACAATGATCGAAACGTCGTCACTGTAATGTTACAAAAATAAATTGCATTACAAATAAAAATTGGTCTGTCATTGGCGAAATTAACTTCTTTTTCTATAATTGGATACAAAAACAGACGAGATTAGCTTCATATCACACAAGTTTGTTTGGGCATAGCCAAAAATTGCCTACAAGTTCGTTGATTTAGCAGTCATTAACCACCTACGATGATTACCACACAATACTCAACATTTTTTGACTACATAAGACACACACACGGTCTGCCTGCGGTTCGAGCCCTGAAAGATTGGATTCATGACTCTCGACGTCTCACAACATCGATACGACGTCGGACTTTTCTCCTCACATGTCGCACCGAGGACCTTGTTCCTGATTTTATTATCAATTCGACAAAAACAACCAAGGACCTTCAATTTTGTAGCAGGACATCCAACAACCGCTTTGAGATCTCTCTCCAAAAGTTCCACCGCACACTTTTGAATTGTTCGATCCAAGATGTAAACATCCACATCAAGTATCTTTCAACACAGGTACAAAAACACGAAACAATCATAAAGTCACTCTTGCCTAGCAACACGTATCAAAACTTTTTTGACAGTCAAAACGTTAAATTAATTTCTTTGAATGATCACACTTTTTGTACTCTTAACACCAAATTATTCAAACTTCGATCTAAATTGAATAACAATGATGAAATTAAATTTGATGAAAAATGGTTAGTTAATCTTACAAATGTAGAAATTCCAAAACATGTGAAAAAAGTAGTTGCACTTGGTCCTAAATTTAATTTGGAGAAATCAAATTTAACGTTATCAGATAAAGTCGAGCTCATTAAAAACACCGAAAATATTTTATATCGAATTCCAATCTCTTCTCATAACGCAGTTCGAAACACCATTGTTGAACATTGTATTTTAGACAAAAACCAAAAACAAAATCACATTAAAAAAGACAAAAAATTGTTACATCAACACATTGCAGAAACAGAAAAATTCGCGAAACAACACAACATCATGTTTACACTAGCTGATAAGGGAAACACAACAGTAGCGATAAACAAAGCAGATTATACTCAAAAAGTCAATTTCATGTTATCAGACAACAAAACTTATGAACTGTTGAACAAAAACCCTTTGACTCAAATGATCGATAAACTTAAAACACTACTCAAACGTTGGTGGGATAAAAAGTATATCGATGACACTCTTAACGATAAGGGAAAACGCGTAAAAACACTTTTCAATCAATTGTTTGCGACCGAGTCGAACCTCCCGCGATGCTACGCGTTACCAAAAATCCACAAAGTCGGATATCCCTTTCGAATTATTGTTTCTAATATTGACACACCGTACTATTTTTTCTCAAAGTTTATTGCGAACTTAATAACTGTGAATGTACCGGCATCACCGTTTAACATTAATAATAGTGTTGAATTCATTGAGAAAATCAAAAATTTTCAAATTCCTAAAGATCATAGTATGGTTTCTTTTGATGTAATTTCTCTCTTTACAAATGTCCCTGAAGATTGTATCATGCAGAGTATAAAAAACAGATGGAATTTTATAAAAGACAAATGTAAGATCCCATGGAATGAATTTCAGATCGGTCTACAACTTTTACTAGGGTCAACCTTTTTCACTTTTAACAACTTATTTTACAAACAAAAATTTGGTACCCCGATGGGATCTCCATCTTCTCCGATTTTTTGTGACTTAGCGTTACGAGATTTGGAAACGTTTTGTTTTGACAAACTTGATTTTGAGGTTGTACACTATTACAGATATGTCGATGATTCTTTTTTGATTTTACCGACAAACAAAATTGAACACACGTTAAACATATTCAATTCGTATAATTCCAATCTCCAATTCACACATGAGATTGAAACGAACAACCAAATTAGTTTTCTCGATGTAAAAATTATCAGAGATGTAGACGACCGTTTGATCCATAATTGGTATAAAAAACCGACCTTTTCCGGCCGCGTTTTACATTACCATTCGTTCCATCCGACACACCAAAAAATCGCGATGGTGTATGATTTAACTGACAGGGCGATTAAGCTATCTGATGAACAATTTCATGAAAAAAACTTGGAATTGGATACAAAACCAGACGAGATTAGCTTCATATCACACAAGTTTGTTTGTGCATAGCCAAAAATTGCCTACAAGTTCGTTGATTTAGCAGTCATTAACCACCTACGATGATTACCACACAATACTCAACATTTTTTGACTACATAAGACACACACACGGTCTGCCTGCGGTTCGAGCCCTGAAAGATTGGATTCATGACTCTCGACGTCTCACAACATCGATACGACGTCGGACTTTTCTCCTCACATGTCGCACCGAGGACCTTGTTCCTGATTTTATTATCAATTCGACAAAAACAACCAAGGACCTTCAATTTTGTAGCAGGACATCCAACAACCGCTTTGAGATCTCTCTCCAAAAGTTCCACCGCACACTTTTGAATTGTTCGATCCAAGATGTAAACATCCACATCAAGTATCTTTCAACACAGGTACAAAAACACGAAACAATCATAAAGTCACTCTTGCCTAGCAACACGTATCAAAACTTTTTTGACAGTCAAAACGTTAAATTAATTTCTTTGAATGATCACACTTTTTGTACTCTTAACACCAAATTATTCAAACTTCGATCTAAATTGAATAACAATGATGAAATTAAATTTGATGAAAAATGGTTAGTTAATCTTACAAATGTAGAAATTCCAAAACATGTGAAAAAAGTAGTTGCACTTGGTCCTAAATTTAATTTGGAGAAATCAAATTTAACGTTATCAGATAAAGTCGAGCTCATTAAAAACACCGAAAATATTTTATATCGAATTCCAATCTCTTCTCATAACGCAGTTCGAAACACCATTGTTGAACATTGTATTTTAGACAAAAACCAAAAACAAAATCACATTAAAAAAGACAAAAAATTGTTACATCAACACATTGCAGAAACAGAAAAATTCGCGAAACAACACAACATCATGTTTACACTAGCTGATAAGGGAAACACAACAGTAGCGATAAACAAAGCAGATTATACTCAAAAAGTCAATTTCATGTTATCAGACAACAAAACTTATGAACTGTTGAACAAAAACCCTTTGACTCAAATGATCGATAAACTTAAAACACTACTCAAACGTTGGTGGGATAAAAAGTATATCGATGACATTCTTAACGATAAGGGAAAACGCGTAAAAACACTTTTCAATCAATTGTTTGCGACCGAGTCGAACCTCCCGCGATGCTACGCGTTACCAAAAATCCACAAAGTCGGATATCCCTTTCGAATTATTGTTTCTAATATTGACACACCGTACTATTTTTTCTCAAAGTTTATTGCGAACTTAATAACTGTGAATGTACCGGCATCACCGTTTAACATTAATAATAGTGTTGAATTCATTGAGAAAATCAAAAATTTTCAAATTCCTAAAGATCATAGTATGGTTTCTTTTGATGTAATTTCTCTCTTTACAAATGTCCCTGAAGATTGTATCATGCAGAGTATAAAAAACAGATGGAATTTTATAAAAGACAAATGTAAGATCCCATGGAATGAATTTCAGATCGGTCTACAACTTTTACTAGGGTCAACCTTTTTCACTTTTAACAACTTATTTTACAAACAAAAATTTGGTACCCCGATGGGATCTCCATCTTCTCCGATTTTTTGTGACTTAGCGTTACGAGATTTGGAAACGTTTTGTTTTGACAAACTTGATTTTGAGGTTGTACACTATTACAGATATGTCGATGATTCTTTTTTGATTTTACCGACAAACAAAATTGAACACACGTTAAACATATTCAATTCGTATAATTCCAATCTCCAATTCACACATGAGATTGAAACGAACAACCAAATTAGTTTTCTCGATGTAAAAATTATCAGAGATGTAGACGACCGTTTGATCCATAATTGGTATAAAAAACCGACCTTTTCCGGCCGCGTTTTACATTACCATTCGTTCCATCCGACACACCAAAAAATCGCGATGGTGTATGATTTAACTGACAGGGCGATTAAGCTATCTGATGAACAATTTCATGAAAAAAACTTGGAATTGGATACAAAACCAGACGAGATTAGCTTCATATCACACAAGTTTGTTTGGGCATAGCCAAAAATTGCCTACAAGTTCGTTGATTTAGCAGTCATTAACCACCTACGATGATTACCACACAATACTCAACATTTTTTGACTACATAAGACACACACACGGTCTGCCTGCGGTTCGAGCCCTGAAAGATTGGATTCATGACTCTCGACGTCTCACAACATCGATACGACGTCGGACTTTTCTCCTCACATGTCGCACCGAGGACCTCGTTCCTGATTTTATTATCAATTCGACAAAAACAACCAAGGACCTTCAATTTTGTAGCAGGACATCCAACAACCGCTTTGAGATCTCTCTCCAAAAGTTCCACCGCACACTTTTGAATTGTTCGATCCAAGATGTAAACATCCACATCAAGTATCTTTCAACACAGGTACAAAAACACGAAACAATCATAAAGTCACTCTTGCCTAGCAACACGTATCAAAACTTTTTTGACAGTCAAAACGTTAAATTAATTTCTTTGAATGATCACACTTTTTGTACTCTTAACACCAAATTATTCAAACTTCGATCTAAATTGAATAACAATGATGAAATTAAATTTGATGAAAAATGGTTAGTTAATCTTACAAATGTAGAAATTCCAAAACATGTGAAAAAAGTAGTTGCACTTGGTCCTAAATTTAATTTGGAGAAATCAAATTTAACGTTATCAGATAAAGTCGAGCTCATTAAAAACACCGAAAATATTTTATATCGAATTCCAATCTCTTCTCATAACGCAGTTCGAAACACCATTGTTGAACATTGTATTTTAGACAAAAACCAAAAACAAAATCACATTAAAAAAGACAAAAAATTGTTACATCAACACATTGCAGAAACAGAAAAATTCGCGAAACAATACAACATCATGTTTACACTAGCTGATAAGGGAAACACAACAGTAGCGATAAACAAAGCAGATTATACTCAAAAAGTCAATTTCATGTTATCAGACAACAAAACTTATGAACTGTTGAACAAAAACCCTTTGACTCAAATGATCGATAAACTTAAAACACTACTCAAACGTTGGTGGGATAAAAAGTATATCGATGACACTCTTAACGATAAGGGAAAACGCGTAAAAACACTTTTCAATCAATTGTTTGCGACCGAGTCGAACCTCCCGCGATGCTACGCGTTACCAAAAATCCACAAAGTCGGATATCCCTTTCGAATTATTGTTTCTAATATTGACACACCGTACTATTTTTTCTCAAAGTTTATTGCGAACTTAATAACTGTGAATGTACCGGCATCACCGTTTAACATTAATAATAGTGTTGAATTCATTGAGAAAATCAAAAATTTTCAAATTCCTAAAGATCATAGTATGGTTTCTTTTGATGTAATTTCTCTCTTTACAAATGTCCCTGAAGATTGTATCATGCAGAGTATAAAAAACAGATGGAATTTTATAAAAGACAAATGTAAGATCCCATGGAATGAATTTCAGATCGGTCTACAACTTTTACTAGGGTCAACCTTTTTCACTTTTAAGAACTTATTTTACAAACAAAAATTTGGTACCCCGATGGGATCTCCATCTTCTCCGATTTTTTGTGACTTAGCGTTACGAGATTTGGAAACGTTTTGTTTTGACAAACTTGATTTTGAGGTTGTACACTATTACAGATATGTCGATGATTCTTTTTTGATTTTACCGACAAACAAAATTGAACACACGTTAAACATATTCAATTCGTATAATTCCAATCTCCAATTCACACATGAGATTGAAACGAACAACCAAATTAGTTTTCTCGATGTAAAAATTATCAGAGATGTAGACGACCGTTTGATCCATAATTGGTATAAAAAACCGACCTTTTCCGGCCGCGTTTTACATTACCATTCGTTCCATCCGACACACCAAAAAATCGCGATGGTGTATGATTTAACTGACAGGGCGATTAAGCTATCTGAAGAACAATTTCATGAAAAAAACTTGGAATTAGTTACGAACATTTTACATAACAACTCTTATCCTCTCTCTTTTATTAAAAAATACATTAGAAAAAGACTTGCAGTATTTAATAGCAACAATGACAACATTCCAAACTTGACAATAAATGAACCGGAAGTTACACTTACAATTCCTTACACCAATAAATTTACTCAACAATTAAATACCAAACTAAAAAATTACAATATACGCGTTGTCAACTCCATTAATAATAAACTAGATCACATTGTCATACCAGGAAAAGATAAATTGCAAAAAAACAATAACACCAATGTTGTTTATCAGATAAATTGTTCAACTTGTCCTGCCACCTACATAGGCCAAACAAAAAGGAAATTGGGTACACGCATTAAAGAACATCAAAAGAATATAGGACTTTATCCTAAATATCATAATGTTTTGACAAAACACCGACTCGACCATCCGTCGCATATTATAGATTGGGATAACGTAAAAATTAAAGATAGAGAAACGCGCTTATTTAAACGTCTCATATCTGAAATGGCTTATATCAAAGCGAATTCACACACTTTGAATTTACAAACAGACACTGATGAGTTTCATGACCTCTATATACCTGCGCTCACTTAATTTTTCTTCTCTGTGTAAACACTTATCAGTTTTGATCGAGGTTTCAACTGTCTAACTCGTCTCCGTTATGTTTCACGTTTTTGTCATAGTTCTTATTTATTTAATTATCGACTATATTATTATTTATATTATGTCTCACGTTTTTGTCATAGTTCTTATTTATTTAATTATTGACTATATTATTTTTTATATTAAAAATTGACTATGTATTCCCGGTTCCATTTTTTACTGATGGTGAGTTTTGTAAAATTGTGTGTCTTTCTATTGTAAATTTACATTGTCATATAAAATATAACTATCTTATTGTAGACCTGAAGATGATCAAAACAATGATCGAAACGTCGTCACTGTAATGTTACAAAAATAAATTGCATTACAAATAAAAATTGGTCTGTCATTGGCGAAATTAACTTCTTTTTCTATAATTAGTTTTAAGTTAGTTTTAAAGGGTAACACGGGCATAAATAAATTAGATGCCGCTACAACAGAACACATAGAACACATAATTAAACCGTGCATTAAAAGAATTTATTTCCGATAGTAAAGGCATGGCATTATTTCGAAATATTTCGTGATATCCAATAGGGTAGGGCGAATATTTGTTAACATACGGGTACAAACTTGGAAAGTCCAAATAACGATATTTCTTTTTCTTATTTCACTTTGTGGTATAGATTAAATACCTCAGTACGCCCTCCAAAAACGGCATTACGTGGATTAAGCGGAACAGGAATATCAGCAACAAGATCATTTAATCTTTGATTTACAACAGGATTTGCTTTTAGAAATTGTTTGAATTCACATTCCCAAATGTACACCAAAGGATAGCCATGCTGTTTGATTGTCTCAATCCTTTTTAGAGTGCTCTCATACTTTTGGCTAATAGTCTCTACCTTTTGATGCCTATTGTTTGTAAATTCTTGGACTTTGAACAATTGTTACAGCCATGATAAAAACAGCCTAAAAATTCGTAAGCTGTGTTGGTTTCTAAAATGAAACCATCTACTTGCAGTCCACTCCTTTCTAACCTAACCTCCCCTTTTATTGTTTGCAGAGAGAATCCTGTGTTCCCTTTTTGTGCTTTCCCATGCAAGCCACTTGGCAGCACTCAGTGAGTGCTGTTTAGATTTAAAATAACCATTCTTGGACATTGGGATAGCTACCAATCTAATCAATATTCTCTGTTGTGTTAAAGTAATAAGGGTAATATCCTTTTATCTGATCTTTAATATTAAATTTAAAGTCAGAAGCTCAGAAATCAAAAAGTGACCATCATACCTCTGAATATTATGTGCAATGCAGGGCAATTTTTGAGCAAATTTGACATAAATATTCATTGCAGGTATGGTCGTTTAAACTTTTTTTAGTAAGATTAAGAAATTTGTTGCATAGTTTACAAATTTTGAAACTATCACACACACTTTTGTTTTTAATTTTATTTCGAAGATGATTGGCAAAACAGACTACGCCTCTGCATGTACGGTTGCAATTCTCGCATCCACGCACTTGTTTAACAAACTTGCATGGGGGGAAGATATCACAGTAGCAGCATTTCTCCTTGCATTTGTGTAACTTTACGTCTGATAACTTATCACAAAATGGACAGGCATATTTTTTATTAAAAAATCCTGTTTTTGAATAATATTGGAAAATTTTTTTTTTTTGTGTCGCACTAATTTGACAGCTTGTATAAAATTTAATATGGGTTTTTTAAATCGTCAAGCACAATGATCTGATAACCTGTTAACAATTTTTGAAATGTGCAGAGGTCTATTAAAATGCTGCCCTTTTTACCGAGCACAACATTCGAATTTTTATATAACTGATTTGCTGATTTATCCAATGCCCGAATAACAGAAAGATTTTTTTGTTTATTGAACTTTTCTAAGACCATTTCAATAACGTAACATACACTTTGCCGAACACAATTCACCTCATTTTCTTTTCCAACATCTATAACACTCGGTTTTTTAACTAAAACTGTGCTCTTTTCTACATATTTACTCCCTGCGAAAGGAAATTTGACTATGTCTGCATTTAACTGCATGACTTCGTGAGACAGAAAAATATAATTGGACTGGTTCACATTGGAAATTAATCCGATAATATATTCCCCGGAAAAATGTTTTATAGGTTTGAGGCTAAACCATATAGGCTTTAAGTAAGGCGAATTAGGTAGCGCAATTGAAAAACTTATTATGCTGCCTTCAACAGAATTTGATAGTACTTCTCTAACTACAGTATCGAATGCTTGTTTTAATATTTCGAGAGGGTTTTGATTGGCATTACCAAAATCTTCCAGTTGAAAAACTAATTTAACACCCTACGTATTAAACTTTTTAAAAAAAGATGCTTGCTTTGATAGCAACTTGAAACCCTTATTTAGACCACTGCCACACTGAATTATTTCAGCTGAATCACGTTTTCTTTATAAGTATATATTTTCAGCAGTTTCATAAATCGCAGTGTCGCTCCGCACAGTATCGTTCTCCGCAGCATTGTTGAGGAAATCAATAGCGTTTTTTAACAGATTATTCACAAGCGGTATATTATGCAAAATTAAGTAATTTATAATCAATGATAACAAAGAAAATTTTTCGCTTCTAATTTAGCTTCTTTTCCAGTAGTTGATGTAGGCTGGTTTTCATTCCGAGTCATAATATTTTTTAAGGAAACGAAGTTAAACATGGAAAGTTTAAAAAGAAATATTTTTTGTACTTACCCTTTTCTTGCTGTGGTTATGATCTTAAAAGACTTTTTGTAACATGAAACAATTTTAAAAACTGTAAAAAAGCTAGCCAAAGACTGTGTCCCCGCAATTTTACTTTTGCCTTTTATGCAATTTTTACCTGACAAAAAGACAGATACAAATAAGAATAAGTCATTCCCACTTACCTTTTTCAAATGAAAAAGCAGACAAAGGCTACGCCGTTTTAGCGGTTTGATAATAAACAACATTTAAATCTTATGTACCAATAAATAAGTTCTGTAATGACATAATTTCTTTACTTACTTTAAAACGTATCCAAAGCCGTAAATTTCTTTTAAAACTGTCTCACAAAATGCCAGCAAAGTTGCGGTTATTTTATAAATTAAGAAGGGTCTATCATAAATATAATACCATACGTGCCGAATAAGACGTGCAAAAATAAAAACAGATAATACCTTGATTACCATAAAAATGATAAAAGACCGTTAACATTAATTAGCTAAACCCTAACAAATCACGTCTACACTACCTTGTCAAAATGCAACAAAATCTACAAGTAAATATCTGATTATCAGTCTTAATTTATTTTTTAAAAAACGGTTACACCAACCGATATTTAAACCCCTAACTTCAGGAAATTTTTATCAACTCCCCGTCAAGCTGAATAAGGAGGGTGCTTTACAAAAATGGTAAGTTAGTATTGTATTATTGTAATATATAATATTCCTAATTAAAAATTGTACTTTAACAGAACACATTTGAACTGCTGCAAAACATTTCGGAACACAGTTATGATATGCTGGTACCGGTCACGGACTTAGAAATAGTGAAGGAGTACCTTATTAAAACCTTCAAGCTGATAAAAACAAAATATGGGCTGCGCGTCACAATTCATATAACACCAATCTAATTAAATTAAGTATTTGCAATAAATAACTGAAATTGAGGAAAATAACAAAATTAAATTACTATACATTAAAAGCTATCCATTCAGCAGAAGCTATAGAGAAACGGAGCAGATGCAAGAAGAAAATTGGTAATTAACTTGTGATGTTAATGTCCAATGTCCAATAATCGAAAGAAATTGATAAAAGGCTTTAAAAATAGGAAAGTGGGAATGTAAATAAAACAGAACCTACTCCTAATCAGTCTCCTAATCAGTTCCGTTCTCCTACAAATGAAGAGGAACTCAAAAAAAATTTAGAAGCTACCCGATTGTGTGGGAGCTTCAAATATTCGCGCGAATCTAACAAACGACGTTTCGTGAGTTCATAACGTCGAATGCATCTTAAAATATTATGAAATAATTCGCAATAAACTCATATACAGAGCTATATTGCAAAATATAAGGTAGGTCGAAAAGACTTCGCTCTTATTGCAGAAAAAATCCTTATGTTAGCCTTGAACATCTTAGTTTACTAACACAAGAAAACATTGCTCTAGATGTAGTCTTTGTTAACGTTAATCACCAATTCTAGACGAGGTTTATGTTAACGTAAATCATCAATTCTCCCTTATAGTTAGCAAAGTAAAAACTGAGAACTATTTCAAATAAATCGTAAATGTGCTAATTGAAACCTACAAGAACAGAGATGGGTACGTCAATAAGCAAATTTGTCGAGTTTGGGGAGCGGAAGCAGAAGAAGAAGCAGAATTTAATCTTACAAAAGACACTGTTTGGTGTGGTTTATGCGCTAGTGGCATCATTGAGCCATTTTTCTTTGAACACGAACAGGAAAATTGCCTTACAGTGAATGAATGGGGAACTTTATCGCAACATATTAGTTGGAGACGGAGCGACGTGTCACACAAGTCGTGCAATGCTCCACTTATTGTCAACAAAATTTACCGATTGCGTAATTTCAAGAAATTCTGAAGTTCCTTGGCCACCAAAAAACACGGATTTAACTCCACTTGATTTTTTTGTGGGGTTATTTGAAAGGTAAGGTGTATACTAATCTTCCACAAACAATTCAACAACTTAAAAACAAAACTGAACAGAAATTGAGGTCATTGATTCGCTTTTGATTATAATGATATTGGTTTTAATACATTAATGGCATAGAATCGCCTTTCATTATCAATAAAATTTTTTAACTTTTCATTCCAAAATATGTGTTTTATTTAAAAATTAAAAAATGACTAACAGATGGCCTACCTTGTATTACACAAAAAAAAATTATTTTATTCCAAGTATAATTCAAAACCATTCGTGGTTCACTATTCAAGAAATAAAAAGTGTGTAGCGTAAAAATGAAGCGAAAAAAGTGTGCAATTACACTTCAACCCCATTTAATTTAAGTCAATTTTCTCGTTAACGATTAAATTAGCTTCAAAAATCATTATTCTTATTCCTTATTTACTTAGATCTTAAAGTATAAGTTCTTGTGGTTTTCTTTTCTGCCAAGCTCTACAGTTTGCTTTGACTCAAGCCAGATAGATATTTTAGAAAGGTTTCTTAAATATTTTCGATGAATACTACTGCGATGGACATAAAATGTTTCGTGTTTGCTTAGAAGCAACACCCGACGAGATATCATATGCATTTATCGAAATTTTGCATAAAAAAAGATGATTTTCCTATTTTTTGTTTTTTTTTTTTATAATTATTTATTTTAGGTCGCTGTTGAACTGAGGTTATTAGCGACCACTTTGGCAATTACATCAAATATTAAGGTACATTCCTACGGTTTTCAGAAACTTTATTATTTGTTTGCAGTCATCGATGTTGTTTAGCATAGTAGTTGCGTACTTGGTGGAGCGATGTTGGTACAAGGTGTTGCCAATGCTGATTCCAGGATTGCATAACTTTAGCGTGGATGAATTTAATTGCTTCTCGGTGCGTTAGTTTAGACTGGTAGTGCGTCTCTAGGTTTGTCGCTACCTTGGCAGCTTCGTCTGTTTTGTCATTTCCAGGTATTCCTTGGTGTGATGGAATCCAACAGAGTGTGATTTTCAGGTTTAAATTATTTGCTGTATTGAGGGTCAGTTGTATTTGTTGTATTAGGTGTTGAGAGCTGAATTGGTTGACAATTGCCTGCAGGCACGACATAGAGTCAGTATAGATTACAGATTTGTTAACCCCGCCCTTACTTATGATATATTTAATAGTATTAAGTATAGCAAATGCTTCACATGCAAAGATAAAGCTGTAGTCAATCAGGCGGTAATTTTCGATTATTCGTTCCGTTGTGGTGATTGGATATCCACTGCTCTCATTGATTTTAGATCCGTCTGTGTAGTATTCATCGTGGTCTATGTATTTGTGTCTTAGCTCTTGGAATAGGTGTTGGTACATCCTAGGGGTAGTTTGTTGTCGGTTATATTTCGTTAGTGTCCAATCGATGGGTATAGTTAATTTCGCCCAAGGGGGGTTGTGGTTTAGCGATGTGGTCGCTATAGGGGGTAAGGTGAAGTTTTAGTCATCACTGTAGGCTTTAATTCGTATACGGAGTGGTGTTGGTAAATGTGGTGATACAGCGAACTGTGAGGTTTTGTAATCTTTGAAGGTGTCAGTGTGAGCAGGGTTTCCAGGGGTTGAAGAAATTGTTGCAGCATATTTTAGACATAATTCTTTCCTTCTTATTTCAAGAGGGGTTTGACCTACTTCCGCTTCGAGGCTGGTAACTGGGCTGGTACTAAAGGCACCCAAAGATAACCGGAATGCAGTGTTCTGGATGGGATCTAACGCTTTGAGGCTTGATGGTTTGGAAGAGTTGTAAATTACTGCTCCGTAGTCTACTTTTGATCTAATTAAAGCGTTATAAATTTTCAGCAGGACACTGGTATCTGCCCCCCAGTGGATAGATGACAGTGTTTTCAATATTCGTAGCCTGTGATTACATTCGGTTTTTAGTTTTTTAATATGCGTGATCCATGAAATTCTGTCGTCAATTGTGTGTCAGGTTAATTAGTTCATTGTTTCTCTTGAGGCCTCGTTTGATTAGCATTATTTCGGATTTGGATGGAGAGAACCTGAATCCTCTAGTATCAGCCCAGTTCTGGATTGTGTTAAGGGTTTCTTGTATTGTATTAAGCGTCGTTTCGATATTACTTCCGCTGCATGTAAATGATAGATCGTCGACAAAAATATAGTGTTTTAGCGGGGCTTTGATGCAAGAGAGCACAGGGTCTATAGTTAGGAAAAATAATATTACGCTAAGGACAGACCCCTGAGGTAGGCCGTTTTCTAGTGAGATCTTATCGGATGGGGCATTTCCTATTCGTACTTTAATTGTCCGTCCCGTCAGGAAATTAGAAATAAAGGCCACAAATTTACCTGAAAATCCTAGATTTTTAAGTTATTGTATTACTCCCTTAGTCCAGACCATTTCGTATGCCTTTTCAATATCTAGGGCTACAATTAGTAGGTGGAGGTTTGGTGCGAGGGTATCACAGATGTTCGCTTCGAGGTTTACCAATAGGTCTGTGGTGGATCTCATGTTTCGTGAGCCGAATTGAGATGTTGATATTATGTTGTTATTTTCGAGTATCCATCTGAAAAGTTTAGAAATTATCTTCTCCAATAGTTTGCATAAATTGCACGTCAAGGAAATAGGCATGTAATTGGTTGCTACTGTGTGGTCCTTCAAAGGTTTGGGGATGGCAATTACGATGGCCTCCTTCCACTGGTCAGGAAAGCGTTGATTTGTCCAGATGTGGTTGTATAAAGATAATAGGTGGTCCATGTAGAGTTGGGGTAGGTTCTTCATGAAGGCATTAGGGATGTCGTCTGGTCCGGGGCTGGTGTTATTGCAGCTAGCAATAACATATTGTAGTTCTTTATAGGTGAACGGTTTACTCATCGTGTCCAGTTCAGGATTATGATTTGGAGTGTTACAATCACTATATTCGGCTCTGTGTTTTTTGTTCCAAGTAGTTGTTGTCTGATGAATTGGCGGCAAAGCACTCAGCGAATGTGTTGGTGATGATGAAGGGGTCATTGGTTGATACTCCGTTGACGTTAAGCTTGGGGGTTGTCGCAGGTTTGCGATTACCGGAAATGTGAGGTATCTTCCGCCAGACAAGTGTAAGCGGGGCTTGGTGATTTAGGGATAATGAGAACTGGTGCCAGTGATCGCTTTTAGCTTGTTTGACGGTTGTTCTGGCGGCAGCTCTTATGATCTGCTATGAGATTTTGCATTCCTTCTTTAGGTCTTCGTTCGTTTCCTTAATGTATTTCCTATAGGCTTTCTTGGATTCTTTGATTTTAATTTCACATTCTTTATTCCACCACGGTACATTTTTTTCTTTTTTAGCTTTTGCAATTTTCTTAGGAATAGAATTGTTCGCTGCATCAATAATGAGTTCAGTGAGATTTTGTAGGACAGAATTTATAGGTAAACTGTAGAATGCACTGGGATCCAGGAGTTTATTAGAGTTGCGTTTCAATTCCTGTCGGAATAAGTTCCAATCTGCTTTGTCGATCAACCACTTGGGGTGGGTTGGTGGATCGTGACTAGTGTCGTGACGTGTATCTTCGATTATGATAGGGTGTTGATCGCTGTTGTGAGGGTCTTTCATGGCCGTCCACTGGAAGTGTTGAGCTACGTTGCTGGAGATGAGTGTGAGATCGATAATACTGTGTTACATATGGTAATAGGGGTATTATTTGTAATTCTTATGGCTGTGACTTCGAGCTCGGACTCGATTGTGATGTCTTCGTAAAAATGATTTTCAGCGATGTAAATTGCAACTTCACCGCTAGCTCGTGTACTATTTGTCCTATTCTTAAAAGTCGTTTTGTAACCGCTGATACTGGCATGATGGGTATCCTTGAAGTTTGTTTCTTGGAGGCAGATACAGTCGAAAGGGGTGTTAGAATTCAGAATCTGTACAAACTCGCGTCTAGCATAGAGGCCATTAACATTCCATTGTAGTATTCGCATGATGTGGTGGTAGGAGTTTTTGTACACGGTTGTCAATGAAGTCGTCACCTAAATCAGTGCTCGCATCTGTTGTGTTGTCGTCGTCGGATTCGCTTGCTGAATATTTTCCAGATTCAAGTTTCTTAATTATTCTGGTGAAGCGATTTTTCTGTTTCCTAAGTGTGAGTGCTGGGTACAGTTTCCTCATCGTGAGGGCCAATGCATTGGGATTTAACTCGAGATCTAATAGTGTATCGTGGATATTCTCTTTGCCGAAAGTTTTTTGCAGGATATCAATTAATTGGGAGTAGCTACAATAATACTCGTTTGGATTTTTGTACATTTCGGCTTTAATCTCGGGCAGTGTTAAGGTCTCGTTTTCTGTTGTGGGAGGAGTGGGCGTGATTCTTCTCTTTTTAGGGATTTCTTGGGGTAATGGCTCTGGAAATTCGATATTTGATTTATCGGTGCAGTGGGATGAAGAGGAAGTGGTGAAAATGTTAGATAGTAATCGCTTGGATGTGGTTGCAGGGTTCAAATTTGCAGTTACTGGAAAGTGATAAGTGATGTTGAAGTTCGGTGAGTTCGGCTTGTGTGTTTGGAGGAGCAATATCTTCTTGTTGATTTACAGTATCTTTAGATGCTTCAGCTGCTGGATCGGTTGGCCCTGTATGTTGAGTTGTAGTTGTTTCGCTGGTTTTTTGGCATGCTCTAGCAATGTGGCCCTCTTCTTTGCAGATAAAGCATGTCATATTATCAAGTGAAAGATAGATCCAGTAAGAGGTGTCTTCGTGATCGATTTTCCAGGAGGTGGGTAATTTATTGACGTCATCTGGATGAATATACACCTGACGGCGGAAACTTAGTATGTGTTGGTAACCTGGGATATTTAAACCGGCACGGAGTGTGGTTATGTGGGAAGCGAGGGTGATGTTAGATTCCTTAAGCTTCTGTTCGATAATCGAATTCGGTATGATTGGTGGTACATTGTAGAGAATCAGCCGTTTGTTGCGTGAAATTAAGGGTCGAATAGGAACAACACGATCGTTTATTGTGATTTGCTTATCAGTATCAACAAGAGTGTCAGCTATCTCTTTAGTTGCGACGTATATGCATATGCGGTTGTTTGAAATTCTAGAAATGTAGCGGATGTTTTCGGGATCGACGTTTTCTCCGATAGCTTTGGCATAAACTTGAATTTGCACACCATCAATCGCATCGAGGACGATCGCCTGTTCTTTTGTGGGAGTGGCCTCAGATTGTAAGGCTTGCGAGTAGATCATTTTGGTGGACATGGCACTGAGGTTCACTTGGAATTTATCTTAGCTCCCTGTAGTCAGAGAGTTATAGCTAGAGCACACACACACAAGAGGTAGGTATGGGCGCAGTTGAAGTGAAGCGTATAGAACCAGCACTTATTGATAAGGCAGTGTTAGGCACTGGTAGCGGTAGCATTAACGGGTTTGGCTATTTGGCCACTTAACACGTAGAACAAGTGGAGAACACGTCCCGACACGTCCGATTGCTAGGTGGGAACTGATGATTTTCCTGTTTTCTTAAAAATCGCCTATATTTGCAAACGGATTGTAACAAGTGAAATATCGTGAGAAAAGGTACCTCGGAATTATATACGGCTTAACGGAAGTAGAGCTTATAACCGTAAAAATTAACAAATGTGTAGGTAAGAAATTTCTTTGAAAAATGTAGCTAGAACCCTTCAATTTTAAAATCCGTCAGGATGATGTATTGCAATTGTATTAGAATTAAAAAGATATATGTAAGTTTTAAATTCCTGATTTAGTAATTAGTGTAATACTAATTGGGTTTTTCTTACATACTAATTTTGTCCCAAATTCTCAATATTAAAAACCGAAAATTATTTCTGTTAGGCTACAAAAACCAAAATAGATGAATACACTCAAATTCTAGCTCTAACATTCTCTTATTGTATATAATATTTATATATCATCTTTGAAATATGTGCTATTCCATTGTATTAAAAAGCCCCAGCTGATGCCTGGTGATGCTCTTTCAAGCATTGAAGTAAGAGCCGACTCTGCGGACAAAATACAGCAACAATATTCAAATTGAAAAACATAAAGGTAAGGAATCTTGTAAATATATTGCAACCTTTTAGTCTATATATACTGTTAATAGGAATTGAGAAACGATGTGAGTTCTTATTGAAAGATGAAGAATGCTAGTTAGTTAGTTAAGCTAAAGTTTCAAGGTGGACATTATAAAAGCGAAACTAGACGTAAGGATGAAGAAGAGGAAAGAACTGGGAGTACGAATAATGACGAGCAAATGGAGGAAGACATCCTCAGCTCTATTTGAATGGTCCCGGAGTGTCATAGGACACACATGTGCCTCAAGCGCGTAGCTCAAAATTTAAATAAAATTTATGCAAATCAAAGGACTTCTTTATAGACAGGATTGTTCTAGGTGAATAAGTTATAGTCGATTTATTTATTTATGAAAAAGATATTTTAAAAATGAGAAGATCATCTATATTCGAGAAAATTTTAATATGCTTGTTTTTCTAAAAAGAAATTTGCGCCTTGATATATAGTGTAAAGTATTCAATAAAATACATACCTGGTTCATTTTATGTCAACATTAACTTGCTGTATCTTACCGGAAATAAATAGATAAATAATAAATAGATAACTGGTTGTGTTACATTTTCATAAATAGATTAACGATTAATGAAGTTAATTTTCTTATTAACGGCGTCCACATATACTTAAATTATCCCTAAATTAACTATGAACAATTTCTTAGATAAAAAAATCGGTTGTCTGTAAAGTCAGTTTACTGACGATAGTTGAACGTGACAACGTCATAAGAAAATACTGATGGAATGGTTGCATTTTTCAAAAGAAAATTTTAATTTTATTTGTTTGATAAATATTTTGTATGGATATAGAGAAGGAGGTAAATGGAAATCACAATTGAATTGATCAAGTTACATTTATTTGTACGTATAAATACAATTATGTTAATTTTTTTTTTTTTTTTTTGAAATCATAGCTACGCTCCATAATTATTTCGATCGAATAGTAAAGCAATTGGTTTTTTACTCATCGTGAAATAGTTCTGTTAACTTATTGTTATAGTTTTGTCAATTATATAACCTACAATCGCTGCACTAGCGGACCGATGCTATTTATTTTAATGATGAAAGCACAAATATTCGACAATATATCACTGAACATATATTTAATATCGAAAGAATCATTACCTTTATCGCCGCAATTATCGTTGCTATAAACAATTGACACCACATTCACTTTTCACTGCACTTCATACTTGACGAAAACATGTAAATGTATTATTGTATAGCAGCTGTCCACGCGGACGCATCGCTCATTCAAGTAGGAGAGAGACAGATGTCGAACGCTGCCGAACGCGGAGGCCGATTGTGCCTCTTTGTCGCTCGCTCCGCGCTCTCGCTTGCACTTCAAGCCTTAAATGGAACGCCTCAGAGCGAGGTAACGCCGCATGAGTCATGTTTTTTCGTGCGTGCAGCCAGCTTCATCGAATTATAAGACGTTGTCACGTCAAAAAAAATTAAATCTACGAAAAATTACTAGTTTGAATGTAAATGTTTCCCATCTTTTTATTCGGTAATTATTCTGAAACGCCCTTTTTCTTTCATAATGTTGGTTCATTTGCTTCCGTTATTTTATATTATATCATTATGTATACGACGTGCAGGGGGATAAATTAATCTCTATAAATAATGAACACTTCGTATCGTTTATGTTAATTGATTACCTTAAGTTATATGTACTATGTTATTTTTGTTATCTTCTAACGTATATATATTTTTTTAAGTGTGACTGGTTTACCAAACTGATATACTCATATAACGTCTTCCTCTCTTCTTCTCTTCTCTTATCGATCGAATAAGGCTAGAGTAAAAATTTTGTCCAAAAACTGGTTACACCCTAACCGCTTACAAGAACTACTCCGGTTCAGAAATTATCATAGGTATGTTGAATGCACAGCGAGCCTTCCTGAACTTGATTCACTAAATATTTCTCCCCTAAATCCTAAAAATTCAAGTCCTTTTATTGTACACGTGGGTCTTAGAAATAAATAGCACACTTCAATTGAGCAATTCAGCAAAGAGTATGTAAAAGACATCAGTAGCAACAACAATCGGAATTTATACCAGTGATTTAAGTTGCAATAAATTTGTGGAAAGCTCAAAGTGCGCTCCCGTAAAAGGTGCTAAGTGGGCAAGAAGCCTTCGCATGATTGCGATTGACATAGTCATGAAAAAAGCCAAACGAGTAAAAAGCAAAAGTGATGAAAGTGAAAGTGCTAAAATGAGTTCCCTAGAGGAAGGTAAGGAAGGGAACATGGACACTGACCCCGCAGACCCAAAAGGTAATAACGGTAATCCAGCAGCATCAGCGGGAATCGAGCGTTACTTCCAAATAGTCTCACTAAAACGCTAATTGCTGATGACAAAGCAAAAACAAAGTCCAATGGCACAAGTACCACTAGAACAATATCTAACAACAGATTCGCAATTCTAAAAACGAATCAGATTCAGCCCATAAACCGCCACTCATTTACGTACGCGTGCAGAATAACAATGAACTAATAAAAGGCATAAAATCGCTAATTAAAAAAGACCTATTCTACATAGTAGAAATCAAAAGGGGTCTTCTAAAAGACACAAAAATTCAAACTCAAAGAGAGGTAGACTATTTCCAAATTGTAAATTAGCTAGAAACAAAACAGCTACAATGCTATACGTACCAAATTAAAAGCGAAAAAGGCCTGAGAGTAGTCATCAAAGGCATTGACTAAAGTGTGCCTACAGAGGACATTAAACAAGAGCTCAACGATTTTGGCTTTGAAGTAAAATACGTATATAACATCAATCAAACAACATCATCAACAAATAAATTCAAACAACCACAGCCGATGTTTAAAATCGAGCTAATGCCAGAAAGTAGTAAAGCCCCAAAGGGGAAAATTCATCCCCATTTACGAAGTACGCTACATCCTTAATAGAAAAATAGTTGTCGAAGAACTTTTCAAACATAGACATAGAAAATGCAAAAATTGTCAAGAATTCGGGCACATTAGTTCTTATTGCAAACTCAGAAACGTATGCGTCGTATGCGGTGAAGACCACCATACGTCAGAATTCAAGGAAAATAGAGAAAATACCTCTGATAACAAGTATAGCTACTGCAGTGGCAACCATACGGCCAACTACAAAGGCTGCCCGGTCTGCATGGTAATCCTCAGCAACCAAAAACAGCAAAAAGCCAACAACAACCCAACTCCCAACTCTGGTACCCACAAATCCCAAGCAAACCTCAACCCAGTTATTATTCCACCAACAGCCGCGGCCAAAGCGAACCCGTCACTCCAAAAGAATTACGAAAGACGTGACTTCATATACGCAAACATAGTGAAAAACAATGGCGAACAGCCTTTGAGCAACCAAAATGAAGGCATGATGCAAAATATTAATAACATTGACACACAACATAAACCAACTAACACAAATCATGCAGCAAATGCAAACTATACTGAACAGACAAACTAAAATATTAAGCAAACTGATCAAATGAAGGAGCTTAAAATATCGCACTGAAACGCAAACGGGTTACCCAAACACAAATTTTAAATGGAAAAATTCTTAAACAAAAACCGTTTTTATTATTATTTGATATTATGCTAATTTTGGAAACAGACCTTACTGGTAAAAATAACATCAAAATATTCGACTATACACTATATAAAAACGATCTATTAAGGCATTCGGAGGTACAACAATTTTTATTAAAAACAGGATCAAACATAACCCAGTGAACAACACCTAAACGAAAGAAATTCAACATATGACAATATATCTCATGGCAATGGGATCCATTAATATCACAGCAGTATACTACCCTTCAAGGTGCAATATGGAGTAAGACCAATTCGATAAATTCTTTAAACAATTGGGAAATAGATTCCTGGCTGCAGGAGACTAAAATACAAAATTACCCCTATGGGGGTCAAGAATTGCTTCGCCGAGGGGTAAACATCTAGCAAAATCAATCTACATAAATAACCTAAATTGTATCTCTGGCAAACAACCAACGTATTTGCCATCAAATAGTCGAAAAAAACCGGAAATTATCGACTTCGGACTCTCCAAAGGCCTAAACCGAAACCTTTTCAGCGCCACAATAAGCATGGACTTATCATCGGACCACGCATCAACCATAATTAAATTCGCAAACACCCAATAACTGCGAAGGAGGCACCAAATAGACTGACAAACGCAAAATACATAGAGAATTCCCTACATTACTTCAATGACACGTTTAAAGACTGCGCCCAAAAGGCCACTGCTGAAACCCCTGTAGACCGAAGGATACCAAAAACAAACACTGCAACCACACTGGAGCTATAGGGTAGGCAAATTTGAGGTTAGGAAGTAAATTGGCTTAAAAACACACTTTTTTTTTGACAAATTCAGTTTTATTGATACCAATGTAAAGTAGAAATATGGGAATTAATAATGAAATATGATCTCGGGCAAATGTCCACCTCTAGGACTTTTCTCCGCTCGTTTTGCAAAATTTTGAACCACATATTGCAACAAAGCTTCGCTTATATCGTCAATGCAGCGCCGAATTTTATCTTTCAGAGCGTCGGTTGTTTGTGATTTGTTCACGTAAACCCGGTCTTTCAAATGGCCCCAAAGAAAATAGTCCAGCGGCGTCAAATCACAAGAAGGAGGCGGCCAATTGACATCGCCAAATTGAGAAATTACGCGACCGGGAAATTGCTCATGCAATAACTGAATTGTTTGAACGAGTTGACGTTCCAGGCTCATTCTCAACACTTTGCTGTACAGCGTCTATGTTCACTACGGCTACTACGAGCATATTGTTTTGGTCTATTGTCAGCAACAGTACCGTGAGCCTCGAATTTAGTGATTAAATTACGCACAGCCGTCTCAGAAGGAGCCTGATTACGAGGAAAAGCTGCTCGAATTTTACGAAGTGATACAGTAAATTTTTCGCCATTTTGAAATTTTCACAATTAAAATTCGTTGTTGAGCATAGCGTTCTATGGTTAAAATTTCTCAAGTTTTTACTAAATAAATGTCAAAGGATGACAGCTCAATTCTTGACAGCCTATTTACTTCCTAACTTCTCACCCTGTACTAAAAAACAAAAGAAGAGCAAAAAAAAAAAAAAAAAACTGGCAAACTTCAAAATCCCCACAAGCCAAGGCAGAGTTAAACCAAGCCACGAGGGAACTCAAAACCCATCTAGAGGCAGAGAGAAATCATAGTATAGATAAGCAGGACTAAACCACTATCTAGACATAGATTATTCTATCTGGAAAGTAACTAAAGGGATCAAAAAGCCAATGCAAAAAAATACGTCTATTCTCGGGAAAAACAATGATTGAATCAACGAGAATCAAGCTAAAGCAGAAGCATTTGCGGAGCATCTGGGAAAGGTATTTAAATCCAGCATAACAACCATTGTAAGCCCAACAAAAATGCCAAGAAAAAAGCCAATCAGATTCACCCTCGTTTCAGTACTACAGAAAATCCAGGACCTAAACCCAAAGAAAGCACCAGGCCAGGAAAAAATTACCCAACAACTAATTAAAGCTCCTCCGCTAAACGGGAAATTTGGAATTCTATACATATTCAATGCCATCCTCCACCTCAGCTACTTCCCTCAACAATGAAAACTAGCAAAAATCTTCTTCATTCCGAACCCGGGGAAAGACGTGTTTAGGGTGGAATCATATAGACCCATCAGTTTGCTTCCAATGCTCTCAAAACTTCTCGAAATACTGCTATTAGAGGAAATACATAACTACCTAGACAATAACAATATCATCCCCACTCACCAATTCCGGTTCAGGAGCCAGCACAGCACCATCGAGCAAGTCCACAAGATCCACAACAAAATAAAAAACGCTATGGAAGAAAAACAATATTGCATCGGTCTTTTCTTGGATGTAGCACAGGTTTTCGACAAAGTCAACCACAACGGCCTGCTAACCAAAATCAAAAAATTACTCTTATGGAAATACTACAACATACTAAACAGCTATCTCACCAATAGGAAATTCCAGGTAACCTATAACTGCACCAGTAAAACTTATCAAATCAAAGCGGGAGTTCCCCAAGGAAGTGCATTGGGACCGGTGCTCTACCTATCTACTATACATAGCAGATTTCCCTGTGGACAGTGAAATCACGACCACAACATTTGCTGACGATACACCGCTGATATATGCACATAAGAATCCCACAACCGCAACTAGAATCATCCAAGGACATCTAAACAAAATAATAGCATTGACAGAGAAATGGGGGACCAAACTAAACGAAACTAAAACTGAGGGAAAAAAAACAATTGACGAATTCAGATACCTAGGCATCCACATAGATTGCAGACTTATGTGGAAAACTCATTTGCTTATAAAGAAAAATCAGATAAAACTAATACTTAATAAAATGTACTGGTTACTCAACAAAAAATCGAAGTTAAGTCTGAGCATAAAAATAGCAGTCTAAAAATGCTTTATTAGACCAATACGGTATTCAGTTTTAGGGGACAGCAAAAAAAACCAACTTAGAAATATTTAAAAGAGCGCAATCAAAAATTATAAGAGCAATAACCAGAACACGCTACGTCTGCAACAAATTCCTGCTGAGAGAAACAAAAATTAACGAGTTCGAGGAAATAATTGCCAGCACAGTAAAGCATATCTAGCCAGGTTAGAGCAACACCCGAACAGAACAGCCAGAATCATTCTGACAGCAAACAAATTCACAAGACTGAAAAAAATGACCCAATTGATTGCGCAAAGTAAACAACCAAATATAGAAAAGGCCCGAGGACAAAAGTCAGCAGTCATTCGCAAACAACAAACCAACAACCATGGGAACCACGAACTCAAAGAAAGTAGACAACGCGAGAGAAGTCGTAAACACAATTATCACCAACCCTGGTCGTCTTAACAATTGAAGTAGGAATATCACTCCTCTACCAGATCGACAAGGACTACAGGAGAGGGATAAAGAAGAGATACGCCAACAATAGCAGCCATCCATAATGACAACAACTACCCATCTAGGCCAACGATGTCCAGCAGCAACAGACTAGACACTATGGATAGCTACTAAGAGATATGTTGAAAAAAAAAAGATTAACATCTACACGCACTCTTTATTAGCGGGCCATAAATAATCGTTGTATTCAAGAGCCCCTAGTTAAACTTTACCAACAACTAATTTCTAGTTGTAATGGAAGAATCTGATTAGATTGAGTGCCAGGACATGTTGGTCTTGTTGAAAATGAAGCAGCAGAACTTTCAGCTAAAACTGATTTCGGCCATAGGACCCAATCCTGAAAATACGTGTGGCTTATTTCATACACCGGCACAGTCTCTTAAAAGAATTAAAAGAATTTGGCTAGTCGATAAAACTTTCTTAGCCACACATTGGCAGCCTTTAGATCCAACGATTTACAATAAAACAAAATGAGGAGACTGAAAGAGTACAGCTATTCATGGTTACGTCCCTTCTCGATTGGGAATTAGAAACAGGTTATAGGCTTTATATCTTCCGAATATTTAGGGACATTTTTGTTATGAATTAATTACCAATTTAAGTATTGTATGGTTAATTAAAAATGCGTAAAGAAAAAGAAATTCTATTTATTTAAATGCTTATACAGTATTGCTAGTCGATTAAAATGATTTTTAATGTGTATTTGTATGCATGTATACCTCATTCGTTATTGCTTTTCTGATGAACTTGGAAAAATGTTTAATTAGATTTGTAATCTTCCAACTTGAGTATTGTAGTGGAATTGAAAATGTTTTATAAAAAGAATATAACTTTTCCAACTTGATACATTTATTTATCCGATGAAATGTTAATATCTTATGTAGGTATATATTGTTGTATAGTAATGATCTAATATTCCTGAAAAGAAAAAGAAAAGTTAATTAGATTTGTAATTTTTCAATTGGAACAGTTTAATTTTAAAACGTTTATAAAAAAATTGTTTGTTTTTGTAAATTTAGTGCAGTATTGTTTAAATTAACTGAAGAATTGTAATTATATATTCGGTTATAATAATTATTATAGATAATTTTTATTATTATAAATAGATAGTTCGCGCCATATGGGCTTATATCCCGAATGCATATAATATAAATTATAATTTAATTAATAATATATTAATATTGTATCCCTAAATTGTATTGTATGTCTATGTAAATAAATAAATAGTTTTCTGTTTCAGCGATTGTCATGATACTCATCATACAAGGTTATTGATGTTTAATGTGTTGGAAATGCTTACTGTCTTTGGTTTTAACAGATTCACTCTGATAAGAGTTTTATAAGAAATCAATTTTTCAATGCTTATTTTACTCCTCACAAAGAAGGTGCGTTCGATGGAAAGTTTTGAGTTTTAATTATTGACAAAGTACATAATATACACTTCAGCATGAGCTCTGGGTCATTCGTATATGATAATTTTCCGCGGATATATGTACATCAATAAAGGTTTAAATATAAACCTACCGGACAAATTAAAGAAAAATTAAAAGTCTGATGATTGACTTTGATGGCTTTATTGCAAGCTGCCTTCTAAGTTAAGCTACAGTTATATGCTTTTCAGACTTCCGAAATGCATTGAATGCAACCGTTATTTTTTTCGTCTCGTTAGTTGTGAGGTTCAGCTATCGTACCAAGGTTATTATACAAACATTTAGAATGGTTTTTTACCCGAAATATTATTTGAATACGATATTACATGGAAATATATAAATAGGTAGATTGCTATAAGGGGGGATATAGGAACGTTTTTTGCTCTGGCAGATAGTTAGTGATGGAATTTTTTAGCAGTGGATTTTATATATCCTACATATAATTTCTTTATTCTGTAAAAATTTCAAAACTGATAAAATTACAAAAATACGACTTATTTACAAATACTTATAGAGCTCTGTCGGCAAGTAGGAGGGACGAAAATGTTATGGCATAATTTTTATAGATAGAGAATACTTTCAAGTAACTTCCTGAAATTTTGTGACTGATACGATACGATAAACGAAATTGAATTTTCTTTATTACCCTCTTTCTAATTTTAGGATAGTACACCACAGGGTGCTTCCAGAAATGGCTTTTATTGTTCAGCAGGTATTGAGAATTCAGTGAGTAAATTTCATAACTTTTGAAGTGACAACTCAAAATAGGTCGCTGCGTCTTGCTCTAATAAGAAGAAAGGGCATCAAAAAAAACTCCAGATTTGTACGAAGTAAGAGAAGGGTTGCTGGCAGAATTTTAAAAGTTCAAGAATACAATTAGAACTATTATGACAAAAGACGTTAGCCACCAAGGATATATAAAAATAATAGTAACGACTCCGGGAATAAATAAAAAGCTTCTTCAAAATTTCGGGGCTCTTACCAAGTATCGGAAGTTTTTATAAGTAACATGTAATAAATGATTTAGAGATTTGATTTGAATTTTGATTAAATACCGTTAGTTTTATTGTATTTGCCGGTGAACGAAAAGTGAGCTCGGCTAAATATAAAAATAATGTTCAAAAATTTTTTGAAACTAAAAATTAGATTTGGCTAGATGTTGCCATTTAAAATAAAATTACCTGTGAAGTAAAATTAAAAAAAAGTTCCAGAATTAAAAGTTTGGAACTGAAAATTAGGTACCCTTAGTTTTAATAAACTTACTTGTGAACGAAAACTGAGCTCGGCTGAAAATAAGAAGAACATTCAAAAATTAATATTTGAAACTGAACAGTAGATATTAGATGCCGTTAGTTTTAATTAACTTATCTGTGAACGAAAAGCAATTTAATAAAATAATGGAAAAAAATAAATGACACTAATAAAGACGATTACCCTAAATTCAATAAAACAACAAAAACAGTGCGAGATAAATTCAATAAATTAAAACAATTATGAATTATGACTAAAAGCTCGAAGAAGGGGCTGAATCCCGAAGTGGCAGCAGCATCGACGGCAGGCCCACCGAGATTTAGACTAAGCGTAGCATTGTAATAGTGTATTACGATAATACAATATAACAATTATTTTACTCTACCTCCCCAACTTCTTTCGCGCCGGATATATTTTTTTTAATTCAAAACGGATCTGCCTAAAATATCATGACCAAAGGAGACTTCATAAGGGTGGTTGGGCATAGGCCAGGTCACTTAAAATCAGATTCCCCTTCCCCCTGAGAGTCGATCGCTTTTTTTTTCGTTTTGATGGCTTTTGATGGTCCGTATCGTAGGCTGAAAACGATTTTTTGGCAACCCCTCCCGACACTACTGCATAATTAGCATAAGTGCGTCTGCCAGCTTCCGCAGCCACATATCGTCGGACGAGACACCTCGAAAATCTAACTCACAACAAGGTGCAGGAAATTCGCTAATCGCTCTAAGATTTTCTCTATTTGGACCTTTTCCACTTCAGTTTAGAAGGTATCGTAGATAGCCTATGTTTTGAACAATTTTGAACTTATCATATCTTAGATGTAATGCATTCTTTCCAATAAGTAAGGTCGTCTATATAAACAAAGAGTCCATTGGTACCAATAAAATGTTAAAATAATGCATACATCGCTGAAAAAAGAGCTAAGACATATTTATTTCCACTCAATTTGTCCAAAAAGTCTTTATTTAGGGGTTAGGAATAATTATCACGAATGGTATATTTATTCAAGGTTCGATAATCGATATTCTGAGATCTTTATTACTTCTAGAACCTAAAGCAATTGGATGGTTAAGGTGAATTACTTTTGCGTATAATACTTTGATTAAGGAAATCAATATCTTTCTGTCCTTCTTTGTGAGCAAAAAGGACACGACGGTGAGTACAGTAAAAATGCTCGTATTTTGACAATCTTATTAGCCAAGACATCCTCGGCCTTATTGCCATGGATGTACATGTATCCGGGAACTGACAGCATTTTAGCAGTGGCTTTTGATTTCGGTCATTATTTATGGCTTGCAGTATGGCCCGGCACTCTGAGAGAATCTTGCCTACCTTAGCGTACTCAATCACCTTCCATACACCTGTCAATTCAGCTCCATAGCTAGTGATGTCTAGGGAAGTCTGAATCGCTTGTTGGCTATGTGGCGAAGCTGGAGGGTTCGATAAATGACAAAAGTAGTGGTCTGATAGAGTTTGGCAGGATTATACAAAGCATAAGGGGGCGGGCGAGACGCCGGGACCAGGAAGGTCGTTACCTAAAATTCTAACTGAGGTGAACATTTTTGCGCAGGTTTTGTTGATTTTGTGCTTGATTGGGACATATCATCTTTCTATCCAGAGGGCCCTAACGGCGGTGGAATAGAGAGCTTCCATAGTCGTCCGGAATACTTTATTCGTCGCCATTTGAATTTTCATGAGGTTGGCGCGCGATATGGAGGCGTAAAAGGATGAGGCCGAAATTGGTGTTTTCTTCGATGAGGACTGGAGTAATTTTGACGGAGGTTGATAGCGGAGAGGTGGATCTTTTCCTTGAAAAATTCATCATTTCCGCCTTGTTGAGAAGAATTATGGCGCCAGTTTTATAAGCCCAGATCTCAATTGCTGTTGCCGCTCTTATTAGTTCGTTTGTCGGGTGGTCTGACTTTGATGTCATAATAAAGTTAGTGGTGTATGCTTACGTGCGTAGTTCGCTAATGACCTTCAGAGTTCGTATAAGTAATGGTGTGTAGAGAGGATAAGGATGAACCCAGAAGCCTTAATTTGCAGCGTACGTGCAGACATGAAAGTATTAATTATCCTTACGGAAGACTCATCGTACCTTCAATTAGTGAGGTGGGGAGTAATGATGTCCTTGCAGACTTTATCGTAAGTCTTTTCGCTGTCCACGCCCAAAAGAGTGACACTTTTATTTTAGTTTAAGAAGTTCAGTGTGCTAGCTTCCTTTTCTAATAGTATCGAGGTGGTTCCCCGGTACCTTCTGAAGCCGTGAATTTCCTCTGGTATTCTATTGTATCCTATTTTAGGTTGGCGATAGTGGAACTTTGCAGATTATCCGAGATTGTTTTGACTTTGCGCCATGCCGTCGGAGGGGTTTATACTAGGGCTTATGCTTGCGCTGAAGTTAGGAACTCTCTTATCCTATTTCGCCGTTCGCTTTACCAGTGGCCATTTTCTTTAATAGTTGATTAAGTTGGATGTTGATGAATGAAGTTAAAAATCCTTTCAAGCTTTGTTTTTGGCTTGGATTAGGCCCCGTATTTGGCTATTAATTCAGATCGGTTGAGAGCGGGGTAGGTAAGGCTAGGAGAATGTTGGCTGCAGCAGCTTTACTTACTCTGCTTATTTGCAAGAAGTAGTTTACGTTTTCAGCCAAGGTCAGCGGCGAGTTCAATCTCAAGTGTTTGGCCAAATTGTTCCCAGTTAGCGAGCCGCTGGGCGAATTTGAATGCATAGGAGTTGTAGGATGGGATATGTGAAAGGAGGTTTTAATGATAATAGGGAAGTGGCGGCTACCTTCTGGAATATCGTGCGTATTCCAGTTGAAGCAAGGGGCTATATCAGGCGCAAGTACCTGTACCGGATACAAAGGTCGGATTGTGGTTACGTAGGATACATAGGGAGAGGCTTTTGCTACCTGTCTCCCTCTACGTTCGTACGTTCCAGTGTGCTTCGAAATCTCTATACTATACAAACAGGCCGTGGTGGGACTATCCAGAGTGAGTTTAGTAGCCGGTGTGGAGTTGTGCATCAGTATAACCACCATCCCTGGTCCCTCTAGTGATTTTGTGTCCAAAAAATTGGAATTCTCTTAACAGGAGGAGTTATTCATGGGATAGGAGGCTTGTCTCCTGAAACAGTATTATATTGGGGTTAAAATGACCAATTCAAATTTCCAGGTTATTATATAGCCCTCTCAGATTTCACTGCAGAATGAACACATCCTGCTTAGGCGGAGGTAGCGTCTGGGGTTGTTTAATCGAGGCAACGTTAGTTTTGGTGGAGTCATAAGAACGATCGTCACTGTCACTCGAGATGGACAGAACCATATCGGAGCTGCTTACTAGAAGTGCTTTCTAGTATTGTTTTGGATTTTGATAGATTATTTTTCTTTGAGACCTTATACGCTACTTGTGGGATTTGAGAGTTGACCCGGTTATAGTGTGGCTGACAATGCCGGTTGTGGGATTTGTTGTGGAGAGTGTAGTTCTAGGTTACTAGGTGCGATACAAGTAACATTTTGGATGGGGATTTAACATTCCGGGTTATTTAGGCGCGATCCATCGACATTGAGGAATTGTTCTGGGTTTTAATTTTAAAAATTTCTTTGTTTTAAAGGAATCTGGGAAAGTTCCGGATGTGAAATCGATAACCTTCGATATTGTAGAATTTTCTTGAGCAGCTGGTGGGGTCATCGGAGCCGCCAATTTCGCGTGTACATAAGGAGCCCACCTGGCAGTGGTTATTGGTGTGACCTAATTTCTGGCAGACACTACACCTAATGGGTGATGAAAAGTACTCTTTAACGAGTATTTTTGTCCACGCGCTTTGAATTTCTTTAGGCAATTTGTAGACATTAAAGGTAAGTATAACCAGGCTGATCATAGTGCAAGTGCCATCGTCATCGCGTGATCACCGCGTAAAATGAAAACTGTGAAAAATGAGAACATTTTCTACTTAATGAGAACGTCCCAAAAAATTAGGCGAGGCGAATACATGCCGCTATCATTTTAGTATTAATGAGAACGCATTTCGTACAGTATTTATTTGAATCGTTTTGTCGAAGTGATTTTATTTTATTTTATACTCGAGATGAAATTAAAATAATTGTAAGTTTTCTCCTCGATTAGATTGAAAATTTCTTTTATTAGGTTTTTTTTTTATTTATTTATTCGGCGAAATCACACAATAATTATTTGTTAATTTATTTATTTGCAAATAGTGCACAACACAAACGTATCTTTCCTTCAAAAATATCAATACCAAGTCTGATCACAAAACTAAATAATGAGACGAAAATGACAAAAATATACTATTCTTCTAATCTTTCGTTCTCATTTTTTTGCGACTTACTGTGGGACCGTCAATATTTAATGTCTCATTTAGGGAGAACGCGGAAATTTAATGAGAAGCAGGACCTGCCATTGATTTTAGAGACAAAAATGAGAAGAATTGTCATTACGTGTGATCGTCATTATTTCATATGAGAAACAGGCAAATGACGATTCAAAGAAACGAAATGAGACGATTTTTCGTAACGGCACACTCTCTTAATAATGAAAGCTTTCAAATGTCCGTCTGCTCGTAGCTTAAGATTTGTTACTCTCAAAAAACGCTTCAATAGCGTACGCATGGTGCTCTCCCGACCACTGCGGCATTGTGACTCACAAATTTACATTCTTGATGTTTCGAATGGTGTCACCTTCTCCCAGCTTCGTTTAGAACTTTTCGATTTTTTCACTTTTAAAAACATAAATCTGACACCAGATACCCTGTATATGCTCAGATCTTCTTTGGTTATTTTTTTAACATCGTCGTGAAGTCTTAGTTTTAATTCAGGTTTATTAATTTTGGCATCCAAACTTGATTGATTTAATTTGTCCTTTAAATCATTAACTGTGTCATTATTAAAATTGTATGCTAAAGCCATGTGCTTCGTTAAGCTTTCTACGTTTAAATCTCTAAATCATAAAAATGACAATGATTCTTTAATTTTCAAGTTTTTCGTAACTTATGATTTGTAATTAAAATCAAAACAATTATTAAAACTTTATTTTAAATTTGTAGCCATAAAATGCAGCTTATAGCTGTAAATTCTTCATATGGAGGTGCGTACCATGATTCATTTATATTGTGTTTATGCCGATTAAAACAATTATTATAAACCCAATGGAGAGAAGGCAGAAGAAATAGAGAAAGTAGCCTTGGAGGTGGGTGGTGGTGCATTCTTCTTTTGCGGATTACGTATCTAAAGTAACGAAAAAAAGTAAAAAAAAAAGTAAACGAGAAATGACAACAATAGGAGGTGGATCAATCAAAATTGTGGGTTTCAGTCCATTAGAAGGAGCGATTATTGTTTTGACCGATGTTCAAACCTCCATTGATGGAATACCCGGAACAATTGAATTTTCAGTATCCACTACTTTTATCCTAACTGTTCAGTTCTATGCAGAATTCAAAATTTTGGAAGATAATTATGAAGCTGATTATAATAACAACAGTGAATTGGAAGAAATTGAATCTGATGAATTGCGACCTAGGAGCACACTTGTCAACCGTCAAGCGAAAAGTTATAAAAAAAAACAATAAAGAAAAATTAGAAAAGCAAGTACATGAACAAATCGATAATAACAAAAAATAAGTTGTCAGTATTGCAATCAATGGAACAAAATAAAAAATAAATGAAAGAGAATTGGAAAGATTGAAAATGAGAGGAAAAACGTTATGAATTAAAAAAGCAATCCTTAAAAGAACGAAAAGATAAAATAAATTTTTTATAAATAATAAACTCAGGATATAGATATTAAGAATAGGACACAACTTTATATAAAAAGGCTTGATGATCAATAAAACACCTTCTCAAAGTACTAAAATGTTTAATAATTTATATTATGGATGCCATTATGTTTTCTCGTATTTGCACAGATCGGAGTCTTTTTGGATATTGAGAGAATTTTTAATAACATCAGATGCATTGCAATGGCGGATGCCCTGCACAATCATGATGTTCATCACACACTAATGAGGTGGATCAATAACACGTTGCAAAGGAGAACAGTATCTATCACCATTAGCGACTACGAAATCGAAAGAAGAGCGGGTCGGGGCTGGCCTCAGGGCGGCATTCTCTCCCCATTACTGTGGTGCTTGGTTGCTAACATCCTCGTCAAGCAAACGGTAAAGGATATTTTTCCATAGCCTATAGGACAACACAGTAATATTAACTAGAGGGATCTACTTGAGCACTGTGAATTTCAACAACAGGCTTTATCATATTGGAAAGATGTTGCAAAATAAAGAACTTGTCTGTGAAAGCAAATAAAACCGCCGCACTTATTCTCACCAACAGAAGAAAACTTGTAGGCATCAAATATCTCGGTATTAAGTTGGATAAGAAACTGAACTGGAAACTGCACCTGAACTGCAAAATTCAAAAAGCCTTACGTAGGAGACTCTTCTTGTTTTGGACGTGATATTTATATTATCATGCGCATGGATATTTAAGAATTTCTCACCGCTTCACAGTTTTGATACAATTCTGAAATTTCAAATATAATATTACATGTCACGGTGGATCGGCTTAATCGGAAGTGTGTTTTAAAATCTACTTGACTATAATTTTATATTATTTCTGTGGCGACCACCCTCCAGGTGTTTGACAGCGCCAACAGATATCACTAATGGTGTTATAGGGGTCATATGTAGCCAAGTTCATGCTTCGCCCAACTGCCTAATTCAGGCAACGTCGTACTGCACTGCCCAGGGAGAAGAAGTAGAGACGACGCCGCAACACAACACACGCTCCCAAAAAATATAGAGTTCTATTCCTGCTCCAGATGAAATACTCGTATACAGTTATCGGTTACACCGATGATCGAGAAGAAAACCGGACCACAGCCATTGCAGTCCGGAAGCGGCCCCTATAATAGTTACACCCACGCTTGAATTAAGCAGCAGATGGATGAAGAACGTGCTGAAATACATCAAGCCGCTGCTGACGAGCGTCAAGGAATTCCAAATCATCCACCGCAGTATCCTCACATATATGTCATTTTATTCTATTGTCATTAAACTTCAAATCAACAAAGTTTCATTCCGCCTAAATAATAACGTTACAGTGGTATAGCTCTGTGCATATGTTGAATTTCGTGCCAGAAAAAGAGCATTTGCGGCATGCATTGCTTTTCTTATTTTAATAAAATAAAAGGCCGTTGAAAGTCTTTGTTCGCTGGAAACAACTTACAGCGAGCATGCTCCAAGCATAAAAACATGTGACACGTGATTTCGAAAATTTAAAAGTGGTGATTTTGATTTGAAAGACACTAAACGTTCGGATAGACCGAAAACATTTGTGGACGAGGAATTGTACGAATTGTGGCACAAGAAACGACTAGCGACCGCTAACAAGCACTGTGAAAGGTGCAAAAATTGGAAACATGGGTTCCACATGAACTAAATGCCAGGTAAATGGAAAATCGAAAAACTATTTGTGAAATGCTGATTCAACGGTACGAAACGAAGCCATTTTTGCATCAGATTGTGACGGGTGATGAAAAATGGATTTATTTCAAAAATCCAAAAACGTAAAAACTTTTCACTTTTTCCAATGCTCTTCGAGGGTCCAAAATACCAAAAAATACAAAATAATGCATTCATTTTTTAGTTTACTCGCAGCATGATGACAACTGGATAACAACTGACATTTCAAATTTCTCCTCCAATCTTTTTAGAAGCAATCAGATTTTTTTGGCCGTCAATTAGGAAGGATTTCATCGCATAGGCACAAGCATGTGCCTGCCAGCGTTTCAAGAATACAAGACATGTTGTTGAAGATTAAAGCGATTTTCCAAAAATCCGAAACAGGTCCGAGCTCATTCATGTCGACTTTATCCCACCACTTTCAGTACCTCGTAGTTTCAAGTACTCGCTTACGATAGTGAACTGTTTTTCTTGATGGCCAGAAGCATTTCCTCTCAATAACATCGAGGTTAGCATAGTTGCCACAAAACTTTTCAGCGGGTGGATTTTAAAATTTGGTGGTCATCTTCGAATTACATGAGATCAAGGACGCCAGACCACATGTGACCTTTTTAAGTCTCTCGCACAGTTTTTCGGTATCGATCATCTCCGCACTACGGCGTACTATCGGTAGGCCAATGCAATGATGGAGCGCTTGCATTGGCAACTAAGGTTGCTATTATGTGCAATGGACGGAACCACTGAACGCACATTCTTCCCGTCGTTTTAATGGGGATCAGAACAGCATTTAAGGATGACATTAATACTACGGCGGCAGCGATGGTTTGTGGATAGCCCATTCGACTGCCTGGAGAAGTTCTCTCACCTTCTCCTTCAACAATCGCGCAAAGAGATTTTGCTCACAAATTTAGAGCTCATTTCAGGTTTCTAAGCCCTAGATCAGTTACACGCCATGGTACCTGGCCTACGTTTGTTAACAAAGATTTCGCTCAATCGCCCAGTGTTTTTATCTGAAGTGAACATTTATTAATCCAAGATATTGTTAAAGAACTTTTTCGTCGGATGGTTTCGTTGCAAGAATTGTTTTAATTCTTTGTGGATCTATTATTAAGCCCTTTTTTGAGATTTTGTGTCTCAAATATTTAACTTTGGTTTGACACTATTTCACTTTATTAGCACTGAATATGACATTGACCCTTTTGGCTCATTCAGCGATATTTTGTAATTTTTTATCATAATCTACAGGCAAGTCACTGAAACATTTGGAGTTTAATTTTTGAAATATCTTGGGAACTATACTCAGCTCAAATTGCTGGTTATGAAATTTATAACCAACAAAAGCATTAGTAAAGGAACAAAGATCGGCATTTTCAGGATCTGGGCGACTTGCCAAAATTCTCCTTTTAAATTTTAAACTGTAAAATATTCCATTCCCTTTAATACTACTATTTTATAGCGTTTGCTTACTCTTATCGGGCTTCTCAAATACATATAATAAGATTATGGGCGCATTCTGTTTGTATAGTTACTTTTTAAATAATTCTTGACTTCTCCATATAATCTGTAAAGGTATTTTTGGGGGGTATTTTATAACGGAATTTGCATTATGTTTAAATTAAATTTTATAATTTTCCGGGAAAGATCTAATCCCACAAAAACGTTTTGCTTTTCTTTCGCTGTAAAGTGAGTGGAATCAATACATTTTATCAAATTTAATTTAACAGTATGACACAGCGAGTTCAAGCAATGGTACCATATTCGAATTTACAATAATAGAGTTTTCAGTAAATACTTATTAGATTCTTATAACTTACATCCAGCGCAGTTGCTCCAACACTAAGGAAAACCCTTCATTGGGTTCAACTTTTTGTCGAACTGTTTTCAGCCTGTTTATAATTTTTCACCAACTCAGAGTACGCACTATACGAGTAAGGTATAGTATTAAATTTGATTCTGAATATAATTTAAAGTCTAAAGAATTAGATACGTTAATCTTAAAGTAATATCTTTTTTTATTCTAACTATCTACATTTAATGTATATATCTACATATTATTAAATTATCCAATTCATCTTCCAGAATATTTACAGTAAAGTAATCTTGAGTTACTTGAAAGTTTTGTATTAATTTCTTGTATGCCGAAACAAAATGATGTCTCTGTCTGCAGCGGGTACAAATTTTCCCATATGCCGGTCACCTATTTTCCCTTATTATTTTGTAACTGTATTTAGTAAGTGCATTTCGTAATTTTTTGATTTCTGTTTTTGCTGCTGCTGTTTCTGTTTGTTTACTGTTCCCTCTTGTTCATATCTTGTTTGGTAACGACTTTCTTTCCTTACTTCTTGGTATCGGTAATAGCTTCCTCCTTTTGCCAATTTTAAGTTGTTGGACTGCTGATCAAGTATCTCGCTGCTTTTACTTATTGAGGAAAATATGAGTTATTTCCATTGCTTTTTTAAAGTTTAAATCTTCAATTCTTAGAAGCTTTTCTTGTTGATGCTAAATACTATTCGATACCTGATTGGTCTGTAAATGGGTGACTTTCATGATTTCTGCCAAAAAGCCTTCGAATTCACCGTTTTGATAAATTCGAGAGTAAAATAAAAAATCGTTGATAAAACTATTTTATAAATCTTTAAATAAAAAATATTTCGTAAAACTATTTTATAAATCTTTTTATAACCAGTTAGTCCAAAATAATCAAATATTTGGGCACCTTTTCCACCAATTAAATTTAAAAAAAGGGCAATTTTTCTTTCCTCCTTGACTTTTCTTTTCACCTTTATTTTTGTTTTATTTTAATAGAGATTTTACCTGCTGGACTTCTGGCAATTGATTGCTGCTCGATTATAAGTTAAATTCAATATAATTCAATATACATATATTTGCCCTTACTGTGATCTATGACTGTGACTATGACTATTATACATATAAACTAACAAGAAAGAAAAATGGAATAACCCTTGAAGTTTGTTTGGAACAATTTTTATGGATTTTAGTTTTTAAAATCTTTAAAATTGTACTTAGTATTATACACGACCGCGTATAAGCAAATGTGTTCGTTTTTGCGCAATGTCATGCATACGAGTTGCGCACGATAATTGATATTTGTACAGACATGGGCTTATAAAGAGCGTAATTTAGAAAATAAAGTTCAGTTCGTTTTAATTCAATGATCCATTTTAGCACCTGTCTAACATAATTATTAAATAGATCTACATTAGCACACGAGCCAGCTGCTGAGCTCCCTTCCCGAGCGCATTGAGTGAAACACAAGTTTAACATTTTGGTGGCCCCGACGTAATTTAAATTGATTTCAAGTAAATTCAAGTTTTTCTGACAAAACCGATTAAATTTACAAACTCATAAAAATTAAATTATCATTCATTGTTTGAAAAGTGCTGCGAATACAAAGTGTGAAAGTTCTTGTACACTAATGTATTTTCAAAAAGCATTCAACGCAGTCTGAAATTATGGAGAACTTTACTAAGTAGAAGGATGTGACATAAAAGACAAATCAACAATTGATTAACAACTTTAATAAGGATTCATCTAATCGAATATCAACAGCATATTATTATCAGAGACGGCTAACAGAGTTTAAACAATTTTGGAGCGAGTTTGACGCTCAATATAAGAGCTGTGAAACTGCAAACCCTGATCAGCAAAATCAATATTTCATTACCAATTATTATATAGCGATCTCTCAACTGGTTATCAAGTACGGAACCATATCCAAGGCAAAGACTGACGCATTTATACGCACGGAAGCCAGCACTTCCAAAACATCATTTTTAATGAAGCCAAGCCAAGACTTGAGAACTTCAATTCATACAATCCAAGGGCGTAGCCCGCGCTAAGACAGGATGCCAGTATATTAGACAAGGTGACATTTCAATTGCGGAAGAATCAGTATTATTGAGAAACAGTTTAGCGTCCGAACCAATTGAACTAATTAGGAATATCAGATTAATTATTTTTATTATTGTTTATCTTTGTAGCTTGTATTAAGAGAAATAAATAAATTAATTATCTTTCATGTGAAACTGGACGCAATAAACCGGATAAACTAGAAGAAGCCACTCTTAAATACTTGAGCTCTGTGTAGATCCCACAACAGTTGGGTACAACATAAACGAATATGTCGATTTATATAACAAGTTGCAGTTTACGACGATTCTTTTCTCTCAAAAATTAGAAGAGTTGTCAGCTGTGTTACATGGGCTGCCACAATTAAACAATACTACACCTCTTCCAAATGGTGGAGCAATCGCCACGTTACAAATGAAGTAAGAATAGCATTACTCATGTTGAAAGTGACCACTTACAGTGGCACCAATTCCACGATGTTTTCACCCACATAGTTCGTAATCAGTACATGGGAAACTGCTAAAATGTGGTATCTCACAACTAACATAACAGGCGAACCGGGAAAATAAATCTGGAACTACACCATATCAGAAGAAAATTACGTCGCAGCCTGGAAAGCGAGTAAATGTAATGGCATTCTTGAATAAATTACTTTTCCAGCTAAGCCTTTAATAAAAAGTTGTATCAGCAATAAAGACCCAGTTAGAAATTGTGTAAAAAAACAAGCTGTGAACCAATTGTTTCTGGCCAGGACATAGCGAACCAACTTACTACTGAACCAAACATATAGTCTGTTAGGTAAGAGCGTATCTCTCAGAATTCAATAATGCGATAAAAAATTAACAAGATATTATTTTTTCCTTATTACTTTATTAATTTTCTTTTACGAAAAATATTTAATGTTTGGTGAATTCACCGTTATTTTCTATTATAACTATACACATCACATCTATATACATCAATTGTTCATATTTTCTATTTTTTTTAATTTTTCCATCCCCATGAACTTTTATTGGGTGTTTTACCTTACGTATTATGTAATGCCGTCCTTTTTTTAAACTTACTCGTTTAGGTCTTTGATATGCCCAAAGTGATGATTCGTCAGTGAACACGACGTTTGTCCAATCGCAGTTTAAATTTTCATTAGCCCATTTCCAGTAGAAAGTTCAACGCAAAATGAGACTTTAAGCATAACGCGCATTATGCGGGTAATACTCATTTCCTCCACTTCAAATATTTCTGTCTATTTTTCTTTCTTTCTGAGAAATCATCGATACGCTCTTACCAAACATACTGTACAAACTACAGAGTCACAGAACATGGAAAGGGAATTGAATCTTGCTAAGATTACTGATTATTGCCCAGCGCCCACAGCATAGAATAAATGTCCAGCTTAGGTGAAACATTAAAGGTTCCTCAGCGAGGATAGAAGCATTTGTATTACAAAAAATCATTGCACAACATCCAACCAAAAACTTAAATATAGAAAACTGGGTAATTCTTCAGAACATCAAGGCTATTTCAAGTCCTTAACATCTGAACCTAAATCCTCAAGATACAAGACATTTCACCTATGGATGCACCTACATTTTCTTCATGTTTTAACAACGTCCAAGTTCAGAAAATTCACAACTCTCCTCCTAGGTTGAAAAGAGTTTCGACCCTGGTCTCAACTATGTCGAAGAGGACATTTTCTACTCCATCTTCTCAATCCTTACGACCAACGTTCATAAATAAAACGTAATTTCGCCACGACTTGCTTTTCGCGTTTATTCCCATCCTCTCATTATTATGGGATCTGTTTCGATGACTGGTAGGATGCTAGTATGGTGGCTCTTCGCTACGGAACTTACTCGGTGATATTCAAAAATAAAAACTTTTTGTAAATAATTTACTCAACAAAGAAATTTGCACAACAAAGATTGCAGCAGTAATCTCCATGATGTGAGTGTCCCATATTCACTGGCAAAGATCATGAAATACAAGATATGACACTCGTCCTTATCTTTTTCAACCTTGGTCCCGTTAGCTCAATGGCCTTGCAGATTTTTTTCTAAAAGTAGATAGTAATATAGGGCTCACGTGTGAGAAAAAGAAAGAAATGTAGGGGGAGGCGGAACGAAAATCACGTTCACCACCTAGAGCAGCGCACACGCTCGAATACTTTGTCCCGCCTTTAAAAATGTTCAGTAAAAAAGTGTAAACAGCCCGCATCCGTATATATGCTTTGAGTATGCTACCTGCCTATTCCCCATTCTCGATTCAGAATTTCCCTATGCTGGAACATTGCACGGGGGCGGCACTTACACCATACATGCAGCGGCACACAGCGCAACATAGGCTTTGTTCCGCCTATAAAAATCCGTGATAAAAAAACTCTACATTTATTGCCTACACTGTAAGTGCCGTAGATGAGAATATTTGGCTGCTTATTTTTCTCCCTTTCGTTCTTATTTGCATTTAGATAAGGCATGGGAAACAGAATTTCTTTGCTGCTTTATCTAATGGGAAAAATTTCCCCAGGTAGTTTTAGAAATTGCATATGGGTTAGAGCTTTGGGCTTGTATAGAGAGGGTCACATCTTCTACTTGATGATCATTGCTTCCCTGGTATCGCTTTTTCATTATTCGTATGCCTTGGTGAAATCTTTTACCTTGCTCCACACTATCACCAAGAAATATTTGGATTACCAAAACGAATTATTTCCATGTTCTCTTTTCGAGATCATTAATAAATTCAACAAAATCTGAATCTTTGATCAGTCTAATCTTTGAGCCATAGGAAATCCTCGCTTTTAACTTTTCTATACTTATCTCAGCGAACTTGTTTGAAAGGAAACATTCGCCATATTTGTTAAGACTTTCCGCCGAGTTCTTCGTCCTTGATCGCGGCTTGTTCAGTCTGCGGGACACTGCATAGAAAATTTTCCGATAAAGTACCGTACGCCAGATTTTCAAAAGCGAGATTTGGTGCATTTCTCTCGCTTTATGAAATTCACGGTACGGTATCTGGCCTCACATCGGTACCGTAAATATTTGCCCGAATTTGGGAAGGCGAACCCCATAGGCGACGACCGGTTTAAATTCTTTGGTGAGGAACATGCTTGTCTAGGCTTTTAGCGGTGCCTAATGTGTGCCTCGTGTGCCGTAGTCATTCCAATCGCAATATGAATACCGTTCCGCGGATTCGCATACCTCCAGACGTCAACGATAGGCGCTGCTTCACTTCACTTCACGGTATCTGGAAGTGGGGGTTGGTGATAAATCGTGTGTCAAAACTTACACTGTAGGAAGGAAATGGGATAATTTGAGTACAGGAATTCCAAATCAGATAATAATAAAAACAAAATATATAGGGGTTGTGTTGAAATGGAAAGGGTAGAATTGGAGCGTATGCGGAAATCAGAAATAAAAAAATTAAAAATTCAAATACAACGATATACAAATTGGTGTTCGAAGGATTCGTTTGTATGGATGGCGGTGAAACCGTTACGTTTTGCGGAAAGAATACAAAAGGAGAAAATCTCACCTCCACGAGATTCTAGCGAAGGACGATGATCAGAGGAATCTCCCGGTCAGGTAGTTGGTTAGAAGACAGCCCGCTCACGTAGTTCCTGGGAGCACTTCGGTAGTTTCCGAAACACAGATCCCGCATATTAAATCAATAAGGCCCCTCTTTGCCTGTTCCTCTCGAGGATCAAACAGCCCCGAGACTTCGAGACAAATGACCAGCAAACGATGCAAAATCTTCGCAGTTCTCAAGATCTCATCTTCACTTCTTAATGTCCTTAGTGAAACGTTCCAATCAGTTTTCTATGAAGATCCTCCAGCTCATAGAGAGCATTGCCCTTTCTTGATCGAATTCTACATTTTAGAAATTTGTGGCCAAGGTACGCGCTAGTCTGTTTTCCAAAATTGCTCAGTTGGAAATTCCTACGGTATATTTCTTCGCCAACCTTGTGTTTAAGATTTGGCGCTAAGTGAATTTTATATTGAAGTGTGTGTATTAAAAGTGTTCCAATTAAAAGTAGTGATTTAATAATATTGAATTTAAAAGGATTTGCTATTTGTGAGAGCTTAAACTAAATAGATTTTATATTGTTTCGAGTACAAATTTCGTTTTCAACAGTATAATGAAATTTCGTTATTTCTTTAATGAGTTAACTGATTATACCTGGTTGGAAGACATCATCAGTAGCTCTGATAACTGTTCAAGTGTTGACGAGATAGATGAACCTTGTAGAAAAAGGTTCAGAAGAACGAGCATTCCAGAATATTTTGAGCAAATCGTTCCAAAATATTCTGATGAAGAATTCATCCGGCACTTCCGTATCAATCGTGAGCTGTTCAGAAATTTTGCGACAAGATATACACAAAGTGCCAAACATAAAAAAAAATGGATCAATTGAAAGCTATAAGTACTGAGAAACACATAGCTGTATTTCTATGGTTTAATGGCCATGAAGCTTGCGCATACCGAGATTTGTCCGACCGGTTCAATATATCTATTTCAACCATTTCACTTATAATAGAGAGGATCATATACCATATAAGTGACCTTTGCGACGCTGCTCTAAAATGGCTCAATAGAGAAGAAGAACAACAAACCGCTCACTGTTTCAATAGTAAACATAGGTTCCCTAATATTATTGGTACGTATTCCTTAAAAATTAGCAATATCAAAATTGTAATCGTTTGAATTTTAAGAGCTACAGATGGCATCCATATAACGATTGATCCGCCGAATTAAAACACATGGATTGGAAAAATAACTACAGCAACATCTTTCAAGCCATACCAAACGAAGAAAGAAAATTTATGGATGTATTCATCGGGTTTCCTGGTTCCTTGCACGATAGCAAGGTTTATAAAAAGTCGGAAATATATCCGGATAGAGACATCTTGGAGAGACTTTGTGCAGGTAATCGAATAAATTTAAAACACAATGTGATTTGATTGTAAGCTTTTATATTTCAGCCAAAATTTTATTAACTAATAAATATATTTTATTTTTATATTAATTCCTAATGTTAGGTAATTTAATTTCAATTATTACATTATTGTAGGCTATCATATCTTAGGTGATTCTTTCTTCTTCGTGCGGCTGCACCGCAGGCTGGAGTAGCCAAATTTTTCTGCGATGTCATCACCTATGTTGTTGTGCTTCCTCGATCACTTCCCACACGCTTCCCACTGTGTCATCACTTTGTTCTTTCCCCTGTTACCTACTGCACGATGACCCCCTGTAAGGTATGTAAAGGATCTCTCGCTGGTGGGCAATTTTTCCATGTTGCTTGCATAAAGCGCGGAGCTCGTTCAATCCCGTCTTCTGGCCTTTCGATATGCAACGAGTTCTCCGATCTCAAACCGTGTCATGTGTTTCGTGCTCTGGCTACTGTCTCCGAAACCATCACGAATGATCAATCATTACTTGCCACTAAGTTGCAGTCCTTCTTGGGTAATTGATCATGTTTCCAGTCTGCCTCTGAGGAGGTGTTTTCTGTTACGGATCTTCGCACGTCTGTCTTGCCAGTTGTTGATGATGTCCTCCGCAACATGAAGCAGATCAGGAACGACCTCGGCTGTTGCTTGACGGCTGTGAATGCGAATGCTGCGCTCTTGGACTTCATCTCTGCTGATCTTCGTCTTCCCCAATCCTCACCAGCTGCATTGCCATCATCGCCTTCTCTGCCTGTCGCTGCCCTGGATCGACATGCGCCATCAATGACACGTCCCTCAGTTTGGACTGTGAACCCATACTAGCTGCCATGCAATATTCGCCTTCTTTGCCTTCCCTGGATCCCAGCCCTGTCGTTGTCGACATCGTCCAGTCGTTGCCTTGCCCTCAACCCTCTACCTCAACCGTCTCGGTTCAGACTTCCGACTCGGCTCTTGATACTCCTATTTCTTAATTCGGCACTCTTTGGACCGAAAAGGAATGGAGGCATAGGCTAGACACACTTCACCGTGTCAAAATTGATGCTTCCGAGTAATCCTCAGTGCTCCTTGTTGATGGGGCCCCCACCTCGCTGATGCGACTTGGATCCGCGCATTCTTTACCAGATACTTTTTAATTTCACCGATCGACTGTGTGATGCTTCGCCCCCTACCCTGGTAAGCTATCCTATTCAAAGAGTCGTTACACCGGAAATACGCGTGGCTCTTCTCTTGCTCCGTCAATTACGGTAGCATAAGGATTTTTTCAAAGGTCTCCAAATCAGTTAGCTCTAAGTCTAACTCTACTACTACTAAAATAAAGTCTAATCCTAGCCCTAATGCTAAATCTAAGCTTAACCCTCGCCCTACTGCTACATCAAAGTCTAACACTAGTCTTAACGGTAGAATTAAACCTACTAATTTTCCCACTAATAAAGTTATATCTCCTCGCAGTACTAATAAGATAGTTAATCTGCCCCACAATCCGCATCGCTCCAATTCTCCCTATTCCGCCACTGTTTCAGGTAACTCCAACTAGCAGCTCAGAATAGGCCTTTTCCCGAACTTCAACTTCACCCCTCTTAAATACCCTAATTTTGTTAAATCCCAGATCATGAATCCTTCACTTTCGGCTAATTCAAATCCACTCCCTCCTCACGTCTTTCTTCTTCGGGTCAACCTCCATCCCATCCGAACCCACCCGTCCTCTCTTCTCCTACCAAACCTCCGTTTATTGACCTCATTCTCCCTCCTGTTGTTAAGCTCACCATGTGATCTGCTGGGTCCTCCGAAGGACGCTATCTGTTGTCCCACATTCGCGACCACAGGATCTATGACAACATCCGCCTTTCCTAGCCTACCTCCACGACAAACCAGACTGTGTATGTATTGACGGTAAAACCAAATCCAATGTATTGGTTTCAACTCACCAGGAAGGCCTTCCCACTGACCTGGCTACCATTCGTGTGCACTTTCTTAAGTTTCACATCGAATTTGGCATTTCTCCCAATAAAGCGTCCTCTGACCTAGCCACTTCCGCTTCCTACGTCAGCTTTCGGCGTATCTACCACCTCCAAAGAGCCCGGCACAATCACAAATCTTATTTTAGGTCCTAACCCGGCCAGCTCTCCTTTTCCTATCACTCCCTTACCCCCAGCCGTCCACCTGTTTGGCTACACCCTCTCCCCTAGCTGTCTATCCCTGTACTATCAACATGTCATAGGCTTGCGTACTTTTTCAGAAATCTTTTGTTTTTCCTTACGACATTTTTGCCATTACCGAAACTAATTTTGCACCCAACATTTATAGTAATGAATTATTTCCCGGAGATTTTTCTATTTTTTGTGCCGATGCGTGCAACGACGATTTAACACCCACTAACCGCGGCGTACTTCTCGCTGTGGCTAATCGTTTCGGTGCTAGTCTTCACACTTTCTCTAATTCCTTATGCTGTAAGTTTGTCTGCGCCAAAATCACACTAACCAGCGAATTCCTGTATATACTCTCGCCCCTCCCAACCACTTGAACCCTACAAACTTGTCATCGATGTGGTCGATTCTATCTTTAATATCCTTGGTTCCAATGATGAAGTCATCGTTCTTGGTGACTTCAATCTCGTCAGTCTTGAATGGCTTTGATCTGACGACGATCTCTACTACTTCCGCCCTCTCCGATAAAGAGGCTTTATTTGTCGAGCGCCTTTCCGACTCTGGTCTCTGCCAAATTAGTGACATAACTAATAATCTTGGCGGACACCTTGATCTGGTCTTCTCCTCTGATCCTGCCAATTCGGTTGTCCCTCGTAGCAGTCACCTTCTGTCTACCCTCAACCAGTATCATTCTCCACTCTTCCTTACCCTTGATCTAGTACTCATACTTCTCCAATCTACTTCTGAGACTTCTTACCACTTCAATTTCCATAGGGGCGACTTTGGCAAATTAAATTACCTTCTTTGCCAATTGCCCCTTCATTCCATCAAAACTGATTCTCAGCTTTCCATTGATGAAGCCCTCGATGTTCTTTATACCGAAATCTTCGCCCGCCTGGCTCAATTCGTTCCCTTTCAACCTTGGAGAGACCATACGTCCTGCCCCCCATGGTACAACAAAGAATTTTGTTCCCTTCGGAACAGGAGAAATTAACTATGGCAGGCTTTTCCTATCCGCTCCAATCCTGACTTCTCCAGTTACCTCTCTGCGGCTTCCCTTTTTTCTGCACGCAGCGAATCTTCTATGACAATTACCTAAATCGAATGCAGTCAACCCTTATTTCCGACCCTAAACGTTTTTACCAATTCATTAACATAAAAAGGAAATCCAGTGGCTACCCCTCCACTTTCAAGTGGACGACAGTTCTTCTTCCGACCACGGTGCAATAGCTAATCTCTTTGCTCATCACTTTAGTCAATCCTTCAGTGAGCATACTTCCGAGCCCGACGCTAACTATTTCTACTTGATGGACTCTCGTCCTCAGACCTCCCTTGTGTCTATCAATATTGACCCTGAAATGGTTGCTACCGCCATTTATGTCCTACCTGATGATCATAACCCAGGCCCTGATGGTATTCCGGCCACCGTACTGAAAGAGAGCGCTTTTCACTTGATTGTATCCCTGACCTCACACTTTCAACAATCTATCAACCAAGGTTTTTTCTCGGCCAGGTGGAAAAACTCCTTTATCATCCCCATCCATTAAAAGGGTTGCAAGAGTGAGATCTCTACCGTCCCATTGCCAAACTCTCCTGCATACCTAAACTCTTTGAAAATATCGTTAACGACTGCCTGTTCTTTCACTGTAATTCGATATTTTCCCCGTTCCAGCATGGCCATCTTCCAGGGCAGATCGACTCACACCAACCTTACCGACTTCGTCTCTAGAACACTGTGTGCTCTGGAGAATGGTGACGAAATTGACGTCATTGCTACTGACTTCAGCAAGGCAATTGATAAAATCTCTCATAAATTAATTCTCTTCAAACTACACTATTCAACTATTCAATCAGCTCTTTACTTCCTGGAAGATGAGGTCCTATTTTGAAGAACGCCAAAATAGAGTGATTTTCTATTGCTCTTCCTTCAACTCATTTGTGGCCAACTCGGGGGTGCCCAGGGTAGCCACTTAGGGCCGTTGCTTTTCATTCTGGCCATCAATGATGTCGAATGTGTTATTTAGCACTCGGACATTTCTATATACGCCGACGACATGAAAATCACCAAAAGGATATCCTCAACTTCTGATTCCTCGATTGACCTCGACATTTTTAGCATTTGGTGCAATAAAAACTCTCTTGAGCTTAATACCAATCCATCTCTTACTATCGTAGACGCCCCTCTTTTTTCCCCAGAGTTTATCGGCTGTCTGATGAGCCTATCCCCTTCGTATCCTCTCCTCGCGATCTAGGCGTCATTTGTGACAGCGAACTTAACTTTCGTGAACACATTAACAGCGTGATTGCTAGAGCCAACTCCGTGCTTGGCTTTGTGAAGCGTTGTTCCAAGGAGTTCCTTGATCACGTAGCCAAATTCCTCTTTGTTACCTTCTTCAGGGCTCTCCTTGAATATGCTTGCCTAGTGTGGTCACCATTTGAATCGAATCGAATCAATAGGATTGAGGCTGTCCAGGGTAGGTTCCTTTGCTTCGCTTTACGTGACCTTCCCTGGTCTGACCATCAAAACCTTCCCCCCTACGAAAACCACCTCTTAATGATCAACTTGCAACCCCTGTGGAAGCGACGGGAACTTGCTGATATTACATTCATTCATCAGCTGCTTATCGGTGAGATTGACTGTCCTTCCCTACTCCAGCGGTTCTCCATCTACACCAATCCTCGTAACCTCCTTTCGGCACCTCTCTTTCGCCCTGCTTATCACCGTACCAACTATGGACTTTCTGAGCCTCTCACCCGTATGCTACGGAAAGCCAACTCCCACCCCTTTTTTTTCTTCCTCCTGAGTAAATCTTCTCTCAGGAATGCCCTTAATTCCTCCTAATGTTGCCTGTTCTTTTTATTTTCTCTCTTTTCTTTCTTGTTTTTTAATTTATTATATTATATTATTTAAGTAAACTTTTTGTTTTGTTTGTAGCTTGTATTAAGCGATAAATAAATAATTAAATAAATTAAATTAAATTAAGCACGTTCTTAAAAGGTCTCTCTACTGCGCTCCGCACTAATCTTCTATCTCTTCATCTTACATGTGCTCTCTCCCATTATCATTCCCGTACTTTGATTTTATTTTATTATTTTTAACTTTAATTTTAATCTTTTGTTATAATTAGTTCTTAAATTTATTGTAGCTTGTAATAAGTGATAAATAAATAAACAGATTCAGCGTTTCCTTGCATTACGCATTTGCTGACTCCATACAGGGATAATGGACATCTATCGCCAGCAAACATTTATTACAATAAATGTTTGAGCTCCGCGATGGTTGTGGTGGAGCATAGTTTCGGTATACTGAAGCAAAGATTTAGACAGTTTTATTATTGTAAGCTGAGAGGTATGGACAAAATTTGCCACTTTATTCGAGTTTGCTGCGTGCTGCATAACCTGGCCGACGCATTAGATTTTGATGTGGAGCAAGATGATCCAGAACTTGATGGTTGAAATGTAAATTCGCCTTAGACAACAATGGATCGAATTAAAAGAAACGAAAGAAACGAAATCTGCAGAATGTTATATGCAAAACACAATCGCCCTCGATCATCGAATTAAAATGTGAGTATCTTGGTATTAATTTGCTTTATAATATTTTGTGCATATTATTATATTAATTTTTTAAATATTCCATATAGTTATATTGTTATATTCTTTTAATTATTATTCTAGTCTTTTAATAATCTCTCATATTACACGTATCTTCTTCTCTGGTCTGTCCCTCATAACCTCCCGCCCTACGAAAACCGCCTCTTACTTATTAACCTGCAGCCCCTATGGAAGCGGCGTGACCTCGCCGATATTACCTTTATTCTTCAGCTGCTTATCGGCGAGATCGACTGCCCCTCTCTTCTTCAACGGGTCCCCATTTACACCAATCCCCGTACCCTCCGTTCGGCCACTCTCTTTCGCCCTGCTTACCACCGCACCAACTACGGCCTTTCTGAGCCCCTCATGCGAATGCTTCGTAAAACCAACTCCCTCCCATCCTTTGACTTCCACCTGAGTAAAGCGTCACTCAGGAACAGCCTTAATAATCCCCCTTAAAGCTTTGCCCGCCCCATTCCCTTTCCCTATTTTTTTTTGTATATTTTTTATTTTTTATTTTTGTTTTCTCGTGTTCTTATTATTTGTTAGTTTAATTTCTAGTCTTAAGTTCTTTTTTATGTAGCTTGTATTAAGCGCAATAAATAAATTAAGTAATTTATACTTATCTAAAAGTCTGAAATAAATAAATTAAATTCAGTATCATTTTCAGACCTACAGCTAACGTCGTATGTCGCCATCATATAAAATCACAGCTCAAGTGAGGCCCGCAAATACTTGCTGCAAAAACTGTACAACATAATTGTAAAGATAAGATGAAATTGTAACAATTGTTACTGATTTCTGTTCGTCTGCATTTATCTTACTTAGTAAGTTTGCGCTCTCAAGGTTGATTATAAAATGAAAAAAACCATCACTTTTTAAAATAACGATTTTTTGCTCCTCTTTGAAGATCTTGTTGTTGTATTATTATTTTTATTATTGATTGTGATATTATTGATTGTATTAAACTTAAATAAATAAATATGCTGTAATTATCAAAAAATGTATTACTTTACTCAATTGCAGCGATTTCGATAAGTTATGGGGAACTTCCACTAATTGTTGTCGAAAATGTAAGGTAAGGTATTAGGATTTATGAACATTTTGCAAAATGAAATCTTTATAATGCAAAAGAATTTTTGATATTTACAAAAAAATTACTTGCCCAAAATGAAAAATAAATTCGTAGGTTTAACGTGTTTTATGGTATTTGCGTATAATTTGTCATTCAACTCTTAAAAATAATTTAGAGCTAGAAGATAATAAATTACACAATTCCATGAAATTTGCGGCCAGAATAGTTCCTTTTTGACGATTTTATTTATATTAATTTTTCTTCCTTCAAAAGCTATGGTGAGTGCAAAAACCGGAAAAATATTAACCAGTGCTATTAACCCCACAAATTTAATTTTTTATTTCATCTACAAAGAACAAACAAATCTTTTTTATATGATTTTTCAATATTACAAATTCGCAATTATCAAGTTTGTAACGTATGAATGGTCTTATTAAATTATTGCCAAAGATACCAGCAAAACATTGACGCTGAATTTATATTGACATGATGTCACCCATGTCCTATTTGGGTTAATATCCGACCAGATATGAAGGTTGTGGAAGGTTATAATATCATCCTTCATCCTTAGTGAATTCATTCTAATTGGATTTGGTCCAGAAACGCTTTGTTCTCTATGTCGCTTTCCACAAGCGAAGTTTAAACATCCAATCTTCTCTCAGAAGTCCAGAAGTCCTTGTACTGGCATGTGATGATATGAATGTAATCTCTCTCGATGAAGAACTTTCTAATGTGCTGAACATACTCCTAATCGTCTTGCGAATCGTCTCGTGCTCGTTTCAGGGTATTGCATGACGAGTATTTGCTGTTCAACGACAACAGAACCTATGTGTCTCTTCTATTCTTGTACAGTAAACTTAACTTCCGTGATCACATCACCAGAACCAACTCTGCACTTGGCTTTGTGAAACGTTGGTTTAAATCCCTAGGTTGCCAATGTCTACAGCTCGTACGTCATGCCACTTCTTGAATATATTAGTCAAGTTTGATCTCCGTCTGAATCCACATACATTAATACAATTAAAGCAATCCAGCGTAGACTCCTTCGATTTGCCTTACGACCATTACGAAAACTGCCTTATGCACATGGGAGTGACGTGACTGCGCTTTATTACCGTCATCCGTCAGTCATTTTTCGCATTGTCTACCACCGTACCAACTATAACTTTTCTAAACCTCGAAAAGACCTTCCCCCTTTGACTCTCATGTCAGCAATTCATCTTTTCGGAACGACCTATTCTGCCCATCTTAGAATAAGTTCTCTACTATCTCTTCTTGTTATTTCTCTGCCTATTTCTTAAGCTTTTTTCATCCTTGCTGTTGTTTTCTATTATTGTTTTATTTTTATTATTATTATTACTGTTATTACTGCTTGAATTACTTAAACTTAATGATATTATAAATAGAAAGATACAAAAACAAATGTTCTACCATTAAAGGCAAAATAAAAACAATTATATTTTACAACCTTTTATCATTAGATTTAACACAGTCGTCCACCACTATTTCTGGGGCATCTGCAGCAGCGCGTTGAATTTCTCTCCTTTTCCTTTGGCGCATCTTCAAGTTTGAAATTAGTCGCACGGAACAGAAATAAACGAGCTCAATTATACTAAGTGCAGAAACTCCCATAAATAAACCTAAAAGACCACCGCAATTCGCAAGGAAATCAGTAGTACCATACAATTCTGAGCGTTTTGATGTAAGAAATTGTGCCTCCTTAAAAAATATGGATAACCTCGACATTTGCGAACTAGAAACGAATCAAATATTATAAAATAAATAAACATATCATAACAATTAACTCAGGATTTTTGTCAAAGTAATCAGCTTCATTAAAAGCTTTGAATAATGCAACGTGATCAAAATCAGCTTGTGATATTTCGGCATTGTACACCACCGAGGTACATGCCGGCAGGCAATTGCAATCTGTTTCTCCTCTAAGATTAAATCCAGATGATTTTAACCCTTGCTCAAACTCCTTCTGTAATAACTCGTCACCGGCATCCTCAAGGCATCCAATAGCGAAAGCTCCACATACGGGTGTCTCAATTGTTCCTGTAACGTACATCAATAACATCTAGCTATAAATAATAATAAAAGAATAACTTGGCATGGAAAAATGTACGCATCCACATTTTTGTAGAGTAAAATTGGCCAGACACTCGAGCTCGCAATTCGCTTGAGTGTATAACTTGAAGTAACGAAGATATCTTTCTTTTTGAAAAAAGCACTGTCGCCTGTAAGTCAGAGAGTACAGAGTATAGTAGCAAACCAACAAATTTAAAGTTTTTACCAGCTTACATAATATTGTAAAATTTGTTTAATATGCCCGTAAAATTGTTCTTCTTAATTAATTCTGTTAAAAATGCCTTGGTACTCCAGAATAATATACGGTTCGAAACGAATTTGAAAATAAAGGGTAAGTTTGACTTTAAAACTCAGGTGCTCGAGGCATATGAAACACTGCTTATGAAATATGAATAGCAGTTTGTACAAAAGAACAGACTTAAAAAAAAGGCATGGGAGTTTCGAAGTTGTGAAGAAAAAAATAAAGCATTTGCGAACTAGTTTATTTTTGGTGGAGATGTATACACACTGCATCTGTTTTGCGATAATGAGTATTTTCGAAGAGAATATTCTTTCAAATAGCAGAAGCGAAGAATATACCCAGTTCCGTCAACAAAGACAAGAAAATAAAGAAGTATTGAAATACGACACAGCTACAGCTACCATTCTGGCATCCAGAATGTCGACTCCAATTGATCCTCAATCAGCAGTCCCACCTCTGCAACTCCGTCCCCGTCACCGGGGTAAGTTTTTAATTCCAATACTTGTTAGAGGCTATTATGCATGCTGATATTCGATTTCAATCTAATGAAAATTAAAATGTATATCATTCTTAAGAAATAAAACTAATTAATATTTTCATAAATGTTGTTTATTTTTTAAGTTTTTTCCCACTGAAAGGGAACGTCTCCTTCTGAGATGGAATGAAATGCGAGCTTATCTCTAATTCTGCAAATTTATACGTTGAATAATTTTGTGTTGCCATACGACTAAAATTGGAGGACAAATCCTGATACATTTCACTTTTTTCAGGAGAAACAGGCTGTGTCCTTTTGGTAGTTAAGAAATTATGAATTGCACAACATGCTTTAATTATATGCACTGTCCGATCAGCAGTAATTTCTATGGGTTTGGGAAGAATTCAAAATCGACTAGATGGTTTATCAAATGTCATTTCCACTGTTATGCCAGCGCGACAAATCCGAAAATTAAATATTTCTATATATATGGTTTCAACATAAGTTGGTCCAGGCGTCATCTCCAATAAAATAATATGGTATATATATATATCACCAGATTCGTCTGATAGGGGTAAGCTAGCCGGTATGTTCAAGGATTTTTCGCAAAAGGCTTTGTGCAAAAAGCTTTCCTTGAAAATTGTGCTGCCCGAGGTTTTCTCATTAGCATCAACATTTATATAAATAAACGAGCAATTTGCATCTACTAATTCGAAGAGCAGAATGCTAAAAAACCCTTTGTAATTATAAAATATTGAGCGTGAATGAAGAAGAGCTCAAATCCTGGCATGCTTCCCATCAAGGCTCCCAGTCTATGGGGAAAATGCCATATTTTCTCAAAATCCCTTGCAACTTCCAGCCATTCACATGTTTGTGGTAAATTTCAAAATTATTAAAAATTGCATTTCCTTTAGCAAATTTATTACTTTCCTGTACCGCGGCTATAGAGCGGTATATATTGCGTTCAGCACTTCCGGGATAAATTTACTTATCGACCTTCGTGATACTCTGGTTAAAAATTCCAAGGAACGGTACGAATTACCGGATGCTATAAGCCTTAGAGCAATGGCCAAACGTATCCGAGGTTTTATTGCATATCTCATACGTGTATCCTTCTTTTCTAATGAATCGTGAACCTGAAACAATATGTCAATAATATTTTAAATATAATTATGTAAATAAAAAAATATTAATCAAATTACTTACTATTGGGAGAAGTCTCTCTAATGAAGAAATAAATCACTCAATAAATTACTTTCTAAATCGAACTCATAAACCTTAACAAAAAGGGATTCACCCAATATATCCTTTCAGGCTTCCGTTCTTCTTTTTAATTTTTTTTTAATAATTACTGCAACGCTTCTAATTTGTGCAGCAGCTTCAGCGCTCATAAACATCTTTCTCTCTTCGTATTCATGTTCAAAATGAATTACCAGTAAGGTAATGAATTTCCCTTACCATTACCATTACTTTAAAATTGCAAGTATGGGCGAGGGGTTATAACAAATCCAAAAGCAAAATTCGTTTATTAAGTTTTTTTGTTATTTTGATAAAGTCAATAATAACGTTTTTCGTTAATGTTTGGGCTGGCAAATGCTTAATAGGTAAATATATGTGGACTTTTTGGAGAATACACTACCATAACTACTTGGAGACATCTCTGTGGATAACACAACGTCAATATTTTACCAACCCGATAGCGACGAAAATATCGGAGAGGCTGGCTACAGAACACTTTAAATATTAAGTTAGAAGGAGTGTATTGACATGCATTAAAAATGGCGGATAGCATTTTTAGCAGTTTTTATGAGCTATTAGCATTAACTCAAATCGTCTTTTAATGAGACAAAAAATGTTGGGATTAATTTTAGTTTAATTTCTTTAAAATTCGATGTTTTTTAATTTATGTTAGACTGAGCTTTACCAACGGTAGCAAGGTGCTACTAGCAAGGTCTCACATGTTGAGCAGGTCCGTCTTGAGGCGTCAGACGAAGAAGGGCTACCAATAGACATACACATGGAAGGTAAGCCTAGTGGATTTTTATCTACACGAGGTAGCCAGCCAGATGGATCCGCGTTATGCTTTCACAGAGACCTCTCGCGGAATGTGGAACCGATACAATTATAAAGGTGAAGAAAGTTTTCCCGCAGGGATGGGTATTCTCACCATTGTTGTGATGTATCCTGGTAGACTCACTTTTAGACGAGTTGCAAAGTCTAAATATACACATATAGGCCTATGCTGATGATGTGTGCACTTGTTTTTGGAAGTTTGCTGAAGACCGTCTGTAGCAAGATGCAGAAGACTTTTGACAGGATCCAAAACTGGTGTGAGAGACATGGTTTCTCAGTGGAAAACAACCCTTGTTATGTTCACTAGGAAAACCTTGATAACCTCAAGCTCACAATTTTGAAAGGTATAAGCATTGAACTCTCATAACAACTGACAAAATATTTCCAGAAGGTCCACATTCTGGCAGCCGAAGCGCCACTACCACCTCTTAAATGCCAGTTGCAAAAGGCATTCGTTCGTACAGGGAACGAGCAAAGTCAATTCTCGGAGAAAAAAAACAGGGATTGGGAGTTTTGGGGCTTCGAAATATGTCCTCAGTCACCCACTTACCGGGCTGGATGTGAACACCACCACATCATGTCGATTATATAAGATATCATCATCAAATTTTTTGGCACTTTGCCTGCATCCCCGCCGCTCTTGGGGGATTGGATTGGGGTTCTGCCGGCTTTAGCCGTTTGGGTGTAATGAATCTATGTACCCCGAGTGTTTTTGAGAAACATTCTGCGAAGGGAACTTACAGCCGCCCCCGATTATTAAAACAATTGGATTTATACTATAGCTACATAAGGCAAAAGCATTCCACTTGAAACCTTTTTGGTTGCGGTGGCAAGATGGTACTTTTTTTCATCCCGAAGGATCTTTTCAGTCTGGCTTCCGTCACAGTGAGGTCTTTTTCAAGGTGTAGACAAACACCAGTCTTTACCCCAAACACCTGCTTAGGGGTGTTGGATACATGGGCAGCAGGACTCGTCTAAATTTGTAAATATTTTCACTAAATCATGGAAACTCAATTATATTGTAATGAATAGTACCAACTTTTAGTTGTAGTAGTTATTTACAATTATTCCATTTTAGTAACTATTGGAAATTACAAGAAAAGAGCAATTTTATTATATAATATTTGCAAATCGTTTTATAATTCTTAAAATACCTAACTTATGCGTAGTGGTTAGTCCCTTGTGATTTCTTTACTGAATACTTTAGTAAGCCGGTTTTGAATAACTTGCATTACCGTCATTTATAATGGAATAATAATTATTATTTAATGTTTGGTAATTTGGATAACACGCTTTGTAATTCCTGCATTTAGTGGCAATTTCCCCGCATCCTTCAAAACATGGAACTACTTACATATAAAACTATTTTACTTTCGTAGTAATTCCTAGTTTACATATAGCATTACTATATTTTTCTGTTTTTGAATTAAAATAAGTTAGCTACATTTTACTTATTTACTTAATTGTTTCTAATTTTGATTAATAAAAAACAAAGAAAGCTGGTTCTAATATTAAAAAATTTACAAACAAGGATTACTGAACGTACCACTCCTAGTCTGCGAGTAGTAAAAGTTTTTGTATTGATGACTGCAAAACTATCTTGCTTATATTACAAAAGTAAAACTAGAAACAACAATGTGAATACTACTACTACTACTATAATAATAAAAGTATTCTGGGAATTACTAAACATTGTGTTTGATATTACTGGAGATCGCGTTTGAAATTACAAGAAGATATATGTATTTGGAATTTGTAGTTATATTGCTCTTGTGGAAAATTCCCATATTTTAGTAATACACAATTACGTTATTTTAGAATTGTGTTAATTCTTAATGATCGATCGATAAAGAGTCATTATTTAAGTAGACAAGCTTTCTTTTTACAATTTTTTTCTTTTCCAGTTTATTAACACCTTTTAACTTATGAACGGAAGCTTCTCCAGAACGCTCATCCTAACTGTCGACAGTGAATCTTTATTTCTATCCCTAAATACAGGATGTTCAGGTTCTGAAGTAATCGGTATACAAATCGATTTCTGACTTTCAAACTTTTATTCTAGAACCCCCCTATCGTATATCCTTCCCCCTCAAAATCGATGTCAACATGTCTTAAGAGGTATGTTTGTAATGAAAGTTGGTAATTGGAGGTTTTTGGAGATACTGTTAGCGAATCCTCTTTCAAATTTAAATCAAAATATGAGTGTAGACTGAAAACTCAGAACCGATATTCAAGGCACTGTGCTTCTACTGAAAGGTCTGGTTGGCCAAGGTTTGAACAGAGACCATTGAATCCAGTTATAAATTATAACCCTCTATTGAACCTTGGGTTAGTGACCGCAAAAAGCAATTGAAAAAAAATAAATTACGCATATAAAAGTAACAGATTTAGTACCACTCATCTCAGATTCGAATGAATGAAAAATCTTAAATTTTAAGTATGTTGTCTTAATAATTTGAATTTATCAGAATCATAAATTAGTAAAAAGTTCTGTAAAATAATAGCTGATTTATGTGGATTCTCACGGTGCGCGTAAAGTCCAGTAATGCGGTCTAGTTAGTATTAACCCTTACCACTCCAACCGGCAGTGATACTGCCAAGCTTTAGCCAGCGTTCTACTCCAACCAGCAGTGTCACTGCCAGAATTTCGCAATGATATGATTATTGCGTTTAGTTCACTGAAAGCCAGCGTATAGTACAAATCGTACCTGTAGAAATATCTGCTGTAGTTTTCAAATAAAATATTTAATTTTATTGTATTATTTCTAACGGTTTTTTCGAGAAAAAATGAATGATGCACGATGCAGATCACTATATTAGTACTTTTTGCTTTTTAAGAAAAACTTTGAAATGGTGGAAAAAATTATTTTTTTGGGGGTTGCAAGCAGCTGTGATTAATTCGTACATTTTGTACAAAGAAAACTGTTCTAAAAATAATATGAACCCTATGTCCCATCGAAAATTTCAGCGTACAATTTTAAATTAGTAAATAATTTTCGACAAGAATCTACGAAACGTGGAAGGATGTCTACTATAGATAAGGAACAAAGACTAAGTGGAAAACTCCATGTAATTCGAGTTCTTCCTGATAAAAAAAAAAACAAAGATTGTCTTGTTTGTTCTAATTCTAATAAAAGGCGTAGAACAACATATTATTGCGACACTTGTGAACGTAATCCAGGGCTGCATATTGGCGATTGTAAGAATAACAGTAAAATATGAATAAAAATTTGTTTGTACTCCTTCTTGTGTTTATCCAACATTACTAATAAAATACTACCTCTTAAAACATATACAACGTATTTTGTATAATCACTAATCACTAAATGAAATCACGAAATGAACAAAAATTGTCTGGAGTTGGCTAGAAATCGCTCTGGAAAATTCTTGGAGTGATAAGGGTTAAGATGTAGATGGCAAAACCGAAAATTGTAATTATGGTTTTAGATTTCTTAAATTTTAAAATATTGTATACACATTATGTGTATTTTAAATTTCTAAGCCCCAAAATTGTCTTGATATTATTCTTCATTCAAATTGTTTGATTTAAAGATATTTATTTGAATTTAGAAATTTTGGTAACAGAATCGAAAACAGCATCTGCCAAAACCCCTTAGTATTGAATTTCATGAGAAACTCTTAAAGTTTAACCTTCTTTTTATCCATTTTGGGTTTGCCATCTTGAATTTTAGCACAATTGAATTTTTAATCTTAAAATACTCCTAGACACTAATTTTCACTAAAATTACTTAAAATGGAGGAATTTGTGTCGCAATATTGGATCCGCCATTTTTAATTAGTGGAAGTACCAAGTATAAATTTTTGAAGGAGCACTTTTAAACTTCCAATAAAGATCATTTTTTAGCCTTTATGGATGTACTTTCTTTCCCCTAGTGTTTAGTTTAGAAATACTGAAATTTGGAAAAAAAAGTTACTATTTTCGACCGTAAGTACTATGTGATTATTTTATTGTATTCGGGGTCATCCATATTTTAATATTAGAGCATGACTTGTAAATATCATATTCAGTTTGAGTTTTTCACTCAATATTTTTAATTGATTTTGGGTTATGTTAATAAAGTACCTGAGCACCCGAGTATTCATTTTACCCGCCATGGCTGCCCAAAGCCGATAATCGTTAATTTTTGTAAACATAATTATATACAAAAAGGATTTAATTTATGTTACTTTTTGCTCTAAAAAAATGTTAAACATTCAATAAATTAAAATGTAAGTAAGATATATATTTTTTATTTATTTTCCCTGTCCGTCCTCTACTTACATAAACCGAAATAAGCTGCTTATTTCACTTGTATTTAATTTCACGTCAATTAATAGCCTATTAATTTGCAGTTTTGAAATAAACTTTTTATACTTTTATCAATATTATTCAGATATTCTGTTAAATTTTATAAATTGCTGTAAGATACTTGAAAAGGTTCAGAAATTGAAGAGAAGATTTATATTTGGTTAAGGAAAATGTATGCATTTTTTAAATTTTAATTTCTTTTTTGAAATCAGTGAAATGTTTTTTATTAAAATTGGAATTTCTTTTTGTTATAAAAAAATGGCTCAATATTTTTCAATGCTTGAACATTTATTTGAAAGGTTGTTTCATGTCATTTATTTACGAAAAACAATTTCGGTCAATTGACCACCACGGTTGACTTGGCAGTAGCCCATTCGGTCCACCCAATTTTTTAGTACATTTGCGATTGTTTTTGGCTTTATAGCTTGAATCTCGTACTTGAAGTCTTGAATTGCTTCTGGTTTGTTGACTTAATATTTATCTTTCACCGCTCCCCAAAGAATATAGTCCAGTGCCGTCAAATCGCAGATTCTTGCCGACCAAATCGCATTACCATTTTTGCTGATTATGCGATTTCCGAAGATAGAACGTAAAGGATCGATGGTGGCGTTCGCTGTATGGCACGTAGCGCCGTCCTGTTGAAACCAAATATCGTCCAAGTCTTCGGCTTCAATTTCCCCGAAAAACCAATCGGCCAACATTACGCGGTAGACGGTTACGGCGGCTCCGTCTTCATTTTCGAAGACAAATGGGCCGATGATGCCGGCGGACCAAAAGCCGCACCACACAGTCACTCGTTGTGAGTGCATTGGCTTTTCTACGATGACGTGCGGGTTTTCTGTGTCTCAAATGCGACAGTTTTGCTTAATAAGATAGAAATGAGCCTCGTCCGAGAAGATGATTTTTCGGTAAAATTCGCCATTTTCGGCCAAACGATCTTCCGCCCAATTTGCGACCCGTGGACGGATGGTCAACCGGCTTTAGCTGCTGTACCAATTGAACTTTATATGGCTTCATGGCAAGGTCCTTACGCAAAATTTGTGTCAAAGAAGTGCGTGCAATGTCCAATTGTTGAGAACGATGACGAGTTGATGTTGATGGTTGCTCACGCACTTTTTGAGCAACAGCAGCAATGTTTTCGATTGAGCGCACCGGACGAGTACTTACATGGGTTGGTTTATCTACCAACATTCCAGTTTCATGAACTCGCTTCACGAATTGATCAACAAATTGGGTTTTTAAAAGTGTTTTTTTGTAAAATTTTTTTTTTCAAAATTCTCACAGCTTGAGTAGAAGACTCACCACTTTTGAAATGAGTTTTTAATATTTCCCAACTTGCTTCAAGCGAATACCATCCCATTTCGTAAATGTCAAACCTTAAACTAAATTTCTATCAAGTCGAGGATGACATATAATCAACTAAACTTCAAATTACCGGTAGTTCAAATTCCAAACACTAGACGGACCACCCTTTAGCATAAGTGTAGGTATGAGAATTGTTTTCAAAGTCATGTTTTTACAATAAAAATATCAGAATTATTGTACTTTAATGCATGTCTGCGAATTCTTCTAAATCCACGTAAATAATTTTTGTTTGCAATACATTTCAAATTTTGTTTTTCGTTAAAAAAATGTGCAAAACTCAAATAAAATATATAGTAGAATAAGAAATAGATAGAAAAGTATGGCGACTTACGAAACAAAACAAAAATACACGTTTAAGTTTCGTATAATTTTGTGTAAATTTGAAGGACACGTGTAAATTTATTATTTTCTTCACAAAAATAACTGTCAAATGCTGTACAGATCAGTCCCTGCCATTCAGGATGGTATAATTTGGTAATAAAAAGTTTGAGAAAAGTTATTACTTCATTATTCCATTTAATATCTCAAGTATGTAGTAAAAACAAACCAAAAAAGTCTCCAAAAATTGCCTAATATAACTAAATATTAAAGTAAAAAAAATCGTGGCTTAAATTAAGCGTCCATTTACAGAAATAATTACTGCTATACCAATAGTAATACAATAAGTACTTACTAAGAAAATTAAAACGTCAGCCATCATAAGTTAACAGTGTTTTATTTTTTTAAAGCATTTTGTATCTTCTAGAGAACTAGAACTTTCACAAGAACACCTGGCACTAAGAACATGATAGATAAACCGATAAACTAAATTAAATGACGCACGATGATTTCAGTTCTATTATAAAACAAACTATGTCCAAAATTCATCTTCGAATAACAAATACATATCTACATATTGCGGGAAAATATATTGTTCTAGGAGAAAAGTCATAAAGAACGATAAAATCCTAAAGAGAACCGTGCATGTGCGATAAATTGTAATACACCAAAAATTAAAATGCAAGACTAAGAGTATTAAATATAAAACCTCTTTAAAATACATGATACAGCTGAATAAAGGTAGTATAATGGACTACAAAAGTAAATATCGAAAATTAATACTAAAAAATGCATACTCAATATTAATATTAACATTAATATAGTTTTAAAATTAAATATTATAAATATTTTAGTGTTATACAAATTATATTTCATTTAGCTTAAATAGTTTACAATAATAAAAATGTAACGCAGTTTGCATTGCATTTTGACTGTAATATTGAGATAGTATTAAAATTTATTTTAAGCTGACAGTTCTATCGCCTCACTTGGTTTAGTTTTATGTACTTAAAGAATGACGACAAGATAGTGTTTCTTAAGGCTCATGCGACATATGTATAAATAATATCAGGTTATATATATATATATATATATATATCAATTTAGGTAATTCGTCTTTTTCCTTTCTCCAGATGAAAATATGCAGTAAATGTAAACATAATATTAAAGAATTTAATAATCGTAATAAGGATACTATTACTTAAATTGAAATACTTTGATCTGAATTACGACACATTTTGCTTCAATAAAAATGTACTTTTGATATGAATTCTGATATATTTAATTTTGTTACTTTAAAAATGTATTATAATACATTTAAAATGAAATCTGACAATTTTTATTTGAACACGGATACTGTTGCATTGAAAAGTGTAACGTGTCTATTGCAAATGATATAGAAATAGACCATACAAAATGGAAATATCAAAAGACGTACTTTTCGTTTCCTACTAACGGATTTTGATCAGTCAGCCATTCTCAATTGTAATTATATTTTTTCTAGTATCCCATATTACAAATTCTTCTTATTTTGCATCTGGTTTGTCGACACAAATGACGCAAAAATCAGAAAAAAAACCTAGGAGGCGTAATGTGGCGAATGAATTCCTATAGTAATTGACGAGGAATAAATCTTCACGAGAAACTTGTAGTGCTTCCGACGGAAATACCGGGGGATTAGGAATAGACGTGCGCTCAGGTGTAGGGTCAGAAGTGAGAGCAGTCTAGCTTTATGGGAGCGGTTGTTTAGTACTTAACTTGAAGCGCTGATTCTGTCCAAGAAGCGAGATTATACAACTGGGAATCACAACACTCGTTATCATTAACTCATTCGCTACCAGAGTCTCAGAGGAAAATCGACTGTTACAGTTCAGTACAATAAATTGAATATAACATCTTTTGCATTCATTTTTGTAGGATGTGCCATATATGCAACATTTTAGACAAGTGAATTAAAATAAAAAAATTGCAAATTGGTACACATATGTAAAAATTTTCCGTCGTACTTATCGTCACATCAGATAAGTTATACGTGCTATCAATTCTATACGAGATATGAACCTAGAGAAAAATCTAAACCTCCTTGTTGGTCCACTGAGATTGCGACCGCAAGGAAAGATTGCCCCAAACTCTTTAAACAGACCATGTAGACCGAAGTGCATTTTCTTGGATGCTCTTCGGTGCAAACCAGTGAGACTGCGGCAGCCACCATCTCGAATGAAATTGCGCGGGAAATCCTAAGTAGTAGGAGACTGGACTAGGATATCAACATCTTCCAGCCTTTCCAATCCCCTGGGTTGTATGGTATTATACCGGCCGAGCTTCAGAGAGCCTCTGCTATGCTAACTCCATTATCCGGGTCAGATATAGAGGTGAGGTAGCAATTTCATAGTTTGTTACCTTGTTACGAAGGAATCGAAGTCCTTTGTTGTACCAGGGTGGAGATGAAGAGCGGATTTTTTATAAGCTCTGAAGGGACACATTAGGAGAGGCAGTCGTTGTCAAATATATCGACAGATTTGTTAATAGGTAATTGAAAGACTCGTGAAATAAAGTAAGATAAAGATGGTGGTGATGGAAATAAAGGGTAGAAGGAAATTGGTTGCTCTTAGTAACAACACAATTGAGACGTATTGACAAAATCAACTCAAGCTGACGACCAAGTTTGTTTTTAATATCGCCAATTTGGCTAAGACCAAAGTCAGAGAGGTGGTCAGTAATTAGATATTCTGTCGATGAGGAAGCATTTATAGGATAATAGAAGGTGTCATCGTCGGTAACAGATCAGATTTGTCGGCAGAGATTGAAATCACCCAGAATTATAATGTCTTCAAGAGGATTGTCAAGGGCAGACAAGGCATCAATTGCTCCAGTTGCATTCATAAAGATTTCAAGAGACTGCAGAGGGCGAATATATGTAGCAGCAAAGAATGAAAAGGGAACGATGACTGTGGGTAAATGTGATAGAGACTGAATCGATTAAAGATGAAATGAGCGAACTGATTTTGGAGGTGGTGAAACGGTTATGAACCACAAGAAGAACGCTATGGCCGGTAGGATCGGAATTATTTGAGCCACCATGAGCACAAAAGTTATTAAAGTCGCACGAAAATAATTCATTATTATGAATGTCAGGTGTTAAGTTTGTTTCAGTTAGAGCAAAGTTGTCGTGAGGAGGAGTCTGGGACGTCAGGAAGAAGATGAGGGGTTTTGGAGCGCAGTCCTCTAACATTTTGGTAATACAGTGAGTTGCAATTAGACAGGGGGTGAGGAGAACAGGGGGAGTCAAGGCGGGGATATTGGACGGTTGAAACACAAACTACAAAAGTAGTTTTTTTGAGACACTGTGGGCTTTTTGTAAATGTGTTTGGAACTAACAAAGGAAGCAAAGGAGATTAAATCATCGGTTGCCTTATTGGAGGAGATGTGAAATACTTCATAGTATTTACGCTAAGGCAGTAGAGAGATCAGTGGGAAAACCGTCTTGGTGAATAGAAACAAAAAGATTGATTTTTGTCTTACCATCAATGCAGACAGAGTCAGGTTCATCATGGAGGTATGCTAGGAGTATACGTACATTATTACAAGTTCTATGATCACATAAGGGAGAAAGAAGGTATCGTCTACCATAAGAGTCACTAGACCGCATAGTTAGCTTGACGATAGGGAAAGAAGTGGGTCGATAAGTGGGGGGGGGGGTTTGAGATCTCAGTATCAGGGTAAAATTGCGAAAGAAAGAATGATCGACATCTATATCAGAGAGAGCGTGACCCCGTCGAAATATTGAAACAGTACTACACACTCATGTTAGTCAGATGCAGAGATTATTGTTATCTTCCACCAGGAAATAGGTGGGTCGGAAGACACCTTAAGGTGGAGGCCTGTCACTGCTCCTGGGGAACCTAACCCCGAACGATCTACTACTTTATCTTGACCGTACGGGATGTATAGTGATTGCTACATGGATAATATAGATATTTTAATCACGAAAAAGCGCCTAGTAACACTATCCGACCTGTTTCAAATAATAAAGTCACCATGTAGAGCACCAAATGTGGACTAAGTGTGCAAACAGACAAAACGGATCATTGTTCATCAGAAAGTAAGATTCTCCCTTTTTCGACTCCATTCCTAATTGGGGTGAGTCTAAGCCTCTGAGGCCAGATTAAACACTTGGGACTGATCCTGTATAGGAAGTTGAACTGAAAAGCCAACATACAAGCAAGAGTAAGAAAGGCCACTACGGCCCTCTATACCTGCAGGAGTGTGATCGGAAAACGTAGGGCCTGGAACCTCACATAGCCTACTGGCTTTTCGTTACCGTGATCAGACCGATACTGGTCTACGATGTGTTGGTAGGGTGGTCAGCAGCAGAGAAAGCTTGTCACCGGAATGCTTTGAAAAATGTCCAGAAAATCGCCTCCCGACTAATCACTGCCTTCCTTAAAAACCCTTCAAGTAAAGCGCTGAATGTCCTTCTCTACTTTGTACCAATGGAACTCTATGGAAAACAAATTGCAGCCAAGTCGGCCATTAGCCTCAACTCGGTAAAACCATGGACATATACGGATTATGGACACTGCAGGATCATTAGCATTCGAATATCAAGGAAACGCTATGGCGGATGAGTTCGTTAGGCACAGGACTAATTTACCGGAAACAGATATCTTCAACACGGGTACCTTTAGCCTCCCGCAATTTAGACGAGTGATATCACAATTGGCCTAAGATGTGGCCTTAGTGTGACCTAGAGGCAGCTACTATGACCTAACACAACCTAACCTAAGAGTTTCAGTTCGAAATGAACCAAATCAGTCAATTCCACACCATTCATAGGAATTGGGAATCTCTCAAACCGCACTGTCTCGAAGTTTACGTATGGAATTCGCTATCGTACCATGTTGGAAGACTATTTCTGGCCAGAAATGGATAGACTTAGTATCAGTGATATGTGGTTCCAACAAAATGGTGCCACATGACACACAGCTGGTCAAACAGTTGATCTACTGAAGGGGACATTCGATAACTCTATAATCTCGAGAAATGGTCAGGGCGATGGATTTATTTTCATTGGATTACGTTAAATCGTTGGTTTATGCCAACAGCCAATAACGATAAATGAGCTCAGGGATCATATCAAACGTGAAATTGTGGTGTGAAGAGTGGTGGAAAATTTGCTCCAAAGAATCGATCGCTGCAAACGCGCTCGCCGTGGTCATATGAACGAGATCGAATTCCGAATTAAATGTAACATGCATAGTGCACCTGGAATAAATTTGAGCCTAATATAAATATATAATTTTGTGTTTTATTTAAATACACAATTGCTATTTCCTTATGTGAAAACCTTTTACATACCACGAACCGGCAAAAATTTAAGATTCTCGGTCAGCTTATTAGAATTTTCCAATAGCTCCAAACATTTGTTTGCGCGCTTTGGTATTTCTTCGGCATGCATATTGCTTCTCATAATTAATTTTCTTAAAAGAGCCGTCGGCATTTTAGGGTGCCATTCAAGCATAATTAATGCAACTAACAACTTTTATGTCATATATGTATGAGGGTTCCGACTGTTCATGGCTTAACAGTCAATATTGTTGTTGTTGTATTTTTTATTATGTTTTCTTTCTCAGACGTATTTTTTCTTATGCCAAGAATTTAAATACAGCCCTGAAAATAAGTGGAACACCAATGTACGCACCTTACCTAGAACAGCGATTTGAAAAAAACTAATTGTTTGAAGAATTTTGAATATTATTTAAGTTCTCGCAGATATTTGTGTAAAGTTCTTACCTGCTAGGAGCGTAATGTTTCAGTCCATCCGAGGTGGTAATGATATTTGGCTTAATAGAAATTAAAACTTCTGTGTTGAAAGGGATCCGAAAATATTGTTTTGATACTTGCGCTACTTCCCCTGGTGTATGAAGTAATATCTAGAATTAAATATTATACGTTAAGATAATATTAGCACATTAAAATTTGAGTAGTGGTTAAATATACTTAGATTTTTTTTTTTTTTTTTAAATATGCATGCTTCAGAGAGAAATTTTATATTAATTAAGAATTAAATGAAAATAAGCATTATCAAAACTAGAAAAGTAAAGAGTGTTTTCTTTTGGAGTGATTGAACTTCCGATAAGGATAAACATTCAAAGCAGCTATCAGATGTGAAATTTAGGTAGCCATTTTTATTCATTATAGTTTGTCATTCATCAAGGAAAGAGTCTCGTCTCAACAAAGCTTTCAAATTATCAAAATTTACTTTGCAAATCAGTGTTCAATTCGTAAAATACAGAAAATTACGTAAATTTTACGTGAATAATTGTTCGTTTGATCACAGTTGATTGAAATATCGACGAACCAAGATCAATGATTTTTTTTAAATATGGAAAACATCCATTGTGAATCCATCGATTTATTGAAAACAACAGCAAAACTAAAACACGTTATTCCACCATTTGTACCTGTTAATTTGCCTGCGTGATTTAATACCGCTTGATTATTTTTGTAGGGGTTTGTTAAGTCATTGGTAGACGCTAGCAAAAATTGGCTATCGGGAAGCCAACAATGCATGAGTTTAAACAGATATAACACCGGATGTGTTCGAAAAATTTGTAGAATATTGGATTGCAACACGTTCGGAATAGCCGAGATAGCTATGTGTCTGGAATAATATTCAAACACTAATGGCATAAAATGAAAGTTTAAATAAAATTAATCATTTTGTACATCTTGTTTTTATTTTTAAAGTTCTCATTCTCTTCAAAGAACACCCTATATTTATTAGATCAGTTAAAAATTGTGGTTAATAAATTATTAAATTGCCACTTTCTCATTGTTTTCTTCGACTCATTCGACACTGGTAAATGGATTATTGTTTATTTCAAAACTGTCTTTATGATTTTTAGTACTTTATTTATCGTCAGCGGAAGCTATAAAGGGTAATGTGTGCCTCCGTCCGTCTATCTGTGATAGACATTGTTCTTGATAACAACATAATGGGCGTATTTACAATTTGGCAAACCTTTGTGACGCGCACACATTTCGACAACCGAAAATTATGAATTTTTTTTTTCCAATTTTTACAGCCAAACAAAGTTACATCTAAACTTTTTAACTTTTTATTCACACTTTAAAATTCCGATAAGATTTACAAAAAACGTCAACATGAAAAACTCGTGGCGAAATTCAAGTCATTACCCAAACCCAAAACGAAATGACTACCAGAATAGCTTCAACCGAAAACAAAATTTTCTAGTGAAAATATGATTAAATAAAACATATAGGATTTATCAGAATTATTAATTATAAAATAAATAATAAACAATATAATAAACAATAATAAACAACTAATTAAATGAACAAAGAAAAATGTACTCATTTATAATAGTTTTATATATTTTGAATTTCAAAGCGCAGTGACCACCTTGTGGCTATAAAACTTTTCTAATGTTGGCAGTACTGTTGTGCGTAGTTTTTCGTATTCTATCAATATCAGTTGTGATAACTAGACTTGTGACAACGAGGTCACTGTTTTTCTTTTCCAGCACCGTTAACTGAAAACATTCCGCTATATTTTTTAGAGTTGTATTTATGTAATTTCCAATAAGATTAGGTCGTAGGTCAAACAACTTTTAATATTGAAACTCCTAATACCTTATAGTTGAAGTCTCTTCTAGCCATTGTTGGAGGGAGATTTTGGGTCCGTGCTGAATTGCTAGATTGGGATGATCCGTTGGTCACTTCTCAGTGTTAACTCGGTCCTCCTGAGTATTTTTTGTTTAGACTGCGTCTATAGTCTTTGTATGCCTGGTACAGCAACGAGACTTCTATCAGGAAGGTAAGCACAATCAGGATCATCTCTACGCGGGCCGAGACGATGTCTACCGGGTTGATAATGATGGATTTGATACCCTTGCTTGTGTCAGTGAAGCGATTTTGAGTGGTTCTCTTCTTTTAAGTTTGCTTTTTAGCCAGTAGAGGCTGTGGAGTCTTATTTTTGGTTGGTCGATTTTCTTTTTAATATGAGCTTTTCAATTAAGCTTTCTATCGAGATGCATACCGAGGTACGTTTTGACTAGTTTTATGTCTTTGTTGTTGATTTGCAGTATTTCTTACTAAACGGGAACGTTATCTACTCAGTTGTACTTTGATTAATTTTATTCTCCATTTTTTGGTCCATTCTACTATTGTATTTGCGTATTCTTCCAGCTGCCGTTTGCTCTTAGTCAAGTTGATATGGGTATAGAAAATTGCAGTGTCGTCTGCGAAAGTAGAGGTTGTGAAATTCGGATTTGTGGGGAAGTATACCGTATGCAGCAAGTAAAGCACTGGTTCTAGAACGCTTCCTTGGGGAACGCCAGCTTTGATGGGGTAAAGAATGTTAAGACTATCCTTATATTTCACTCTGAAAGAGCGTTCATATAGTTAACTGAAGAGAATTTGGTGGAATTTGCAGACCAGTAACGTTAAGATTTTGTACTTGAGGCCTGGATGCCAGACTATGTCAAAAATCTGGACAACGTCTAGAAATATGCGTGTGAAACTTCCGTTAGTCCAAGGCGCTGTTAATCTTGTTAATGATTTTGAGCACCTGTTCTATGGTGCCATGTTTGTTTCTGAAGCCAAATTGATGCTCATGGATTGACTTCTTTTTTGTTAAGATTGTTTGGATTTTATCTAGGAGAAGTTTTTCAAAGAGCTCACTTTTGTCTGATCTGTTCCTGGTTTGAGGATTACAATAATTCTCGCCTCTTTCTACCTTCTGGGGAAGAAGTTGTTGCGGAGAATAACGTTAAAGATGTGGAGAATTGCCTTTTTCACTGAAAGAGGGATTTAATTGAGCATTTTCCTTGCTTTCAGTTATTGTGGGCATGGTTACTTATTTGGTAAAGAGAAATATTATTTGGGCCCCAAAAGTCAATGATATCCAGAGTTTTTCTACATTCAGAAGACCAGTTTGATGAGAGTTGGATTAGCTTTGCGAGAGTTTCCGTTTGTTTTCTCAACATTGACTGCATCTGGTTCATTTTGTTGTTTAATTGTTGGATGTTAGGTTAGGGAAAGCAGCATTTATAAAATTTCGCCTTGCAGAGAACTGCTTCCTGTTGTGCCAATTTTTTCTGTATCTGAGTATCAGAGGTTCATTGTTCGCTGTTCATCTTGAGTTCGGGTAGGCTTGCTGGGGTAATTGGATGCTAGTTATGTTCTGTATATGTGCTTTTTAGCGAGTTGGGACAGGGAGATTTTGTGGCCTAGGTGAGATGTTTCACATAGTTGCTGCATTTATTGATAGTTTCGTAGACGGGGTGTCGCCTATAGTTTGCCGTATGGTTACCATTACAATTGCTGCAGCGCTTAGTTTCAAGGTTTTTTTTTTTGTATTTTTTGCAGTCAGTGGTTTGGTAAAGGTTCCCACAAGCTTTGTAGATGTTTATTAGTATTTAGTAGCTCCTTGTATGCCCTTATTATTGACAATATGCATTGTACCACTATTAGCCTCTTTTATGGTTCCTCCACGACAATCTTTCAACTTAAGTTGTATTTGACATTAGGCTTACTTTTCGGTGCTTTGCTGGCTTCGGAAGTGAGCTCAACTTTGAACATTGGTTGAGAAATTTTGTGTTTGCTCAGTAGGCTGTAAGCTAATTTAATTTTGAATCCCTGTGCTTTGGAGGTCATCGATTATCTCAACTGGATCTACGTTAAAGTCAATGCCTTGATGACTCTTAGACCCTTGGCACTTTTTAATTGGTAGGTATAGTATTTCATGTTTTGCTAATCCAGCCAATTGACAATTTTGGTTGCGGCTGCGTTATCAAGTACCAACTAATAGTTTTGGGAATGGCTAGTGTTTTTAGGAATTTTTGCAGCGCATTCAGAGTTGCCTGCATGTGGCCTTCTTTTGCTTTTTTCCGTGATAGTAATATATCTTTCTACGTTTGTTTGTTTGCTTAGATTTTGATTTATATAACATGGGCTCCTCAGGCCCAGGGTCTGTAATCATTGGGTTAGGAACCTTTTTTAGGTTCATTGTAGTCTTTAGGGATTCAGAGGCTTTTGACTTGTTATTTGTTTGTTTAATGGATTTGTGAAACGGAGAAATCGCTTGCTCGTCACTATTAATAGGTAGCAGGTAGCACATTTTGGGTTCACTGAACTGAGTTAGCAAAGAGGCGCTTTCTACTTAGAGCACATACGCTTCATCTCGCGATTTTGCATTAATTGCAATTTTCCCGTGGGACTTTGCTATCGAGTTGCACTTTGCATTAACGCAAAAATTGGTAAAATTGGAAAGAGTGCACTTTAGAGACACGCGACTGTTTACTTCGGCTGCTAGAATGCTTCTGATTTAAATTTTAAGTACATGCAATAGATACATCCACTTTCACTAAAGATTACAAAGGTCATAAAACTAGATGACCAGGTTAAAATAGCATACAAGCCAATTGACAATCTTGAAAAAAAATTAATACTCCTTCACACCGATTAAATACCAACCCATGAGAGATTGGAGTATAACATATATAACATGCAAAGAACAATATAATTTAGCAAATGTGGCTAAGCATAGGTCTATTCAAAAAATACGTGAACTGTTTGAATTGCGCGGATCCAGTTGGTTCGAGGGTTGGTTCCACTTGATGTCGCTAGGTTTATACAGATCAACTGATGATAACGCCGTTTCCCAAAATCTTCCTTTGTTCATTAGCTACGCGGTATTTACTGAAGTGGGAATTTTACGTTTGTATGGTTTCAGAATGTGTGACCTAAAGGAGCAAGGATTTGCTGCGAAATTGGAAAATCTGCGACTGAAATATTTACTATGCTCAAAGAAGTTGTTTACGGCAAGTACCTACTCCAAGGTTCCACAGTGAACCAGGCTTACTACATTGAAGTTCTGAAATGTATGAGGGATGTCATCCGTCATAAAAGGCCAGAAATGTGAAAGAGTGACGACTGGTTTTTCCAACACGATGATGCTCTAGGGGCTCTAGCCCCACCTCGTTGAGTGTCTAAGGTATCTTCGACGATTTCCGCAGTCATTGGGCAGTTCTATAAAGCACCAACGCACTACATCTTAGAAGCTGCTCGGGGAGTAGGTACTTCTATTAGTTCGTAGCTATTTGGCAGTTTAACAACAAAGCACGTCAAATAGGGATTTCTTTAAGTGGGTAGTTTGAATAGCACGTCCCTTTACAGAAAGAGGTTCTGAATATCAATCCTCGGTTATTGATCGATTCTGTGATTATTTATACAAAAGTGCCTTACCACTACATACATTACTACTCCTATGACAATTCTTACTATCATTTTAACGATAATTAAAAATTGCTTGTTTCGCTATTTGCGCCCTTAGCGCCTGAACACTGTGCAAAGCCGCTCGGTCAACATATTCGGCACGGCAAACCGTGCACCCGCCGGCGGAACCCGATATGTTCCATATGGAACCTAATTAGACTACGCGAATATTTTGTATTTTGTCGGCCTTGCGTTTTTTCTGTGACTCAATATCGAAATGCTTGGAGACAGAGGTGATGACTCGGATTCTTGTTGGAACTTTGTTTACCAGTTCATGAAAATAAACTTAAGGTCGCATGTTAAATGTATCACAATGTGACAAAAGTTTTTGGTCAATTTATGAAGATAGTTTGAAACGCATTACAGAACAGAATTGCTAAGTTTTAAAATGGTGAAATATATGAAAAATGTGTACCAGTTTATAACAAATTTTATTTTACTTTTTTAGAATGCTCTAAATATAAAGAGTTTTGAAACAGGGACATAAAAATTTTGTATTTTAATACAAACGTCGCATACAACACAGCTCGCCAAACAATTTATCTATATTATACGGTTATCGAACTAAGAGGAAGTTCGGAAAGAATTTGTTCCATCAGCTCTGAAGAAACCACAATAGCCATTAAATTTCAAGTACGGGAGCTTCATCATCGAGTAGCTTAATGGGCGAAAGGGCAATAAGAAACGAAATGTTCAAGGAATACAATATGCAATTCCTTATTGAAACGTACTTTAGTCCTGATTTTGAAAAATCACATCAAGGTAAATATTTCTGTTCTTTAATTAAAAGTAAACATAGATTGTATTGTATTGTATTTCCAGTCCACCTATAGTACTGCGACCAAAGTCCGTCTTTTGTACTGACCCTTCTCATTAATCTCCGCTCTTAACTTAAGCTATAGAAGGGTATGTCACGGTTGGTCGTCTTTGATACTTCCTCTGGGGTGCTAAAAGCAGTTCCTAGGTGTATCAGCCGCTGTCAGCATAGATACTTCAGAGGTAAATTTCTATGTAATGTAAAATCACGCCTAGTAGTATATAAATCTCAAATTGTTTAAATATTTTAAAATGTTAAGTTCTCTAAAAAAAACTTAAATAACGTATTCCTTAAATTAGTGAAATGTTAGTGAGGACCAGTGCAAATTGAGACTAAAATAATAGTAGTAAAAATAGCTTTATTACTACGCTTGTTCTCGCATTTGCTAAGTGTTGAAGAATCGATTTTGAGGAATTTTTGTCGTTTTTACCTTCCACTCCCCCTCGGAACTACCCCTTGTTGCTCAGATGCTGGGTGGTATCGAGGTCGGGTGAAATTAATCGCTTGCGAGGATCAGCGATCGGCAGATCTCTACAAAGCAGCGATTTCCTGTCTGGGCGAAGTCTGGCCAGGTGCCAGGCTCGAGGTCGTGTCCAGGGACGAGATCCCGAATAGACCGAGAGCCAGGACGTGGATCCCGGCGGAGCCCTCTGAACCAGAAAAGATCCTGGCCATCATGCGTATGTGCAATCGCAATCTTCCGACCTATGATTGGAGGATTGCACAGGTCCCCCCATCATCTCCGTCAGCATCCATGGATGAGGGTAGCGATACGCTATCAGCTTCTGGATTGTTGGGAGAACTTTTCATTCAGGATGACCTGGAAGAGAACATCCTACTTTCAGACGTCGATGACGCCGAGGTGACGGTGTTAGAGACGTCCCCTACCTAGCGAGAGCAAGCTGAGAGTGGTGCAGATTAACCTACACCACTCTAACGCAGCGTCCGCTGCACTCCTCCTGCGCCTATCGCAAAAGGGGGAGGACGTTGTTCTTGTCCAAGAACCATGGGTCGTTGGAGACCGGGTTTGCGGACTCAATCTTAAGGGTTACTGCAGCTTCTACGCAAAGGGAGTACGTAAACCTAGAACCTGCATTCTAGTGAATACCAGCTATAATGCCTTCATGCTAAACCATTTCAGTGACAGGGATACGGTGTCGGTTATGGTGGAACTTGGATCGAACAGCATTTGGCTGGCATCCTCGTATATGGCCCATGATCATAAGGGGCCCCCTCCACATGAGACCCTGCGGAATATCGTCGCGGAGGCAGCTAAGCGCAAGCAAGCGCTAGTAATCGGCGCAGACGCGAACGCCCACCATACTGTCTGGGGTAGCTCGGACATAAATGATAGAGGTGAGTCTCTTCTTCACTTTATACTTAGCTCTAACCTTCAGGTGTGCAACGTAGGTGATGAGCCTACTTTTGTCAGCTCTGTGAGACGGGAGGTTCTCGACGTTACCCTGTGTACCGAGAACTCCGCCCACATTGTTAAGGACTGGAGAGTTTCCAAGGAGCCTTCGTTGTCCGATCACTCATACATTGAGTTCTTGACTTTCTTAAACCAATTCGTAGCCCCTTTATTAATAGGAGGAGGACGAATTGGGATAGGTATAATCGGGCTCTCCAGCAGGCGTTACCGACTGAAGGACCAAAAATCATCAATAGCCGACAGGACATTGATGTAGCGGTGAACGTGCTGACTGGAGCCTGCAACAGGGCGGCCAAAATTGCTTGCCCCTCGTGCAAACCCTGGGGCAGACCCAAGCCCTCATGGTGGACTAATGAAATCACGGCACTCAGGAAGGAATGCCGTAAGCAGTTCAACAAGGCCAAGAGCACCAATGAATGGTCTGCTTATAAGGAGAGCCTTAGGAACTTCAAGAAATCCCTCAGGATGACCAAAAGGTCCTCGTGGGAGAAATTTTGTGGCGGAGTGGAAAAGGTATCCGAGGTTAATCGCCTCAGAAAGATACTCGCCACGACGCCTTGTGCACCCGGTCTTCTGATGAAACAAAATGGGGACTGGACCTCGACGAGAATGGAAAGTCTGGAGTTGCTGATGGAGACTCACTTTCCTGGCTGCTCGGACAACCAAACGGTGGTATCCACGGCCACACAGGACGCTGGGGACCTCGTCACAGGGGTCCTTAGCCGCGAAAGACTTGATTGGGCTATCAGGAGTTTTAAGCGATACAAGTCACCAGGCTTGGATGGCATTATACCAGCGGAGCTTCAAAGGGCTTCTTCGCTAATCAGCCTTTGGCTGCTTATCATTTTTACCGGGAAACACCGGACCCCCACCTTTGTCACACCAACACTAAAGGGTGTCAACCTTAAACTTTCAGATCAAGTCAGGTACCTGGGCCTGATCATCGATAGAAAGTTAAACTGGAAAGACAACATTAAGGAAAGAGCGCGCAAGGCCACCGTGGCTCTGTACTCTTGCAGGAAAGCTGTTGGAAGGAAATGGGGGCTGGAACCCCGTATTGTCCACTGGCTCTATGAGGCCGTTATTAGGCCTATACTTGTGTATGGTGTGTTAGTCTGGTGGCCGGCTCTTGACAAGGCTTACAATCGGACAGGCCTGGAGAGGGTGCAGAGGTTTGCATCCTTACTTATTACAGGCGCCCTCAGATCCACCCCTACTAAGGCCTTAAACACTATCCTCCACTTCATTCCGCTGGACCTGTTTGGTAAGCAAACGGCAGCATCCTCGGCCATAAGAATCAACGCGGTTCACCGCTGGACACGTACGGATTACGGGCATTCTAGGATTCTAGGGCCACGTACCTTGGCGGTGGACTACATGGTTCCCAAGCCATCATTTGGCATGAATATTACTGCCTCCTTTCCCTCGAGGCAAGAATGGGCGGAGGGTCTAGTTTTGCAGCCAGGGTCGATTCAGGTTTTCACTGACGGCTCCAAGAAGGATGGCAAAGTGGGTGGAGGTATATACTCTGAACAAATGGGTATAGAGACCTCCTTTCGACTGCCAGACCATTGCAGCGTATTCCAAGCTGAGGTCATGGCTATATCACAGGCAATCGCGCGGCTGAGGGCTACAGCGAAGCCTCTGGTCAATATACGTATCTTTAGCGATAGTCAACCTGCGATCAGATCACTAGTAAGTGTTCACACGACATCCAAGGTCGTTGTGGACTGTTGCTCGGAGCTCAATCAAGCAAGCGGACTATACAAGAGTCCTTCCTGGTAACTGCTAATCGCAGGTGGAGAAATGAGCCCACCTGCGCAACGACCAGATTTATCTGGCCCATCATCGACCGCAACAGGTCTAGAAACTTGGTCTCGCTCAAGAGAGCCGCTATCAGCAACGTAGTAGCGGTCATCACGGGCCACTGTCTCATCGGCAAACATGCGAATAGGATGGGGGTGACCACGCATGACTTCTGCAGAAGTTGCCTCAATGAGGAAGAGGAGGAGAACATCATTCACTTCCTGTGTCAATGCCCAGCACTAGCGGTGCTGAGAAATCGGAGCCTGGGCTCCACTTTCTTTAATGATCTGTCGGAACTGAGCTCCTTCAGGATTAGAAGCCTGGAGCAGTTCATTAAAGAGTCCAAATGGTTCGAAGGCTAGTTATTTAGGGACTTCGTCCCACGTGGTATCACAATGGGCCTAACTTGGCCTAAGTGTGCCTTCTTTTGGCAGCCACTTGAACATAGAACCTAGAACCTACCTTCCACTGCCATTAAAAGTAAAAATCCTGACAGAGGCCTGAAGAAACGCAAAGTACGAAAATTAATTTTCAGGACTGGATCTATAAAAAGGGATGAAAAATATATATTTAAATTTGTTGTTTTATTTATTCAAAATAATCTCCTATTGCCTCAATGCACTTTTTACAACGATTTAAAAGTGATAAATTCACGCTTCAGTTCCCATTGTAGTATCCGTATTGAAGTTCTGAAACGGAATGTCTTCGAAAAAGTATCCTTTCAACTTTAATTTTAGAAAAAAGCCTCCTGGAGTCAAATCTAGTGAGTATGACAGGTGATTGAGTACACAGATTTGATTCCGGACCAACGATCCATTAATAACTATTGCAGTATGAGAAGCTGCGTTATCGTGCAAGAGTCTGTCTGGATTTCGATAATTTGCACGGATACGACAAATTCTAGCATCAAACGCTTCAATATTGAAAAATAATAGTCAGAAATAATTGTTTGAACAGTTGAAACGATGTGGATAATTCCTTCGCTCTCTATAAAATGTGGTACATTATAAAATTTTAACATCAAATGCTATATCTTTGTCATTTATCAACCGATTTGAATGAACTTTCGATGCATTAGAAAGATGTTGTAAATATATAAAATATTTAAAATTAACTCTGGAACACAATAAGGAAGAACATTCTCCATTTCCAGGACTGATGTCCCAATTTTCAAATATATTAAAATTTGTATTCATAGAATATATATGCATAATTTGATTGACTATTTCCCCTTTCACTAATTATTTGCATTTCCTAGCTTGACAGACTTCATAAATGCATAAATAAAACTTTGCGAAAATTCCCTCATCTCCCCTATGGTTTCCTTCTTTTATTTGCTAATTTGAAAATGATGCTTTGAAGATGGTTCCCAACAATTAAAATACTCTAAATGATAAGAGATTAGTATGAAATTTGGTACAAGAGGAATTTTTGAAGATGATTAATGTGAACTCACTCTCGAAATCTACCAATTTAAGATGACCCCAATATGGCGACTAAAAATTCAATTCAAATTGAATATTCAACGAATTTATTGAGTGAATATTAGCAGTAGAACTAGTAGTAGTATGAGGCCACTAATTTCGAATCTACTATCAAAATTTAGAAATTCAAAATAGCGTATGCAATATGGCGACTAAAGTTTTTGGAAGGCAATGCATTTAATTTAATTGAAATGAAGTACTTAAGGTGTTTTGAGGCCACTTATTTCGAATCTAGTCAAAATGCGGACCCAATATGAAGACCAAGATTATTGATATTCAAAGTATTTTAATGAAAATTAATATGAAGATATACCGGTAAATTAAATTTTAAATTTTGAAATTCAAGATGACAAATTCAAATTGCGAATCAGATTTTTTCAAATTTATTCAATTTGAGTGACATTTTTATACTAAGGGTATTTTCTGGGAACTGTTTACGAATTCGGTCTCAAATTTTTGAAATTTAAAATGCAGAACCAAAATGGCTACCCAATTCTTGATTTCTAATTAGAAATGTTTTAATGAAAATGAAATATATAAAGGGTTTTACATATTTCATATAAAACTCTGAATACGAATTTATGCAAATCCAATACGGCAACCACATTTTCTACGAATCAAAATAGTGTTACAATATTTACTTTGCTTGTAATTTACACTTGGTGTTTGACCGAGGTAGATATGAGAACTGGCGTTGATCCGTATGATCGTAGCATATGTAACCGGAGCTATAGGCAATAGCCACATTGATGAATATTATTATGATATCCGGTTCGAAATGCTGACTTTCGAACTCGTCTTCTTCGATGGTGAAATTGTAGCAAATATTTTATGAGAAAATTATTAGAACAGGGTAGCTGAATTCATATCCAATAATTCAATATTGCCCATTTAGATGCGTTGTAAAATGATTGGATAGATGATGGTATGGGCAATCAACGAAAACTTTCAGTTTTAATGTCCTTGTATAATAATGCAACCATATAATATCAAATACAAAAGACAAAAATAATAATACCCTAATATGTACATATATTTATCACTTAAGAATAAAGAGGCATAAAAGCAGATAAAAAACCTTTCGGAAGCAAAATGAATTTTAGAATATGGTTCTATATCTTATCCACAGATTCTAGTAGCTCTCTCGTAAACTGGTTGAAGTAGCCAACTTAAGAAGTTTTTTATTGAATTGTATGTAAGATACATAATATGAAACCGGATTAGCTATCTAGTAGCCCATAAATAAAATTATTTCAGCTTCTCCACCATAAAATTCCTATGTATAGGCGAATTACTCGAAAAAGCAACGACTAACTAGAGGACAGTGCTCACAAGACCTTCGAGTTGGCGCCTCGGTGCTCTCTAACCAAAGATCATGAATTACTAGATGGGACACTCGTGACGTACTCCCTTATCTTTTTTCGACCTTGGTCTCCTTAGTCCACCGACCTTGCAGATTTTGCTAAAAGTGGATAGTAATAAAGGGCTCACACGTGAGAGAAAGACAAAAATTTAGCGGGAGGCGGAACTAAAATTTAAATCACGTTTCACCACCCAAAGCAGCGCACACGTTCGAATACGTTTGGCTCGCCTTTAAAAATGCACAGTGAAAAAATGTAAGCAGCCCGCATCCGTATACATGCTCTGAGTGTGCTACCTAGCTGTTCCCCATTCTCAATTCAGGATTTCCCTAGGCTGGAACATTGCCTGGGGACGGCACTAACACCATGCATGCAGAGGCACACAGCGAGCCCGACAGATTGGCCCGTCTTTAGAAATGCATGATAAAAAAAACGCTGCTTTTTATTGCCTACACTGTAAGTGCTGTAGATGAGAATTTTTGGCTGCCTATTCTTATCTCTTTCGTTCTTATTGGAACTTAGATAAGGCATAGGAAGCAGTAGTTCTTTGCTACTTTCTCTAATGGAAAAATTTTCCCCAGGCAGTTTTAGAAGTTGCATATGGGTTAGAGCTTTAAGCTTGTATAGAGAGTGTCACATCTAGTAATTTATGATCTTTGTCTCTAACCCACTGAAGTAAAGCTTGTCGCCGATGCTTTCTCGAGACATTTTTGTACTTGTGAGAAGAGCGATCGAGCGATCCCATAGTTAGTCATTCTGAAACCTAATTTCTCCTCAAAAGCACAGCACAGTTGAGCACAACAGTATTCGTACGTCGGAGTTTCTCGCAAAAATATGTAGGTAATGAGGGACGATACTTTGAATAAAATATTTGTTATATTGCTCTTGAAATTTTCCATTTTTCATTGATCAAAAAATCCCGGAAACTTAGTGGCGCATCTAGTCAAAATTACTTTTTTACTACGATTTTTCTTGCGATTATCAATTTTTAACGCAATTTGCGATACTTGTAAAGTGAGTAGCATTCACATCATATGGTTTTAAAATTTAGTTTACAGACACAATAACCTTCCACTGACATTAAAAATAAAATTCCCGACAGAAGCCTGAAGAAATGCAATGTGCAAAAATTTATTTTCAGAACTGGGTCTATAAAAAAGGATAAACAAATATATATATTTAAATTTGTTGTTTTATTTATTCAAAATATTAACCTCTTGCCTTAGAAAAAGCAACGGGGACAGGGGACAGAGCTCGAACATGTGTCCTTAGAATTGACGCTGCGATACTCTTTAACTAACTCAGTTCGGAGTGACCTTACCACCGATAACTTTTAGTGCAATTTTTGTTTTGATAAGAAATGCTATTATTCGATCACACATGTATGTATGAATTGGTAAACATAAAAATAAAGTGATATCAAATCAATTTAAATAAATTAGGAACAACAGTTGTCAGAAGAAATCCACTTAAAAGCCAAATAAAATAATTGCTTTTCGTGAAATTCTCCTCGGGCTATATATTTGTACTATGATAAGTTACTATGATGGTACCTATATTTATGTAGGTAAGTAACGTTAAATTTATTTTTTTTTTAAATAAAATAGTTGTAGGCTATACCATCAAATTAACACATTTTCCGAGGCAGAAAGATATTTAAATTTTTGCAGAGATGTGTCTCTTACGATACTACACAATGTCAAATATTATTTACCTTAAATCCCTGAACGGGCCCACGGCATACTTGATCGTAATCTCGCGCAAAGCCTTGCAACAAAAGATATAAACCTGCTCTGGCACCAGCGGCTAATACACGCTCCGGAAATGTTTCGGTTTCCGCATTTGGGTTATAGCCCTCCTCCAGATCCCAATCCGGCTGCTTTTCTACGTATTCTCCATAGCTGTCATCAACAAACTCTTGAATGCTGTAGAAAGTGAAATGTTTAACTAACAAAACAACCTTGTACGGCTCTTACGCCTCTTCTCTATAAATTTCACGGGGGTTCAATGAATTAAAACTGTAGCAAATTCCTTCTTCTGTTATAACTTTACGAAAGACGTTTTCACATGTTCCAGGGTTGTTTCTCCACTTGCAAAAGAAATAAGTTTCATTAAAAGGCGGTACTACTTCATGCAAATCCAGAATGAGTTTTGTTCCATTCATAGTTTCGTTTCGAAATCCCAGGTCTAAATTAACTGTTAAGTGCCTTTCGCAAATCTGGGAAAGTGCTTCCATAAATTCTAACCTAAAAAGTAAAAATTAGACAATTTTCTGGAAACTAGGAACTTTGATTAACCTCTTCGATGTCATGTTTTCTCTCATTCCATAGAGCAGTCCCCAATATGTGTCAGTAAAATTAAAGTGCTTAGGTTTAGCCTTTGTTTCCGGGCAGACAGTCACAGTGGGAAATGGTATCTGCCATACGGGAGTAGATTTTTCTGCAAAACTTACAATAACTGGATTTGTGTCCCACTTATCCCAAATATTTGCGGTTAGACGTACGCAGCCATAGATAGAGAGTCCAAACACCAGTAGCCAAAATAGGCTAAAATTATATAAGCAAAGAGTAATGTGATTTATGTACTTTTTAAATAAAATGTACATATTTAAGAGAAATGTATATAAGTTATATATTTCAAAAACATTTCAAAAAAGTTATATATTTAAAATTTCTGCTGGTGACATAAACTAATAGCATAAAAATAGTTTAAGACTAAATATAGGCTGAGTTCGTAGAGGAGCCATATCAGACAATGAAGTGCAAGATGATACCAGTTTGAAATTTAAAAAAAATCGTATAAAATTAATTGTGCTTCTGATCGCTTTAAATCATACCTCGTTAGAAAGCTGTCACTAAGTACTATTCTTCGTTCATACACCACTTTGGCTTATTACAAAAAAAATATTTAAAACATACGCTATGAATAAATGTAGTTTTTCTGGCGCCCGGAAAATTTTAATTAAATTATGCTGTCAATAATTTTCCCAAACGATATTTATTACTGTGACAGGTTTAAAAAAATGTGGGGAAATCCAACTAATAACCATTAAAAACTTCCTCTGTGCTGTATCGGTGCATAAGAAAAATGGTACAGCATCTTCCATTTTCACCTGGAATGGGTTTGTGTTGGTCTGTCAGGACGACATTGTTTTTAAGGCGAAGAATAGAAAAACTGAAGCATTGAATGAAAACACCCCATGAAATTGCTGCGGAAGGTATGTATAGGTAAATAATAGTAACTAAATAGTAAATTATTACAGGTATGGCAAAAAATCATTAAGAGTTGGATACTCAATCAAAAACTTAGGAAGGTGCCTGGCATATCTGAAACTGTAATTCGATTTTTTTTTCAAAAAATATGAAAATAATAGGGAAAAAAAATGACAACGAAAAGTTATCCAAAACTTACAGCGTGCCAAATCAATATATATATATATATAATATGTATGGTATATCAGACTTATATAACTGTCATGTTCATTAAAATTATTAATACAGCCTCCCGCAAAGAACACCACAACGACCGTTTCAGCGATGTTCTTTCTCTTAAGCCTATATTTTTTCTAAAAATACGTGGACGTGTCGGACATATATTTTAATTAGAATGGAACAGTATAGGGTCTGAAATGAAAAGTGAGATTAAAAATAATTATTATATTGCACATTGAAAATACAATTTTACTTTTCGAGCCTTTTGTTCTGCAAACAAACCTATGGCCTTGACATAATTAATTTCATGAGCAGTTTAATTCTCTATTGCTAATATTGCGAGACTCGATAAATGTTCCTGGCTCATCGACGATCGTAGATAATTTTTAATAAGTTTAAGTTTGCTAAAACTTCGCTCGCAGCTTGTAGATGTAGTAGGAAACGTAGAGTAAATTCGCAGAGTAATACAAATATTAGGAAAGGAATCCTGCAAATCATGCGTATAGATCTGTTGCAAGAGATTAAAAGCGCTAGCATTTTTTATATTTTCAAACAAAAGTGGAGCTTACTCTTTAAAAACGTAGAGTTCCTGACAGAATTCAACTGTGTTTAAATCTCGCTTGTATATTCGACCTAGATCTCCTCCATACTTCTGCAGTTTTTCAGTTGACATATTCAAGATTTCAGTATCATTAAGAAATGCAAAATTTGAATTCAACGAGGTAGCACTATCAACCCTCTTTCTAATTTCTGATAAGATTCGATCAAATACCATCATTGTTGCCTGAAGAGTTGAACAGGTTGAAATGTTCGTAATTCGTCATCACACATCTCATCAAATTGTTTTTTGCACTTCGGAATTTGTTTATTTAGCAGAATAGGCTTAACGCCAATTTTTCCAGCAATTTCTTTAGCTTCTTCTATCCAATACTCAATTGATTTTTTTCTCATTTTTTGCAAAAGTTTTCATCAGGCTATACATTAAAGAGACGGAACGCGCAAGGTTTATATCTTCCTTTTGAATTTCAATATTTACTCGATTGATTTCGCGGAGAATATTTGCCCAAATCGTCAAGTTCAGAATAAATTCAAAGTTCTTCATAGCATGTAAGAGATGACCTGCCACGCACTTTGCTTCCGGATGATGAGAAGTTTGCTTAACTTCTTCCAAGGATTCCACAACTGCCGGCAAATTATTTAAGAGGGCTTTCACAGCGACATGTTTTGCCGACCATCTCGTCTGACTGCTTCTTTTCAAATTGATTTTAAAATTTTTTTTCATAGTATCCCACCGAGTAGTAGAGTCGACAAAAAAGCAATATACTTTTTGAATTACTCCAAATAGGTTTATTGCTTCCGGGCATGATGAGGCAGAATGGACACCGACAAGATTTAAGGAGTGAGCTAAACACTGTATGAACTCTTCTTTCTATTATTTCTATTTCTAACTGTTTTTGCCACTATGTTTGCATTTTTTGTCTTAGAATACACAAGTCAAGATCTTTTGAGCTTTTCGTCATTAGCCAACCTTTTGTACCACATTGAAGATATTAAATGTCTGCCAGCACGTTCAGTTGATCTAAATTCAATGTTTTCTGGGTGATTTTCTGCTAATAACACAGCTTGAGTGCTAAAGAAATATCGTCGCTGGTCGGTAATTTTTTCATGTCTGGTCAATTACCTGGGTCTGTCAGATCCAATCCGGTTTTTTGTAGTTCATCTGAATCCGAGTGATCCGATTTAGATTCTTTGTATTCTGGCTTTATTTTTTCAAGATGATTTTTGTAGATCGATGATGAAAACCGCACTCTCAGATCAGTACTCGTAGTCTGTCTGGACGATGTAGGTGATAAATTTTGATCCACTTGGTCATTCAAACTACAAGAAATATCCTCTAATGGAATATCATCTTCGGAAGCTGCAGCAGGTACTGACGGGCTACCTCCCCTGCTAAGCCACTTTTTCATCTTATCCGCTAATTTTTTTTCCCTGAAAGGCCCTTTGGCCTTTTTTCTATATTCCGCTCTCAATAGTTTTTTTCTTGGCGCGCTCATAATTTCAACCTATAAAACATAAGGTAAGACTTTTATCCTTAACCTTTGATGGCGTAGTCTCCCACCATTTGGAGACTGGGAGACTATAATTGCATATGAATGACTGTTTTTGAAAATTACGGATAATTTGGTCCGGCTTGCCCCCCCCCCCCATTAGATCCAGGGCAGTTGACAAGTTTATAGTCATATAAAAAAAGTACCGAATGCCGATTGAAATCACATGCATAGAAAATTTAACACATATAACAAAATGGTACACTTTTGAACAAATCTTTTATGGACAATACGAGTGCAAAAAAGGTTATGCGAAAGACAAAAGCATAACGTAAACAGGGAGACAAACGTTCTCATGTAAAGAAAAATTGACATTTCATATGGAACAACTTAATATCAAGTCTTCATTTAATTAAATATTGTATATGCATAGATGTTTATGTATTTATTTTTTTTTATAAAATTATATACATATATCGCAAGCAAACATATAATAAAATTTCAAAATAATATTCGGATATACAGATACGATAGACAGTTCTCTCGGAAGTTATAGAGAAAACGAATAATGTAAACATTAAAAAATATTAATCTAAAAGAATGAATAGCCAAAAATGTCAAATTTTTTAGATGGTTAGTTCGTTTGCACATGTAACGAAAACGATTAAAAATAATCTGTCAGTTCTCAGAATAGCTACCACCAGTTGCCTCACATTGTTTTACGATACAGTTGTTATAGTAGTTTACCGTTGATCAGCAGATAAGGCATTTGCTCTGCAACTTTGAGTTTATGGTGACATATATATACGTAAAATACGAGTATGAAGGTAAGACAAAGGCAAAAACAATAAATTTTGTATCTACCTCTGTTGCACCTAAATTTTAAGCTGATTTGTTTTTTGGGGCATTTTTGTAAAAAAACTAAAAGTGGAGTGTGACATAACAGAATTCAGATCGTGATAATTTTATTATTTCTTATTTAGCTCTATTTAAACGCATTTTCGAGCATATTAAGTCTCATGATTTGCCTTAAAAGGTTTGGACCAGGCCTATAAATGGTCTCGTTTTTCATAGGCGAGCGCGCAGAAGAAAACTTTTTTCTTGTTTTGTTTACTTCAGTTGTGGAGCTGTAAACAAGTGCTTTATACTTTTAATAACGTAGTGAAAGTAAGTTCATTTTTGCTTTCCACAAAACTGATTCAAAAAGTTTTAGCCATCAAAATACCGAATGAAAGGAAAGGATCGTTGTTAAAAAAAATTTAAATCCCTTCCAACAAATATATAAATTTTGGAACTAATTATCAAAAAAAGAGCGAATTGCTGGTATTGGTAGACACTTTAATTTAAATGAGTCAACTAATTGGTTAATTAAACAATCATACGAAGAGATCAGGAATTCGGTTGCAGACGGTTCATTTATTATTGTGAAAATTGTTGCTCATCCGAGGGTATTTATAATAGAAAAAACGGAACAAGCTCCTATTATTATGGGTAGAAAATATGAACAAGAAACGGATTAATAATTATTCAGATAAATAAAGGAGCGGAAAATATCAATTCGTCATTAGTTTAAATTAGAACTCAAAAAAACTGCATTCTTTAACCATTTTGTAAGTAATAGCTTCGCGGAAAGGTTTTACCAAACTACAAAAGCTCTGTTACAAAAACCATCGAACACTAAAATGGAGTTGTGGAAAATCTTGTGAAATTATTGATATACGTCATTAAAAATAGTCCAGAAAAAATGTTGCTAGGGTGACCAAGCTTATGCTATTTCAAAATTAGCGCCATTCGAAATTTAATATAATTAGAAAAAAAATGTAAAAAATATTATGGAGACACAAATAAGTTTTGAGGAATTAACGAAAGATGGCGTAACTAGAGTCATCATTTTCCTCTAAAAATTAGTATGTTTCATTTCGCTGAAGTGTAAACAACATACTTTCTTTATGCTGTAAGCATGTCAACGAAAGACAATTTACGGGAAGCGCTGCTTTTTTGTTTTAATTTAAAGAAAATTGCAGATTAATGAACATTTATTGCTGAGTTAAGCATATGGAGAACATGGTCCATCAATAATCGTCGTCGTCGTGGTGATTCTGACAGCAGCAACAAAGGGCGCGAAGGCAGGCACTCAACAAGCGATTTCCATTTCAAAGCCCTGGGTATGGTCTAAAAAAAAGGAAATTGGGTTCTGTATGAACGCAAGCCAAGAGACGCTTAGTCAAATGTTGCAACAGTCGTCAAGGAAACTTTGGGGGCGCTGGAATTAAACCCCACCCGCCGTATTTACCATATATTGCATCTTCCGACTATCACTTGTTCCGATCGATGACTTAAGGCCTGGCGAGCGGAACTTCCCATTTTATGAAGACGCCAAAAATGCCGTCGATTCTTGGATCGCCTCAAAAGACGAGGACTTTTTAAAACCTTTGTGTTGCCTTTTAAAGATAGGGAAAAGCCGTAGCTGAAAAATACTTTGAATAAATTAGATTGTACCATTTGCTCTGAATAAAGCTTCGAAGTTAAAACAAAAAAACTAAATATTTATTTCTGCCATCAATATTATGACACTAATACAAGTCCAAAAAGAGAATTGCTGATAGGCGAAATAGAATACTGTAATAAGGAAAAACGAGAAGGTGTTTTGAACGGAGTGTTGAAGGTACCCGCCGTGGACCTTTGTCCGCTTTCTACTACCCTTGCCGTAGAGTGAACGGGTTGCGCCAAAGGCCACACAGGTAGGAGGAGAGCGAACCGATCGAAGTTCATGTTTCTGCCCGATTTTGGCTCTTAGGGGGAATTAAATTGGAAAAAGAACCCCCAGGGGGCTTAACCCTAACTATCCAATCGACCCCCCTTTCTGGGAAGGTTCATAAAAAAATCTTAAAATACTTGAAGATGAAAAAAGAGAGGAAGGAACCTGAAGAATAAAAAAAAATTTTTTAATATTCCTATTCATATTCCTCATATTTCATATTTGTTTAACAAAACAACTGTTTTATAAATTTTAGTTTATGTAATGAATTTTTTCAATATTTATTTTTAAACTGGCCGCATCAACGTCACTGCTCCACGTTATCACAGAACCATCTTCAGAGAGATGATATGGAGCCGAGTACCATTGGTCAAGCACCTACACAAAATTCTGGGCATCAAATACAATCACATGATAAGCGATGATAACGATAATATCTTCACTACTTCTCTAAAGCTCTAATTGTTATATTGACTATTGTATTAACTACTGTACTACTACAATTGATCTTATCAGAAGTTGTAATTACAAGGTGGCTTTAATTAAAGTGGTTTCCATTAATACCTAAAGAAAAGTGTTTAATTGCATTGCTCTTTCCTAGCCGAAGCTTACCTAAACCCCCAAACATTGGTCCTTCCACCCGGATAGCGGCCTCTTATATTCGGTAAGTAAGATTTGCACATCTTTGATAAATTTAATATCACTTACTCACCACGTGGTTTGAATTTTTTTATAAAGTGTGGATCGAAAGGGTGTAGTGTAGTGCAATTCAACAAAGTTTATCAAATCGTTATATAGTCGAAGGGGCCTCTGATAGTTCAGTTGTTAGCGCGCTGTCCTACCGTCCCAGAGGCTGTAGGTTCGAATCCCACGAATAACCATGGTCTCCTGCGCTACGTGGTAACACAATGGGCCAAAATTGGCCTAAGTGTGCCTTTCTAGGCAGCCACAGCAACCTAACCTAACCTAACCTATATAGTCGCAAGTAGGAATGCATGGAAATACGCGAGTTTTCAGTAATTTTATTACAAGCACATTGTATCTACCTTGATTAAGGTACATAAAGGCGTAACACGGTTCATTAGTCATTTCAGGTCTTATTACTTTCCGCCAAATATCTTATTAAGATATATAATTTTCTAAAAGAAAAATTTTAATTTCCAAAATTTAATACTAACCGCAGTTCGCAGTTATTTATCACCTCACTGTAGTTACGGCTATCTTATCCTTGGAAACGTTACAAAGTGTGGTTTCACCTGTGATATTTTACCATAACACGCGTGGTTCACGTATGATACTTTCACTTAAAGTCTGGAGAAAGTTAAATCATTGCTAAAATTTAAGTTGTAAAGTTTGCTATTTCGTAAATTGGTTTGGAAGCATAAAACAATTAACGCAAGACGGGAATTTAATTAAATTACAATTGATAAGAAAGAATATCAAAGTGTAAATAAAGCCATTGTTAGGTGGTTATCCCTATAAATAAATAATATCATTCTATATTTTATATCATAAAATAAAATTTATTCAAAATTATTGTGTTTTCTGTCCTTTGAATTTTCGGCAACAGTTAATATTAATATTAATTTCATTGGTGAGATATCACTAATCGTTTTATTATGTTGGTTACTTATAATCATATCATCAAATTAAATAATTTTTTTATTTTTTTCTGCAAACCATCACTAACTTAACCTACTAATGGCGAGTGTTCCGGAGTTGATTAAATTGCAAAAGACTTGTGCTGAGTTAGCCGAAATTTTTGTTAAAAATTTTAAGAAAACCCCGAACGACTTAATAATCTTAGGCACATTGAGATATTAAAAACCCTATGACAAGAATTTTCTGCTAACGAGCGAAACCTTAGAGCAAAGGTTTCTGATGAAAAAAGATCCCTTCCGTACTTTGTTGAAAATATATACGACAAAGGATATCTACTTTGAATATACGGGCATTCTCAAAGATCATTATCAGTGATTAGTCCAACCTTGTCCTACTACTGATGTTCTCAACCCCCTTCAAACCACGCTAAATGATACTGGTTTACATACCACACTATCAAGTTCAGGTAGATGTGATATTAAATTACCGCGAATCACAATTCCGAAATTTACAGGTGACTATAACTCATGGGTATCATTTCTGGACTTGTTCAAATCAATGGTTCATGATAACGAACAACTACAACCTTTACAAAAAATGCAATACTTAAGACCATGTTTGGAAGGTGATACTGAAAGGATTATTAGACACCTCAGTATCACCTAAGACAATTATACAATTAATTGGGATTTGATCTGTAATCGTTTCCAGAGTAAACGTTTGCTCGTGAATAACTAGTTGAAAACTATATTTAATCAATATCGCATTAATTCCGAAAGTAGCAGTCAAATCCGACAACTACTGGACGCTACAAAGGAAAGTCTAGCCCTCAGTAACCTAAATGTCTCTGTATATGGTTGGGATCCATCCTTTGAATAATCAAAGGTTATAGTTATTATTATTAAATGACTGCCCTCAGAGACTCGCCAATTATGGGAGCAAAGTCAGGGCTCGAACATTGATCTGCCTTCCATCTCTGACCTCACCACCTTCCTGGAGGCTAGATTTAGAACCCTTGAATACTTGCACGTGAACTACTACAATAAAATGTCCCCACCCACATGCTCTGAAAAATTGCTTTATATTAAAAAAAAATTCGCATAAAGAAAAATCTAAGGTGATTGCTGATAATTCCTTCTGCTACAACTGTCTTGCCCACTTTCATTCGGTTCGTGAATGCTCCAGTAAACAAACCTGCCGAGTTTGCCAAGGTCGACATCACTCCCTACTCCATATAGAAGAAAGAACCCCTAAGAATAGTAATCAAAACTCTAAAGATGTCACATCATCAGAAAATATCTCCAATGTGGTGGATGGCCCTTTCACCTCCTCTTCGTTGCCTTTACAGTCTTTGTTCATGCCTAAGCAAAAAAATGTTCTGCTCGCCGCCCTTCTCGTTAAAATAGTTTCCTCCTCTGGGGAACCCTTTATCATGAGAGCCCGAATTGATTTGGGATCTTACGCTACATTCAATAGTGCGGTAAATGCTTTAGGCCTTAAAACATTTAAAGACTCAAATCAAACAGCTGGTGTGGGAAACGTCCTCACAGCTAAATCTCAAAGGAAAGGAAACCCCAAAAATTTCTGTAAAGGCCATAATTCTAGATTCTCTCACAACTGCATTGCGATCAGCCCAGTACAAACCTCAAGTTGGAATCATGTAGAAGGTTTATCATTTCAGACTCTTTTTTTCATAAACCCGGCAAAATTGACATCATTCTCGACGCTTCGGTTTACACTAAAATATTAACTAATGGGTTGGTTCAAGGCAAGCCTGGTACCCCAGCTGCACAAAATACAACCTTTGGTTGGATAATATTTGGAGAAATTAACTCTCTGAGTCTCCATAATTTTTCTTACCGCACTAGAATCAGTCTCTGCAGTCAAATTCAAGAGTGTGATCTAATTCGCCGGTTTTGGGAAATGGAGGAAATTTCCTCACCGACAATACTTTCTCCAGAAGATGATTATTGTGAAGAACACTTCCAGGCCACACATCGCAGAGAGCCCTGTGAACGATACCTTGTACGTCTACCATTTAATCCTTCGCACAAGGCTCCTTTTAACTTTCCCCAAACACGTCACATAGCGCTTAAATGGTGTTATAATTTGAAGAAAAAACTTGACACTAACCCCAGCCTAAACAAAGATTATTCTGAGTGTTTTCAAGAATACTGTGACAATGGTTATATGGAAAGAATTGTACAACGGCATCAGGCTGAGCACAATGTATATTACCTTCCTCATCATGCAGTCCTTAAAATGAGCAGTTCAACAACAAAAACTAGAGTCGTTTTCGACGGGAGTTGCAAAGCTGCCAATGAAATTTCCTTAAATGATCTCTTACTCTCTGGACCACCGTTTTAACGTGATATCTTCCTCCTTCTTACTGAATGGCGACAAAAGGAATTTGTCTTTACCACAGACATTGCTCGTATGTATCTACAAATAATTCTTCATCCCGAAGATCAAGAATATCAACGTATTTTGTGGCATGATTCAATTGATGATTCTATAAAAGACTTTTGTTTATCCACCGTCACCTTTGGTATAAAAAGTGCACCATTCTTGGCAATTCGTACTATTCAACAACTTGCCAGGGATGAGGAGCACAAATTTCCAATAAGATCTAAAATTCTTAGTAGAGATCTCTATGTTCACGACGTCTTGTCATGAGGTAGCTCCCTAGAAGAAGCTATAGAGGTCAGAGATCAAGTTGATAGTATTTTGAGGGCAGGTCAATTCCAACTTCGAAAATGGGCAGCGAATAACATCTCAATTCTGCAAGGCATACCTGAGCATAAACGATTAGTCTCACCCATGGTATTTTTTAATGAAGAAAACAGTATTAAAACTCTCGGTTTAAATTGGAAGCCGTCTGATGACTGCTTTTCTTATAATATTGATCTTAATTTTCAGGACACAAGGCGCACTAAAAGAAAAATTCTGTCAACCATTGTGGGAATTTATGATCTCTTACGTTGGCTATCTCCCATTATAGTAACATCGAAAATTCTTCTGCAGTCTATCTGGAAACAAAAACTAGAGTGAAACGAACAGCGATATTTCCATAGCATGGTCAAAATATCTAAAAACACTCAAGCAATTAAAGGACATTTCTATTCCACGGTTCATAAGCACGAAGCCTGATTGCACACTTCAGTTGCATGGCTTTGTGATGCTTCTGAGGAAGCATACGCCGCTGTGCTTTATGTCCGTTGTGACATCAGTAACTATTTCTCAGTGCACTTACTTAGTGCGAAAACAAAGGTAGCGCCTGTAAAATCGATTAGCACCCCAAGATTAGAATTATATGGCGCTGTCTTGCTCTCCAAATTAATAAAGAAAACTCTCCCTTCTTTCCAAACTTATAATCCGCCTATTTTTGCGTGGACGGACTCATTAATTGTTTTATCCTGGTTGCGGCGACATCCAAATAATTTCAAACCATTTGTAGGTAACGGAATTTCACAGATACTACTATAGAAGAGACCCAACGGCGACATGTCTTCTCTGCAGAAAATCCGCCTGACATCGCAAGTCGCGGTCTTACAAATAAGAAATTGTCTGAAATATGGTAGATCTCTGGTGGCATGGTCCTGCCTGGTTGACTCAATCTCAGTCACAATGGCCTAGTAGATTTATAAACACATCATCAACAGACAATGATTCTACCTCTCTTAAATTAAAATCCTCTAATATATTAGTAAACCTTTATTATGCTACCTCAACCGAAATACTGACAACGTTTTCTATACTTTCTCGTCTTATAAGAATCACGGCCCTCTGCCTACACTTCATATCTAAATGCAAAGGATCACCTGGTGGTCAACCCTGGTTGACTACTGAAGAATTACAATATCTCCCATACAATGATAGTTCAGGCTTAATGCGAGTTGGAGGACATCTTCAGAACGCTGCAATATCACATAGTGAAAAGCACCCCATTATTTTGTCATCGAAGAGCCACCTCTCAAAATTAATAATTAAAGAAGTCCATATTTCCTGTCTCCACGGAGGAACTACTCTTACACATGCACTTCTAAGAAGGTTTTGGATAACTCACGGTCGCACAGCTGTTAAAAATTGTATAAAAGGGTGTATCATTTGCTTTCGACAAGCGGCCAATAACCAGACCTAATGGGTGAATTACCATACCCAAGGGTTAATATCTCTCGTGCCTTTACATTTGTTGGGGTGGATTACGCTGGACCATTTCACCTCAGTATATTTATTTATTTATTTATTTGCGCTTAATACAAGCTACATAAAAAAGAACTTAAGACTAGAAATTAAACTAACAAATAATAAGAACACAAGAAAACAAAAATAAAAAATACAAAAAAAAAATAGGGAAAGGGAATGGGGCGGGCAAAGCTTTAAGGGGGATTATTAAGGCTGTTCCTGAGTGACGCTTTACTCAGGTGGAAGTCAAAGGATGGGCGGGCGTTGGCTTTACGAAGCATTCGCTTGAGGGGCTCAGAAAGGCAGTATTTGGTGCGGTGGTAAGCAGGGCGAAAGAGAGGGGCCGAACGGAGGGTACGGGGATTGGTGTAAATGGGGACCCGTTGAAGAAGAGAGGGGCAGTCGATCTCGTCGATAAGCAGCTGATGAATGAAGGTAATATCGGCGAGGTCACGCCGCTTCCATAGGGGCTGCAGGTTAATAAGTAAGAGGCGGTTTTCGTAGGGCGGAAGGTTATGAGGGACAGACCAGGGAAGCTCACGAAGAGCGAAACGAAGGAACCTGCGTTGTACAGCCTCAATCCTGTTTATACTGTTGGATTGGGAGGGAGACCAAACTTGGCTAGCGTACTCCAGGAGAGGCCTAACAAAGGTGACAAAGTGGGATTTGGCAACGTGGGATTTGAACCATCGCTTCACGAAGCCTAGCGCGGAGTTGGCTCTTGCAATCACATTGTCAATGTGTTCGCGAAAGTTCAGCTCGCTATCACATATGACACCTAGATCGCGAAGAGAGGATACGGAGAGGATGGGTTTCCCAGACAAACGATAGACTCGGGGGGAGAAGTGAGGCGTCTGCGGGAGTAGGTGATGGATTGGCATTTGGAGACATTAAGATCAAGGGAGTTTTTTCTGCACCAAATGCTAAACTGGTCGAGATCGCTCTGAAGAAGACAGGGGTCGGAGGTAGAGGATATCCGTTTGGAGATTTTCATATCGTCGGCGTAGATAGAGAGGTCAGAGTGCTTGATTACACACTCGACTTCGTTGATAGACAAAATGAAAAGCAACGGACCTAAGTGGCTGCCCTGGGGGACCCCCGAGTTGGCTACAAAAGGGCTGGAGGTAGAGGAGCAAAAAAGGACCCTATACTGGCGATGTTCGAGATAGGATTTCATCCAGGAGGAAAAAAGCTGATTAAAGCCAAGGGAGTGAAGTTTGAAGAGGATTAAAGCGTACGAGATTTTATCAAATGCCTTACTGAAGTCGGTGGCGATGACGTCAACCTTGTTGCCTTTTTCAAGGGCACAGAGGGTACTTGAGATAGATATAGCTCGTCATAGAGGATGTCGGAGCGTAAAAGGATATGTATCAGTCTTTGTGTGTCTCAGCACGAAAGCTATCCACTTAGAAGTGGTAAGCAGCCTCACTACCGAAGCGTTTTTAGCAGCCCTTAAACGCTTTATTCCCGACGTGGTCTTCCTCAAAGAATATATTCCGATTGTGACACAAATTTTGTCGGTGCACGTAACGTACTTGATCGCGTTCTTAAAAATGCGTATTGTCAAGCAACTCGTGAAACTTCTGATTGTACCAGCATCAAGGGCATCCAGTGGCACTTTATATCACCAGCCTCCCCTCACTTTGGTGGGCTATGGGAGGCTGGAGTTAAGTCTTTAAAACACCATCTTAAACGCATTGCTGGAAATTCAATTCTAACATTTGAGGAAATGTACACGCGTACCTCACAAATAGAATCTTGCCTCAATTCGAGATCCTCAACGATGATCCTAACGATCTTCAGGTTCTCGCTCACGGGCATTTGTAAATTGGCGAAGCCCTTCTTTCCGCTCCTGAAAATGACTTTACACACCACAAAATAAATTCTCTAAGTCGATGGTTATTATAATAATAAATAGTTATTTGAAAAATATTTGCATAGTTATAAAATAGACTGTTAAAATTTGTCATAAGACCAACTATTTTGCATTTGGGTAGTAATCGATGCCCGTGACAAACCGGTCGTTTATATCAGAATAAACCAAGAAATTCCTGCTGCTCCCTGAGACACAGAATCTTTTGCAAGTTTTAAGGTTCTTAAAATGCCCTAACAAAGATTTTTGAAGAAACAAATATTTCTAAAAAGCTTATTAGACAACCAACTAAGCTACAAAATTCAATATTTACACGGTTACTATATCCACAAACATATAATGTAAAAATTTAAAAGTGTTGATGTTGAAACTACTTCGACCTAAAATATGAACTTTTTCCAATGTATTGTATTCAATATATTCTTAACAAGATTTCAGAAAATTAAAACATTGAAACATATTTAGAAGGTGTCACCACAACATCGCCGTCCAGTGTCACAGACAATTTTAATTTGTGGAAGAATTAGTAACAATATTTAAAACATTGCATTTTTTGGCTACACACAAATCGTGTAAAATGTATGGTAAAATTTCAGATTAGGAAATATTCTCGTCAACCTTTATCATTGTTTTGAAAGTTCGATATTCCAACTCTATAAAACCATTAATAGAGAGCGGTTCTTTTAAGCTTGAGCCCCTAAAATTTAGAAAGTCTTTGAAAAGACATGATTCAAACTATTCGCCTTGGACAGAAACTGCAATTTCTGGAACACCGCAGCGAGAGATCCATTCGCTTCAGTACAAGATTCAGGTGAAATATTGAATACAGAAATTGCTGCAGGACATCAATTAAAGCGATCGATTAAGGAAAGTCATTATTTGAGACAGCAGATTTCGCAGAAAATTTGTTTGTCACTTCCTAAGATAGGAAATACCAGAGAATTGGAATTAACCACTTTCCAAAAATTTTTTAGTTGAGTGTCTCTTGTGTCCCTTGTGCAATAGAAATTCCTTCGCAATCAATTGAAGAAGGTGAAAGTAATTTGTCATATCGACGACATTATCTAAAAGTAAAGTGTTTCACTTCTAGATGATAACTAAAATATTCGATTGCTCGGCAAATTCCAAGTAATTCGGGGTCATATGCACTTTATTTAGTTTGGGAGGAGTGTGGTTCAGAAGAAACCTAAGGGCTCTGAATCATTATTCACCCTTTAGTTTGTTTATGGTAGAGCTGTATAAGAACTGCTTTTATAAATCTTTAAAAAGTCTGAGCAATATTACGGAGTTCAAAGGTCATACAAGTGAATTGGAAAATTGCAATTTTGAATTTTTAGGTTAATAAATGGCTTAATTAAAACTAATTTCGAAAAAAGCCAAAATAAGAATAATTTGTTAACGCGTTGATTAAAACTCTTTTTGCGAGATTAACAATTAGTTCGAAATGGCATAGGAAATTAGTAACAAGAATTGGTTTAGAAACACTGGCTAATAAAAATCAGAGCATCACTCACACATTCGGCTATTGCCTGACTCTAACCATTCATAGAAGACGTAACCTAACCTACCTTTTTTGGCAATTCGCCCAGACTGGGCTCAGCCAGGATTAAACACCTGGTGAGGTCCATTAAGGACTACAGGCGGTTTGAGGATTAGAGACTAGGATCCCAAGTTGTATCACAATGGCCCTTTTTCATGCCTAAGTTTACTTTGCTTGGCAGTCCCTGTAACATAAGTTTCATAACTTACGTATTAATGTAGTTGAAAATTGCAAAGCAGGAGGAACTAATTTTTTTCAAATAGTCTCAGGAATAACTGAAATATGTATCTGCTCCAGTATCTGTGAGAAAAAAATAATTTTTCATTTTTCAAATATGTGTAGGCGAATTGTAAACTCGCTTTTATCAACTGTCACTAAAATTAAAAGTGATATATATTTTTTGCTAAATAAGCTGATCTAAAAAAAGGTTTAACATATCAATTTTCATTAAACTCCAAATTTATAGTGATACTAAAAGCAAAATTTTGAATTTGAGTGAAAGTTATTTCATCAAACTTATATGAAGAAAAAGCTCAGAACTACATGATAGAATAGATCTCAATTTTTCCGGAAGTTTTTGCATTCGAATAGGTTTCAACGCCTCATCCTTTAAATTTGAATTGAACAGGTCCCTCATTTCCCTGAGATATTGAGAGGGAGATCTGTCCTTGAAGTCTAAATCACTCAAAAGTTGATTCAACTTTGCAGTTTCCTTTGTTCGAAGAGATTACCGCCTGGTTTAGTTACTTATATAGTTCTATTGGATCAGGATTTCTTAAAACGCCACTGAATAAAGGTATCAGCTCTTCATCCTACAAGGAAAGAAAATGATTGAATTTTGTTAATTCACTAGATATCCGAGCTAATTGTTTCAAGTTTCTAAAACCCGAGAGAAGCACTCGTCCAAAAAGGATAAACACTTATCGAAACGGAACCCACGGAGGGAAGAGTTGAAGAATCTAGACTGTTTCTATACATCATAAAAAAAGAACAAAGAAAAAGGAGTTGAAGAATGCAGATCGGATAGTTGTGTAGAATTTACGGTACCAAAATCGGAATAGAACCTTCAATATGATCATTAATTTCGTTAGTGATTCAAAATAAAAATTATAAAAGCTGGAAAAGGAAAGTTTATAATACAATTTTTTTACTCCGTGCTAAATTTAATTCTTGTTGTAATAAAAGTGTTGATTGAAAGGATTACAATGAGGGTTGAAAAGTTATTGGATTCAGGTTTCTTACATATGTCCTGATGACAATAATAAGCCAAAATAATAACAATAGTAAAAAAATAAACATTAAAAAACAACAGCATTAAAACTAAACAAAAAAAGCTTAATAGCTAAATAGAAAAAAATAGGTAGGGGCATTAAAGAACATAAAGAAGGGCGGTGTAGGGCATTCCTAATATACGATTTGCTCAGGTGAAAGTGAAAGGAGAGAGTGGAGTTAGTTTTTCGAAGCATTCGAGTGAGAGGTTTAGAAAGCCCATAATTGGTACGATGGTAGGTATTGCAAAAAAAGAGGATAGATCTGAGGTTGCGGGGGTTGGTGTAAAGAAAAATCCGCTGTAACAGTGTAGGATAATCAGTGTCACCGGATAGTAACTGATGGATATCAGCGCAATCACGACGAGCGAAACAAAACTTGACTAGATAGATTTAGCAACGCAGTAACAAACACTTTAGACCAACGCCTCACAAAGCCAAGTACGGACTTGGCTTTGGAAACTGCGTTGGTAATGTGATGACAGAAGTTAAGTAAGTTCACAAATGACACCTAGGTCACAGAGAGAGGAGACATATGGGATATGTTTAGTATATAGTAGATTAGTTCTGAGAAAAAGAAGAGAGACGTTTATGGGATTATGTAATGGATTGGCATTTGGAAACATTAAGTTCGAGAAAGTTTTTTCTGTAAGAGTCAAGAATCAGACGCGGAGGATATCCGTATGAAGATTTTCATATCGTCGGCATAGACAGAAAGATCTGAGTGTTTTCACGTACAGTTAATTGAAGGAATTTCGAATTTTCTACGAAAGGATTGGAGGTCGCTGAATAAAGAGTACTTTGTATTGGCGTTGATCGAGATAAGACTTCATCCAGAAAAGAAAATGTTGATTGAAACCAAGTAAGTTGAGTTTCAACAAAATTATTTGTTGTGGAATTTGATCGAATGCCTTGCTAAAGTCGGTGGTGATGACATTGACCTCTTACCGTTTTCTAAGACATACGGTGTTCTAGAGGTACGAAGTCAGTGAAGTGGGTGGTAGTTGGTTTGCCTTTGTTTCTTTGTGCCTAGGTAAGAAGATTCCTTGGTCGATTGAAAGTCGAAAAAGGAAGGTAAGCTATTCGACCAAGTGTTTTGCGCACTTTTTCAGGAGGATAGCGGAATTTATATCAAGACTTTGGCGGTGACCTTCAGCAAGTAAATTAAGCGATCACTGAAGAATCTATATTGATAAAAGCAAGGCATATGAGGATAGGGACTCATCAAATGGAAAGAGTTAACATCGAGCTGGGAAGAATGGTTACTGAGATATTGGCTGAAGTAATGAATGCCAAGGGCTCTCTCCTCTCGTCCTAGACACCGAAAGCATCTTCCGTTAAAAGAAGTAGGTCGGAGAATGACCCGTTTACTATGAGCTAACCAAAAAACCTTGAGGAAGAACAAACGAGGAAAAGTAGCCAAGGCCGGTCTCTAAAGTTTCTGCTCACTGCACGAAGTAAGGGGGAAACCCGTTCGTCGTACTGCGTCGTTCGATGTTGATGGTGGGCCTTCGAACGCGTTACTGGACGCAGAGACAGCTGGAAGGGGACGGAGAAAACTTCGCGGAGGGTGCTTCTCAAGTTCGTTGTTGTTGAGGCCGATAACCTAAATTTTACTTTTGTGGAAGACTATATTTGGAGAGTATTGGGTGAGACTAAACAGTCGTCCAGGTTTGAAGGGATTGGGGTTGTGACGAAATCTTAAAGATTCAATGCAGGAACGGACACTCACTTAAATGCCTGTTTGCAAATGTATCTAAATTCCAAGCTTATGATAGCATTAAATTTTCTGCTACAAAAGAGAGCGATATGTCTAAGCTGGTTGTGTGGATACCAGGCCTTCGCAAGGTACCTGGTGATATAATTGCTCAACTCCATAACCAGAACCCGGGCCATAAAACTAAGTAAGCGGATACGTGCCTTCAAAAGAAAGATGAAGAAATTTAGCGCCCCTGAGAGTTCTATACTCTTGCACTAGACATAGACACGGACTAATTGAAAGTCTTACGTACTTCATCTCCATTTAGGTTTTAGGAGAGTGAAATTTCCGGAAAATAAATGAGGACAATAAGCAGCTAAATAATATGTCTACTAACTTGTCTTTGTATCAGCTTATCTATCGTATGATTCAGTCAGTCAGTCCACCACCTTCAATGGAACTGTTAGAAACTGTAAGCCCTTCGTACAGAAACAGAAAGAGAACTAACCAGGAAGAGTTCAAGGAGGTCCTGTGCAGTGCACTGCCAGTTGGTGAGCCACCTATCATAAACAACAGAATGGCTATCGATAACCGCAACCTATTATAAAGCCACCGCCGCTTTCTGTGCAGTCAGGTGGCAACCCCTACTGGTTGCGCAGAGGATCTTCTACTTTCACCATTCCCAGCCTTATAATTGACCACGAACTCCTGATTAATATCCAATTTCCTGGTTGCTCCCCGACGCAGGCTGACTCGGGTGAGCATCCATCAGCGATGTCGTTGCAGTATCACCGATCACTGCGAGCCGCCAAAGGATTGCTTGCACTTCACAACGACTTTTGTAAGAGTTGTAACGATGAGGAGGAAAAGGAAAATATCACTCACTTCCTCTGCCACTGCCTGGCACTGGTTCTTAGCAGAGCCTGACATCTAAGGTCGAATAACCTTCCCGATCTGAGCTCAACAAATGTCAGGGCTTTGGAACGCTTCATCAGAAGCTTCAAAAAGTTCTAAAGTTCACTTTAAGGTTTCGCCTAATGGTATTACAACGGGTTTCCTCTAGCCAAAGTGTGCCTTGTGCAGCAGCACGATGCACGATAGTCGCTGTATTTACCATAATAATTCAATTGTTACCGCAAGAATTTACAATTTTCCGTATTTGAATTAGGCAAATATTAACTATTATAATATTAACATTTTAATGTAGGATAAACAAATAGCAAATGGAAAATGTTACAATTAGTTACAGAAATAATGTATAATCAGCCTAAAAATATAAGTAAATATTGAAATACTTTAAAAATGAAAAAAAATTAAATACTAACAATTGACAAACAATGCTTTGAATAAAGTACTCGATTAATAATGAAATAAAATAACATAAACAATAAAAACTAGTTTGACAATGAATAACTGATCAAAAAAATAATAAATTATTTTAATAATTAAAAATTGAAAAGAAACATGATCCATTAATCTATAGTACGGAATAACGTTCAAAAAAAAAATTTTAAAATTTGAATAATTAATAAATTGAAACAAGTAATTGTGCAATTATCAATAAATAATTCACTAAGTACTGCTAACAATTACTCAAAATAACAGATCATTCATACATCATCTTGTGACTTTTTTAATGCTCTCAAGTTAAGTAAATTAAATGTTTAATATTTTATTTATTATTTGAGAAATTCATAACAGTTTCAAGCAAATATAAATTGCTTGAAGATATAGCATTATTTTGCGACAAATTATTTATTATGTCAGTAATTAATAATATGTAATTTTATTGCGTCATTACTTCAAAAGTTAAATATTTTATAATTAATTTTAACTAAATTCAGCGATTAGCTTTTCATGTTTTTGCAGCTGATGTGATATGAAAATGATTCATAAATGATGATAAACATTTTCGTCCGAGGTTTTAAGTAATGTATAATAGGATAATATAAATTATTTTAATATTATTTTTAGCCCAATTTACTCATCAATTCAATTATTCGTATTCGAATAAGTTTGGCCCGCCTTTAAAAATGCACAGTGAAAAAATGTAAACAGCTCGCATCCGTATATATGCTCTGAGTGTGCTATCTGCCTGTTCCCCATTTTCGATTCCAGATTTCCTTATGCTACAATATTGCCTAGGGACGGCACTAATACCATGCATGCAGAGGCACACGCGTACTCGACAGTTTGACCCGCCTTTAAAAATACATGTTAAAAAAACGCTGCATTTTATTGCGTACACTGTAAGGGCTGTAGATGAGAATTTTTGGCTGCCTATTCTTATCTCTTTCGCTCTTATTGGCATTTAGATAAGGCATAGGAAGCAGTAGTTCTTTGCTGCTTTCTCTAATGGGAAAATTGTCCCCAATCAGTTTTAGAACTTGCATATGGGTTAGAGCTTTGGGCTTGTATAAAGAGTGTCACATCTAGTATTTCATGATCTTTGGTGCCACATCTCTGATGTCAGAAGATCCTAAATTGCTCATGTAATCAAAAAAGGGGGAGCCCAGAAAACGTCTTCTGCGTCCGGGCAGCGGCAGAGGAGGTGAAAGGTTGCCTCCTCCTCCTCCTCATCTAGGCAGCTTCTGCAGAAGTCTTTGCGCGGTACACCTAGTCTACTGGTATGCCTACCAATAAGGCAGTGCCCAGTAATAACACCTACGACACTGCTGATGAATGTGCGCCTAAACAAAATTAGCGTTAACTCAAGGGGGTTGATTATATTCGTTGTATATTTATTGCTGTACAATTATAATTATATATATAATTACAATTATAATTATATATATAATTAGTATTATAGTTCGCAAAATTTAAACTTACTGTACCAAAATTTGCTCTGGTTTTTTGCGGGTTAGTTTTTCTTCAATCGAATATTCCTAATTTACCAGACAAAATTCATTAAAAATGCATTAATGTAAGCAGATTCATAAAGCCTTACAGTACAGAATATTCTTTACCTATACATGGCTTCAAGCTGATCTTACTGTCATAAACTCAACAAAAATAAATAGTAACTTCTTGCGTTTAAGAATGCTACAGATCGAAAAATGTTTGGAAAATGTCTGGACGATTGAGCAGAAGCATAGAAGGAAAACGTTTTTAAACTCTTCTTCTTTAATGTCGTGAAACATCGCTTTAGCCTACTGACTTTTGAAATCCGAATTGTTTATTTGTGCTATAAGGGTTACGCTAACGCTGGTACAAGACTCTAATAAGGAAGTAATTTTGCAAATTACGGTGTTATTCTTTTAAAATTTCTTTTTAAACTTGTACTGATGTTTTAAATACTAAAGAATGCGAACTCACATATATTGGACCGATACATTTACTTCTTTTCTTTAACTCCGACATTTTGCTAATGCGAAAGCCGAACGTTTATTTTTCTAGACTTGATGCAACTACCGCATTCTGAATTAACACTTTTTTATTTATGAGTTAGAAGTTTACTTCCGTCGTGAGTGGCTCTTTAAACAAAATTGTACACGAATTGTTTTTAATCTTGAATAAGAAATTAATTTTACTATTAAAAACGTGCACAAATTCATTACTCGCGTTACGAGAATACAATTGTCTGTTATAAATATTTAACTTTTATAAAAAAACAAAGTGTTATACAATAACTTTTTAAAGTTGTAGTTCGACTTCTCAAATGAAAACAAAAAAAACTCAAATTATGAAATTTTTATAGCCCAACCAAATATTGCACCCTTTTGAAGAAAAAATCCCTCGTCCTACCGCTCTAGAAAAGGCCTTTTTTGCTCTCCTAAATATCGTATGCCGTGAATACTGCTATTGTTGCAGTATTCCGAGAAAATTCCCCACGCTGCTTGGTAAGCATTACCGTACTTAATCGTCTTGCGAGCATCGAAATCTGAAGGCGCTTCGCTGGCAGCTATGGATGCAGAGTCTATGAAGGCATTCACAGTTTTTGTGTATATCGCAGCACGTTTCCTTAAACGCAATTAGTTTAATAAATAAAATATCTTAAATCGAAAATGCGTTACCATGCGTTAACTTTGGGCGCTTCCATTTTGAAATTGTTTAGAAAACAATAATTAATAACTGTAATAGCACTTATTTAATGTAAGATCTAAGCTACACGACAGTGAAAAACTAAATGTTCTGGGCTTCGAAATTTTATACAGTATAACCTAAATGTAATGAAAATGAATTTTTATTTGCATGTCGACCCAACTATTGGAAATTATGTCCACCTAGGGAGTTGTGACCTCACCCTCTTATTTAGAATATAATTTGGTAATTTTTTTCTATAGGAAATTAGTGAATGCATCGCAGGGGAAAACGACTGTGCGGTTTTACTTTCCATACAAAGTAATTAAAGTAAAAACCAGGATTTTTGTAAATTAAATTACGAATGGAATCTATTCTATATTCACACCTTAGTTCTTTTTGTATGAATATACCATATGGTAGAGTTTGATTCCTCTTCTTTCCGAAAATTTTTAATAAAATGAGAGTTATTCGGGTATGTGTCATTCGTAGAAATAAAAGCAAGTTTAACAAATTGGATGTAACCATAGGGAAAATGTTGCGAATTTGCTAATATAATTAAGATTTTATATCAGTGATATGTATTGCTTATTCTAATCACACCACTCTACTTACAAAATTTATATTTTCCACAAATTCATTCACATTCATTCAATTAGTTTTTCCACATCGCTTTAAATTACTCCGTTTTGTTTTAGACTAGGAAAAAAGTTGTATCAACAGAACATTGAATGCACCGATTAATATAAATAGTGCTTGTATTAGACTAACATAAGCTTGCCAATGTTTTTTTTTAAATTTTTGTTTCAATAATTACAAATATGTATGTTTTAAATTTTATTATTATATTTGACCTACTACCATTGAAAAGAAAAATTGTTCCAAAAGGGCTCCTATGTGATATATGTTCTTCCTATACATATAATCAAAATGAAAGATTTATATGGAACACTACGAGTACCTATATTTAATCAAAAAAAAAATACTTTTGACTGTGGCTCGATTTTTCTGTATGTTGGTTTGATTTTAAAACACGTAAAACGACTTCGAGTATTAGTGTTTGAATTAGTGGAATAAAAAAAAAGTATAATGATAACTGTGAGAAACGTGATGGTAAACTGTCTGCAACTTTCATACACAATTGTTACATGAAGGTTTTTAGAAGCGCTGAATTTTAATTCGGCATGCAAAGTTGAAAAATCAAAATTGCGTACCCAAAATCTCGTAAAAATAGGTATATGAAATAACGGCGGTTAGTTCTTAATTTTTTCGTAAATAAAACACGTTTAATTTGCGAGTAGAGTTTGTTATCGCTTGCTACACATTTCTAGTACCTATTAGGTATGTTATGAATTCTTTTCCAGCAAAATTATTCATCTTTTGAGTTTGAGATGACCCGGTCATCGAGGCATTTTTCGACATTTTCGTAATTGCTACATAGAATATTATGTCATTGATGAAAACATCAATTGGTAGGATCAGAATGGTGTCGGATCGGTTGGTCCCTCCGAATCGTTTCGGTATGAAACAATGACAACCGATCGCTACAGACAACAACTGATCAATTACAAGCTACAATAGATCTTGAATTAATATTAAAATAAGACTAAAAACTAACTAGACTAGGGAAAAACAGAGCCATGCAAATAAAGAGAGAAAAAGAAAACAAAATAATAATAATGTAAAAAGGCAAAAGAACCGTGAGTTTTATTTTAATTTCCTTATAATTTCTTTCGACGATTTTCTTGAATGTTCAATTTTAGTAATCGTGAATAATAATCTACAATTACTAAATAATTTTTTCTCTGTAATTCAAAAATATATACTCATAACTTAAAAGATGGAGAGTCTGGAATAGCATAGCTCGGGGTTTCGAAGGTCTATATTTTTGATAAATTTCGCATTTATTAAACATGTCTTCAATATTTTCATTTATACACGGCCAATAAATAAGTAATCTTGCTCTCTTAGTTTTTTCTATACCTAACTTCATTTCTAAATTATATTTAAACAATCTCATAGCCATTCTGTGGAATCAGGCCAATGGTACCCTGCTAACATCTTTCCGTCTGTCATAATCGTGAAATACTTTCTTTACTCGAAGGACGGTATTATACAGGCTGGACCATCTAGTATTTGGAACTGCACGCAAATTGAAGCCGAAGACTTGGACGATATTTGGTTTCAACAGGGATGCGCTACGTGCCATACAGCGAACGCCGCAATCCATCCTTTATGCCCTATCTTCGGAAATCGCATAATCAGCAAAAATGGTGATATGATTTGGCCGGCAAGAAACTGCGATTTGACGAGGTTGGACTATTATCTTTAGGGAGTGGTGAAACATAAATGGACGAGATTCAAGCTGCTATTGCTGACATAAAGCCCGAAACAATCGAAAATGTACTCAAAAGTTGAGCGGACCGAATAGGCTACTGCCAAGTCAGCCGTGGTGGTCATTTGACCGAAATTGTTTTTCATAAATAAATCACATTAGACAACCTTTTAAATAAATATTCAGTGTTTTGTTTTTGTTCAGTGCAGTGGTTTTTTTATAACAAAAGGAAATTTCAATTTTTAAATGGGCCACCCTGTATAATTTTCAGGTAATAGTGCTTTATTTAAGTCCTTAGGATCTAGGCAGATTCTTAGAATTTTATTTGATTTTTAAACTATATATGATACCCATTCAGTCTGACTTTCTCTATTACTCGGTTTTTTATTTCAAGGCTAGAGGTATGCGCCGTGCAACTTTTACTACCGGATTTGCATCTGGTTTTAAATTTAGATGATAGCCTCTTTTAAAACATCCTAACTCTTAAATTCGAATTTAAGCATCCCTGAAGTCCAAGAATTGACGCTGAATTTGTGTGAATAATAATAAATTTTTGCATTAAAATTTCATTAATTTTTCATTGCACACTAAATCTGTGGTACCGATTGTTTTTGGCTTCGAACCCCCGTATGCTTCTATTTTTTTATTTCATTCCTTTCTATTTTTACGTTTTTTAATTTCTTTTAGAATCTTTCCTGTTATCCAAATTCACAGGTCCTCATTAAGCGCTTCACATCCATAAGAAAGTTGTCAAATGGCTCATCTGACGATTGTTTCCTACTGAAGAATAGACACAATTCGTGACTACATTCTTTTTTGGTTCCTAAAATGTTTTAAACGGTGTGATGACTTCTTCATAATTTTCTCTTTTTTCTTGAGATAGGTTGAAAGAATTAAAAATGCCTATAGCTTCAGGTCCAATAGCGTTAGGGAAACCGCTATTTTTACAGTATTGGCTTTCTTATTAAGCTCCGCTGTCGTGAGAAAAATCTCAAAATTTTGGAAGTAAATCCTTCGATTTTCTGCCAAATTATGTACATGAATATCTAATTTGTCCACTTTTCTTAAAAAAAAACATATTTTTGTAAACTGTAATATATCTTGTCTTCGGTGGACGACCACGTGTTTTTTACTTAGGAAAATTTTGGAACAAAATCCTCCAATTTTTCTCGAAATTATGTCCAGGAATATCTAATTTGTTCACTTTTATTAAAAGAATCATATTTTTGTAAATTGTAATATTTTTATCTTTGGTGGACGACCATGTGTTTTTCTCACTTTCTAAGGATTCCTCGTGCTTCTTTTTAACGATTCCCATACACCATTTAGTTTTTTAAATTATATTTTATTTGAATTACACGGGGAATAACCAACTGCATTTAAAAAATACTGTTTTGACCCTTTTTATTATTAGAGACTAACCAGCTGCGTCATGGATTATTTGTACTTCACCCTCTTTATATTTCAGTTGTTCACACAAGACTGACTTTCTTGCTGATAAGACTATTATAATGAGTTCAGCTAGTTAAACAATAGTAAATCATGAGGTAGACGCGTGGTGTAACACAGCCCATATAAATATTTTACTCGGATATCCATTGCACGTATAACTGCATGCTAAGTGTTTTGGTGTTATACTACAATTATAATGAAAGAACAGAGGGATCAGAATTCTTATCTCTATATCATGGGGGATGAGGCATAAGTAATAAATTGAGGAATGCAAGCGAATGTTTTAGTATAGAAAATATTAAGAGGGTTACAGAAAGCTGAGAATCAGTTGTAAATTATGACAGAGTTAAGGTACGACCACTGATGATGCTTTAATTTACCAATTTACCCCGCTTGGAAATTAAAGTAAACCGATATTTCGGAGTTAGTGTGTAGGATGGAGGTTCAAGAAAAAAGTGAGGAAAAGTGGTGTGTGGTACTTTCCAAGTGTGGAAAGAAGATAATTACTCATGGTGACTACTAACTAACGGGATTAGAGGAAAAGATCAGTTTTAACTATTTGTCGGGGTGTTGGTTATGTCGCTTACCTGACAGAGGTCAGAAAGGACATAGTGGAGTTCATGTTTAGATCGAATCAAGAACTAAGCAAAGATTAGAGCAACCAAAAACTATCATAATTTCATAATTTGAATATTGAAGAGGGAATCGATCTCATCGGTGGAGAATTTATAAACTTTGAGCGACTGAGAGGGGCGTTTATTTAAAAAAATAGCCTTAAACCATAAACTCTTATGCATGCACTGAATATGTACAAGAGTTTACGGGATAAGGTGATTTTGACGTAGACGAATTTGCACCCTGGAGAGTTCGAAGATGTGGAAAGGCAGACGGCAAGATAATTATGCACAGTGAGAAGGACGCCATGACCTATAGGGGTTAGTTAAGTCGTTATCATAGGCGTCAGCGTGGAAGAGAGTGAAATCTGTAGGAAATAATTCATTACTTTTTACGCTGAAAGACATGAAAGACGTTTAGAGAAACATATATGGTTAGAGGAGGGGAGAGTGGAAGGAGGAGGATTAGTGAAAGGGTTAAGAACTAAAAAATTCCTGCGATCACTGCGGCTTTTTTGAAGGTGGAAGACGCGCCAGGAGCTGAGAAGCGAAAGTAGCAAGATCGGCTGATATGTTTTGGCCGTAATAATGAAATTGTTATGATATTTAAAGGAAAGCTACCTCAGGTCACTAGGGAGATTTTGTTGGTGAATTTAAACAAGTACATTCGTTCTGGTTTTACCTTTGATACAATCAGAGTCTGGTTTTTCGTGGAGGTAGTTAATGCGAATCGTACCACATTTGAACTTTATATTTAAATTTTGTGATTATTTCATATTTCAATTCCGACTTTTTTTGGGTCTTTACTTTAAATTAACAATAACATATAAATGAATTTAAACTATAAACAAAAACAATACCATCTTAATTATTCCGAAAATTCTCGTAAATGACTGAGGATGACATCGCGGTATGATTCGTTATAAAAACATGTGATACGATTAGGGTTAAGAAGGAGACGGATGTTATCGTATATTCTGTTGTCGGGGAAAGGGATAACATATAACGTCCTTATCTAGATCTACCAGATTGCATGGTGCGCCTAACTATCGGTAGTAGAATGGGATCTATGAAAGAAGGTTTAAGTGTGGTAGAGGGTGGGAGAAGGTGGAATTAAGTTGGAAGGACGTTGGTCCAAAGAAGAAGAGGAGGAAACGAAAGGGAATTAGTGATATAAGCAGGAGTTGGAGAGGAATGTGCTAAAGACAAATTTCGGGAATATAGTACATTTTGTAAGTCTGATGGAGGAGAGTTGAGATAATTGATGATGAGAAATTCGCCTAGAAGTAGGCGTGTATTTCGCTAAGTTATGAGTAATTTTAGTGTTACCTTCTACAGTGCCAGTACCACTTATCTGTGCTCTCACGAACAACAATGGAACGCCGTTCCTTGGTAACTTATTTCTTGAGTGCGTGAAAATTAATGATAAAATGCCAAATTCAAAATCTTTATCAATATAGTCCTCCGGATACCTATTTAGTAACTTCAAATATATTGAACGGATCTCTCTTTACATAATTGAAAATCATTACGACTGGCAACTATAAAGAATCATGAATCTTCCTATACTTTCAACCCACCAGTCCCCTCCGACTACACTACAGCTAAAATTCGTTCCGAATCTGCTCTCTTTTCTAATTTTTTGCTAATAAACATTCCTTCATTAACCCTCTTCTACGACCTGTTGTTATGCTAACTATGCAGACACCCGATGTGCGAAGGTACATACCTTCATAAAAAGACTGATTATATCTGCATTGATGGCAAAACTAAGGTCAATATAATGATTTCTTTACATCAAGAAAGTCTCCCGACTGACTTACTGTCCTCCGCTTGCTATTCTTCAAGTACCATTCAGCTTTCAATATTCCTCCCAAAGAATTTTCGAAAGATCTTTCTAAGTGCGCTTTCCATCTGCAAAAAATCTCACATCAAATCGAAAAACTAATGTTTGTTCCTAACCCACCTATATACTCCTTCCCCTTGTCTTGCTCTCCTCATCCTGTTATCAACCAATCGGCAAATTGCATCTCCCTACAAAAAAAAAAAAAAAAAAAAAAAAAAAAACAACAACATTCTAGTAAAAAACTAGGAATACATTAGTTATAATTATCGTGAGTTGTTTATCACCCTAAAAATATTTTTATTGATATTGCTAATCTCAGTTAGTTGAGTTTTCAAGCAAACAATCAGCAAATTGTGTGGCTGGTAGAATCAATTGGAATTAAGTAATTATTTTCATCCTCATAAATCAGCACCGAACGCTATCATGCGCACACGAGAGAAGGTCGGAAAGGTGCTCAGTACTGTCCTCATCCTCCCTTTACAAAGGACACATTGAGTCGCTGATGATCCTTAAGATAGCCATGTACTTGTCACAGTTGCCAAGTTAGCCAATTCTTCAGCGTTGCAGAGTTTACACTAATGGTAAGCTCTGGTCTCAGAGAAAAGGAATCTGCGTCCTCCCTCGTTAAAGCGTCTGAATTCTCGTTTCGTTCAATTCCCCAATTAGCTTTCTTAACCAGCATATGAGCTTAATTGCATCTTCCTGAATAACGGTATCCAGCAGTTGCAAATTATGCATTGCGTTGAAAGCCGCACCAGGAGTTGAACTAAAGGCTTCCTTTTCCAATGCAAATTTTTTCTGTACTATGTTAAAAACAGATAAGGTAACCTTTTTCTCTCTTTTACTCCACCAGACTACGGACGCATATGTTACAATGGATCTAATAATGCCCATGTACATCTAATGCACTATGCCAGGTTAAGACCCCATGTTTTCCCAAAAGCTCTTCTGCATTGCCAAAAGGCAATCAGTGCCCGAAAGCCTTGTGTCCGGCATGAGCCTTCCAGGTCAGTTTGCTATCTAGAAGTACCTCCAAGTATTTTACTTCCTTGGAGATTTCAATGGTTATAGCTGTCAAAGTTTCAGATAATTCAGGAAAAATGATGTCAGGCTGATTGATCTGAAACTTTTTGCTAAAGTATAACCTTCCCTTCCGGGTTTTGGAATCAAAACTACTCTAGCTTTATGCCAAGCAGTGTTTACATATTTTCAGGTAATACAATACCTGAAATAATAGTAATAATTTTTTTTTTTTTTTGGGAGCGGGGAAATGCTTTTACGCACGATGTGTCGGACTCCCCAGCAAAAGCTGGGCCTACCGGCTAAAACCCCGCTCCCTTCCCCAGGAACTCCACCCCGGAACCCCCCCTGATTACGTTTCAGGGGTTATGCTGCCAGTCACTCTTTGCACGTCGCCTCGCTCCGCCCTTCAGCGAGCACATTCAAAAAATGTGTGGAGAGCGGACTCCGACGGGGAGTCGACGCACTGGACCCATACCCCGCCCTCGGAACGTGATATATTGATGGTCGCTGGCTGTATAGTCCTCGACCACCAGCCAGTCCCGCACCCGTGCAGCTAGACTCTCTGTCGCCAGGGAAACGTCAATAATTGTCTCCCTGTACCCAGGACGCCGAAAGATGGACGTCGAGCCGGTGTTTAACACCACCAGCCCGAGCTTGCATGCAGTCCAGGACGTCATCCGCGCGAATCCGACCTGGGTTCACCCCACTCCAAGGCCTTCGCGTTGAAGCCTCCAGCCACCACCAGCTCCCCATCCATGCCGCGGACCGCGTCCTCCAGGCCATCTAATTTGGTCTGGAAGTCGGCTCATTTGGAGTGAAGTAGCAACTGACATAAGTAACGTCATTGCTCCTCACCCAAACGAAGCCGGCGTCCGCGCCATGGTCCGCGACGCTGAATTGTTGCAGATTCGGGATCAAAATTGCCGCCGTGCCAAGGTCATCCCGGTACCATGTCGGCTCGTCTCCGTCTTCGTCTCCGTCTCGATACTGTCCGCTGATGAGAACCACATCAGCGTTTTTCTCCACATGGATCTGAGCCAACAGGTCATGGGACGTCCTGTTCCTGTTCAGGTTGCCCTGAAGCACAGATGCCATTACTTATGTTTGGCCTGGTTCAGGGAATCGCGGAAGATACCACACTCCCCCGACCCCGCGACATGCCGCCGAGTTCCGGCCCTCCCCGCCACCTCCGGGCAGAGGAAGCATACCAGCTCGGCGACACACTTTTTTGCGGAATAGCCCGCCTTCCCGCACCAAAAGCAAAGTTTGCTGCGGTCTGGGCTCCTGCAGGCCTGGCTTTGGTGCCCGTACCCAAGGCACTTAAAACACCTGAGCACAATCACAAGCCTGCGCAGCCTGCAGCTCACCCACCCGACCATTATTCTGGCCGCCTTCAGCAGAACCCTCGCCGCCGCCTCGTCGAGGTCCGCTATGGCCATCCCTGGCCACGGCCGTTTGTACGGGTCAGCGTAACCCGAAGGGAGCCGTTGTAGCATCCGAGGTCCCTCCTGAGGGCTTCGTCCACCTCCAGCGCGGTTGTGCAGCCGTCTAGCTCCCTCATCTCCAGGGAGGCTCTGGGAACCAGCTCCTTGACCGCGCTGGCTAACCCGACTGCGGAATTTAGAGCGGCCGAGAAGGCCGCCCTTGACTCGGGCGTCGGCTTCGCCAGTTCGAGAAGGACCTCACCTGCCTTAGTCTGGCGGACGGTTCTAATCTTAACTCCGCAACTTTCGAGGTTGACTGCTTGATTGCTTTTGCTAAGGACGTCCGCAAATGTCTTCCCCTTCGCGGGCTTAAGAAGGACCGCCTGCAGCTTGATCCTCCTCGGAGGAGCTTCCGACCGGGCAATTGTACTCAATTGTACTCTTAGCTGATCTACCGTTTTTTATTATTGTCAAATGTTCCGCCTGAAGGCCGGCACTATCAAAAGATGACTTCAATTCGGGCAATAATATATCAGCTTTTCTTCTACCTGTAAGTGTATTCAGAAATACGTCGGTCACAAAATTTGATAAGTATCAATAGTAACATCTATCGGCACTGGCGTTGTCTTTAAAAAGCCAGAAGTTTGTTTTTTATAAGGAACATTTAAAATATTGTTCTTCTCGGTAATTTTTCTAGGTTGCGGCTCTTTCACATTAAAAGAATCACAATGTAGTTTGTCTAATATTCCGAGTATTATATCTTTTATGCGTGCAACTTTCATTCTCGCTTATTGTCTCGTCATCAAAATGTACATTATTAACAAAGAGTGTCATACGATTTTTAACATTAAGATGTGGCGGAAAAGTTTTCTTGACTTTAATTGTTAACATAATGCATGCGGTTATATTTTGCCGCGGTCTTACGCGTTAGCTAGTAACACAATAAACTTCTGGGAAGAAACAATCAAAGGCAACGGCCTTACGTAATTCAAACACTACGAGCATACATACAATGCCTACCCTATTTATACGATACCCGTTCTCTAGTACAAACCTACCAAATACACACTTTTACGTGACCTCTAGTGACAGGCTGAGAAAAACGTAAAAATACGTATTTCATATGCAATGTTAACTTTTACTCATCAATTCGCAATTCAAACATATCCTTATTTTTCTTTTTTACTGTACTCTTCCTCTTTATACTTCGAGCTGGGTGTACATAATCGCCTAAAGCGTTTTGCAACCTTATATGCCTTCTCTTTGTTCTTGAAATCTGCCCAATTATACCATCCTCAAAACTCTCCACTGCATCGTATGATTTATACATTACAGAACATTATCAGATTGAATTCTACCTAGATATACCATATATGCAAGATATATTCACTTTCACCTTGTGCGTAACTAATTGTTGGAATAACCTCGTTTGAAAAGTCGTCATCTATTCGGTTCCATATGCGTTGCCAAAAGTCGTTTAAATACGTTGCGTACTAGGAGGGTATAACGGTATAATACAGTGTTAGCCAAAATGCGGAAAAACTTTACCTGACCCTCTTTATACCTTGCCTGCGACAATGCTTCTCAACCAACCACTCAAGTCTAATATTTTCATTTATTCGAACTGAAAGAACTTTTTGCTTTTTAATCATTTGACGCTATTTCCATCTATTTCATATTTGATAATTGATATTTCTGTAACTCCCACATACCAGCTTTCATTTAGTTTACACTGGCTAGATAGTTTGTTTTTAAATGCAGCAAAACGAATTTTCAAAAAGAAGTAAAAATCATTTTCTGGAATATTTACAGGTATTTTTCTTATTATATTTTTACCCAAGCATTATCTGGTACACTTGTACTTCTCGTTTTAACCTTTAAATGTTCGTTTTGTCGAATAACTTCTCCTACACGAACAGTCTTAATATCAGTTGTCTTTTTCTGATGTTTTATTGTATCCTTCAATTATGATGTTTCGTTTTTATTTGTATTTATAGGTACTGTGTGCGGTGCAAATTTATCATCAACACTTATAATTTTTCTTAAAGTCTTTTCCAAGGAATCTCAGAAATATTTTAAACTCGTTCTATTTCATTTTGTAAACGCACATTCTGTCGAGCAGGTATTCTGATAAGAAATGCAAGCTCGTATTGTTTAGAATAGGGCCTTAGTATAGACTGTTTAGAGGTTTTCTGCGTTTTTGTCTCATCTTCCTCTTCCTCCATTTGTTGAATAAAACTGGCGGCTTCATCAACACTCATGTCTACAGGTCGCCAGCAATTACTATCCTATAATATTTACTTTCCATATTGGTTTCGGTTATAAATTTTTTTTTTGGGGGTGGTTTAAGAGTTTTCCTTATTACGCTAGCAGATAAACGTCGCTTGCCTCTAGGACATAAAGATTGTCTTGGTAGAGTTATTTCCTCTACTTCAAAAATCTCATCTGGCAAAAGAGGAGGCGGTTATACTTTTACTGGTGAAGACTGTGTTGCTGTATCATCTTTAGAAATGAATTTTCTTTGAGTGAAACTATTTCTCAAAGCTTTGTGTTTAGCAGGCAAATTTTCCTGAATGGGTTTTATACTTTTCTTTTTATTAAAAACCTTTTTCCTTTTATGCTTTACATTTAAAAATTTTATTAATTCATTGCTATATTGTACCATTTTTCTTTATCAGATAATTATTAATTTTTTAATATCTTATCCACCGATTTGTCGAATAACGACAGATTTGCATATTGTTCAACCTCATCTTCTAAAACTTTATACACTTCCGGTGATAGAAGCAATATTTTATTAAGTCTATTATGCTTATCCATACTTCTCAATTAATGAGCCTATTTCGCCCGATAGGGCACTTTCCAATAAAACTGTTAAAATTTCTCTCCGCTGTACTAGTATTTTGCGTTGTTTCGACATACATCTTTTAACGGAAATTAATTTTCGCATCTCTTTTTTATACCTACACAGCGAGTTGTATATTTTACCATACGGCATATGATTTCCTTTTTGTGTGTTAAAAGTGATTTCACAAAGTGTTTTTATAACTTCGAGATCTGCGTTTTTAATGATAACGTTTTTCAAGTTAGTTTTAGATTTTATGGTTACCACACCTCGCTTTTTAATGCACTCTTTCTCAAAAGAGTTGTTGTCATTTCTGGAATTTCTTCCTCTTCCTTGTGGTAAACATACTGTTGTGATTTGAAGACAAAAGTATAAAAGTATAAAATAAAATTGTATACCTTCAAAATTGCCCTGAAATATTTTGGAATTGAGTTCTAATACATCCTCCATTGCAACTTCTGCAGCAAATCTAAAATTCATATAGCTAGGACCTCGTTCTTGAAATTTTTTCCGTGGGCATAACGCACTTGGTTAGTTAGCATCCTTCAATTGTACGCAATAACCTCTTGCACGGCCTTTTTAACCAATTAACTGGATCGATACTCGCTGGTCCAAAGAGTTCTCCAACCCCTACGTAGCCAAATCCCTTTACATCACGTTCGTCCGGCCTCTCCTTGAATACGCCAGCCAAGTTTGGTCTCCCTCGCAATCCACGACCATTAGTCGTATCGAAGCAGTCCAGCGTAGATTTCTCCGCTTTGCGCTACGTCTGCTCCCCTGGTCTGATCGCCAGCATCTTCCTCCTTATGAAGACCGCCTGATGCTGATTGACCTACAGCCCTTGCGGAAACGGCTTGACATTGCTGATGTTATCTTTATCCATCAGCTCCTCTCCGGTGTGATTGACTGCCCTTCCCTTCTTCAACGACTTTCCTTTCACACTAACACCCGTAACCTAAGAGCAGCCCCCCTCTTTCGACCAAATTTCCACCGCACCAACTATGGTTTTTCCGAGCCCCTCACCCGTATGCTTCGGAATGCCAATTCCCTCCCTTCTTTTGACTTCCACGTGAGCAAATCATCTCTGAGGTTTGAGCTCAACCGTCTCACGTGATTTGCCCTCTTCCATCCCCTGCTCCCTTAGCCCCTCCACCGATTTGCCTTTAGTTAGTTTTAATCCTAATCTTTAAGTGTTTTAATAGCTTGTATTAAGCGAAATAAATAAATAAATAAATAGATACATTTTGGTACTGATTTTATTTTAAATTCTACAATACACCCTCGCATATTAAATCTTTTATCTAATTTTTCAACGTCTCGCAAAATCCCGAAATATGCCATTAGATTTTTTAGAAAACACTTTTTTCTCTTCGTTTATATACATTACAAGTTACTTTTTGTCACAAAGGCTCGCAATCACACAAAATGTTAACGTGTTCACATAAAGAATTTAAAATTTTACGACATTTTTAAATACCTGCGGGATACAAATTTACATTAATGTCGAAAATAAAGTTAACATTTAAGGCTACAGGGAATCACAAGGTAACGTAGAAGTAATGTACAATAACCACAAAGGCTCGCAATTGCATAAAATATTATTAAAATATTATTATTCACATAGAGAATTTAAAATATTACGTACAAATTTACATTAATGTCGAAAATAAAGTTCACATTCAAGTCTACAGGGAATCGCAAGGTAACGTACGATAACCTTTAGAATACTAAAAATTACATAAATAAATTTTTATAGGCTGTTTAATTCGTTATGATGTTTTTGATTAAAATACGTTAATAATATAAAAAAAAAATTGAAACAACAAACAAAAACCTTAATAAGATAAAATACAAATGGACAAAACTGTATATAAAAACATGATTTCCTTGAAAGGAAGTAAAAAACAGATATCAGTTGCAAGATATGTGAATGCCACAAACTAAAAATAGTAGGCTTCAAAGATATTTACTAAAATACTTCTATTTATTAAAATATTTCTAACTTTTAAGAAACATTGCAGAAAACAATCCAACGTGTATTCCTATCACCTCACTGAAAATAAATAAAAAGTACCTACCTAAGGTAAATATTTTAAACTAATGACAACAAGATACGGTAAAAAGCTGACTGTGTATTTCAGTTAGCCCTCCAATAGTCAATAAACATTCAGCAGCAAATTAACGATCTTAACATGATCCAAAAACATTTTGGTTTTTGAGGAACAAAATACAAATAAAGGCGGACTTTTGAATCTGAAATTTACACAGGAAAATTAAAGTAAATACAATGCAAAAACTGGAAAAATAAAGGTAAAAAATTATAAATCATTGATATTTTTAGGTTTTACTTTATGGAATTTATTGAGCAATAAATTATAATTAATCTAATTAGATAGTTTAATATGGTAATTAATTAGATTAATGAAGTGACTAGTGTAATTGATTGACGCCTCATTTGCATAATTTGGTTGCCAGGCTAAAGTGGGGTCCTTCTTAAAGATTCTACAATAGTGCAATCTATAGGACCACGAATAAGAAGTCAGTGAACAAAAAAATTACGGAGAATGATTACAACGTGATCCAAGAAAACCTATGGAAAACATAATCCAATTTTTTAAAGAATATTAGATGTGGCAAGAGCCACTTTAAATTACAGGTAAACAAAGGCAGGATATTAAGATCAGGAAGATCTGTTTCTGTATTAATAGATACATGAAATATTCTGAATATAAGACTCACGTTAGGAAATCTAAGAAATATTAGGACAAAAAGAACTTCAAGATTAATGTAGATAAATAATAAGAAATTACAGTAACAATTAAACTTAATAAGGAATAATAACAATAAATAAGATAATAACAATATAATAACTATAATAACACTAGACATTAAACAAAATAAAATAATAATAATTGACTAAAACTTTTGACAGCCATTGAAAGCAGACAACCTCGTGAATTTTATCGAAAATGGAAATAAGTGAATTTCGTGTGCTGATTAAGCATTATGTGTAGTCATCATGGCAAAAATCAATAAATTTGGGCACGAACTGCTACCCCATTCTGCATATTCTCCAGATTTAGCCCCCTGCGACGATATGCTATTTCCAAACCTGAAGAAATTGCTGCGCAATAAAAAATTTGGGTCGAATGAAGATGTCATCACTGAAACGTCTGAATAAACGTCTATTTTGAGAGCGTAGAGAAAACCTATTATTTGGAAGAAATAAAAACTTAGAAAATACTGGACTAAATGTAAAAAAAGGAGACTACATTGAGAAATAGAACGCTTATTTTTATTTAAAAAGTCACTGAGTTATCAAACTGCCATCGTAAGATGCACCATACGGTTGGAAGATATAAAATACGTGGAATAATTAACCAACTTACTTGGAAAAGAAAATCTTATTAATAACCATCAAGGAATAGAAGAAGTTTTCAAAAAAATAAAATTCGAAATTTATAATCCCAAGGTAAAAACTAAAATTACCCAATATACTCCTATAAATAATTGTGGGATATATATTCTCTAAAAGTATGAACGGAAACATCTCAATGGCTTATAACACAGGAAATGATGTAACGAAATATCACATAAACGCCTTCACGATCTAACTAAATTATTCACATTGATGTTATTTACGGTTTTGAAAAACAACTTTTCATGAGCATAATTGATAAGTTCAGTAAACTCTCTCAAACTATTAAAATAATTGGCCGTACTTGGCTCCACATTAAAATGAAGTCTAATACAATATTTTAGCTCTAACGAGGAAGTAAAGAAAACAATAGTAGATAAAGAACTAGGATTTAAAGCTCTTCTTATACGCAAACTCCTTAGCAACCAAGGAATCGATGTACTAGCTCTGCAACTAAGTTTCCGGTTGGATTATGCTAATGATACATGTAGTCGACATACATATATGTCAGAAGTCGTGTTTTGTTTATAGCGTGGACACAATAACCAGTTGTAATACAAAACATATTGCAACGCAAAAATATTTTTTTTAGGAAAGAAAATATCGAGTTTTATGCCAACAGTATTGGCGAAAGCTTCGCTTTTCTGCTTTAACTTGAAAAAAATGCAGCTAAAGCACGTCATTTCCTTGAGAAGGCCTACGGCGAACATGCACAACAAAAACTACCTGTGAAGATTGGTTTAAATGCTTGAAAAGTGGCAATTTCGACATTTAGTAAAAGAAGGGCTAGAGAAGACCAAAAACAATTGAAGATCTGCAAGTGCTATTGGATGAAGCTGATACGTAAGCACAAGATCAACCTGCGAAGCATTACCATAAACATGATTCGTCAAGGTATTTCCAAATTTAAACTTACATGCTATGGGAAAACTTCAAAAGGAGGGAAAATGGATTTCGCATAAGTTGACTGAGAGACAGATGGATGGAAGAGCCATTTCCGAAATTTTGCTTTTACGGCATGAAAGAAGAAGTTTCCTGCATCGAATTATTACTGAGAAATAAATAATTTTTCAGAATCATAAACGCAAAAAATCGTGGCTTTTATCAGCCGAAGCATCAACATCGACGACACGGCCAAATCACTTCGAAAAGAAGACAATGTTCTGCGTTTGGTGGGACCATAAAGGAATCGTGAACTATGAGCATCGCTACCGAAAACAACTTATCAACCTGAATCATGCATTGCTGGAAGAAAGGCCAGAATGTGACACAATATACTCACACACTACATGCCATTGCCCTTCCGTCGTCAACGATACCATCAATATGGTGAAATGGGATCTGCTACCGCATACGCCAAATTCGCCAGACCTGGCCCCCTCAGATTATCACTTGTTTCGGTCGATGGCCCAGAAGTGCAAAATTGGTTTTATGAATGGTTTCTGTCCAAGGACGTGTCGTTTTATCATTGCTGATAGAGAACACCTCCATAACACTATTAAGCTTTCTCAGGATTATAGGGATTTATAACAACACAATTCATAATACAACTGTTAAAAAACAGATAGATTTTGTGGCACGGAATATTACAGAAAATTAGTATAAAGAGATTCACGATAGCATAGTCAAAATTAAATAAAAAAAATATTAACAGGCTCAATAAACACAGAGATGAAATGAAATAGAGATTTAAGAGCGAACTATATTAAAGATATCAGGAACGAAGAACCATTCCAAGTATAGAAAAATAGAAGAAGAAAACTGGACGACGAAAATTTAACTACTACAAAACACACGTAAGAAAAAAGAAAAAATACGAGGGCAGAACTAATCCTACGATTAAGTCAAAACTTAAAACTAGAAAGACTAGACAAACAATACGAATTAATAAATGAAAAATGGGACTAATTACCATCTTACTTTTCATCTTGATAAATAAATCGACATACTCGTAAAAGAAAACAGCAACAACGGTTAAATACCAATAAAACTGGACAATATAAAGATAATAGAATGCTACACTAAGATTCTCCATATAGTAAATATAAGAGAACATGAGACTGCAGAAGAGAATCTCCGAACTACTTATAGTATATTTATGTTACACACGAGAGTCGTACCTATGTACCTATGACACAGTTAACCGTAATTTTATCCTACTAAAGGGGAAAAAGTAAAAACTTTCATCTGAACCCAAGGCAAAAAAGGGGACTGGTAAATATTTTAGATAAAGGTTTAAAATTCATGGCCGTAATATGGATAGCAACAATAAGAAAGTGATCCACGAAAAATTAGATGGATTGGCCAGAAATCCGGAAATTCTAGCGAATCAAGTTTTAATAGGCCAAAGCGTTTCGGGCCAAATCTGTAACATCGAACACATTAACAAACAACAAAATACCAGTCTAAAATGTTGAAACCGTCTAACTAAAACAATGCAGAACAAAATCTTAACTCTTGAAAACGAAATTGACTATATACCAGAAATATATTAAATTAACAATGACATAATTCTTCTTCGTAACCATGTAGAAAATATAGAATTAGTTATTTTTTCGAGAAAACTATATATTCTCTCTAAAGACATCCTAACAGAATCAAAACTCAGCCTCATAAATTATTTTGATAGTTACCAGAACATAAAAGATGCAGTTAGATTTCAAAACAATGAAATAATAATAGTCCTACTAATACCTAGTTACTCTCAATATTCCTTAACCAAAATATTAATTGAACCCATTTTAAAGCACTTTTCTTTTGAATTGGATTTAAAATCATTATAATATAATATGTTATACAATTAACTTAATTTTTTGAATACTAAAGATTGCGCCTATTCATAGAATAAACTAATGTAAAATGGACACATCGGCGCTGAATTTTTTTCGACTTTACTACGCTGTAAAATTCCTCGCTGAGAGCAAAGATTAACGAGACTAGATTAACTCAACTTATTAAGATTACTTCTGAGCGAAAAACGCAACTTTACGCAACGCAATATTTAAGCAAATCTAAATATAAGTGTTTATGTTCTAATGAAAGAAATGAAAATGGTACAACTATTCCGAATGAAAATATCAATAATTCGCTTTATTTTGACTTATGCCAATGATCGCAGCCAATATTCCTTGGAAATCTTTAAACAATCAAACATGGAGAAATTTTTTCACAAAAAATATAAAAAAAAATATTCTGGATGAAAGCACATTAAGGAAAAATTATTTTGATGACTGTTATAAAGCCAAAATTAAAGAAATCCGTGAAGATATTAGCGATAATTTTATTTGTCGAAACCACAGATAAGGCTGAATGATGCATAGCAAATAATTATAGGAAAATTATGCGATTCATAGATTACTCGTTCTCATCTTTTAGTTTGCATACATTTATAGCAAGCAAACAATTGCACAACTGCTCGTTTTGTAAACAACGGTTTATTGTCCTTATGGATCAGGAGTAATGAGGAAAACGTTTTGTTTTTAGTAACAGATGCAGCGTCATATATGTATATGCTGAAACTCCGCAAAACTCTGATTTTTTATCCCAATATGATGCTCCTTATTTGTTTAGTTTATAGACTAAACATAATTACAGAAACTATTTGTATTTCCTTCCCTCTGGTCAACAGCTTCATATCTTCTGTAAAGAAAATATTTTTGAAAGCTGCTAACAGCATTGTAATATACGAGTACAGGAATATTTTAGGAAATTTTGAATAATCATATCACACGGACCTGAAATAAGGCGGCATTATTTTATGCAAAACAACATGGAGGATATAAAGCAAGTAAATATTTTACATTTTTTATTTATTTAACTACAACTAAATTCTAATCCTTTAATCTAAACATACACACACAAACATTGACTATTGCCCTCATTTAGGTTATTAAGTTATTAAATTCAAACGAATCCAATAAAATCTGCATGGGAGCTACTTAATAATTCTAAGTTATATTCCAATTTGCTTTTTATTAAAAATCATTTTGAAAAAATTCCAACGATTATTCAAAGTCTAGAGACAACTGGTATGAGTCTGAATGAATCATTCAAATTATTTCCAGAAGCTCAAACATTAATTCAAAGGGTTCCTGGAGAATTAAGGCGAGACTTAAATTTTAAATTTAAGACGATCTAAATAGAAATCTAAACTTTGAAATTATTATTAAAATACGATAAATTTAAAGATTAATAAAATTAGCACCTGAGTATTTGGTAACTCATACTATTTGAACATATTTTTCTTCATACTTGTTCAACACTTCTCATTTAAATTGTCGCTCCTAAGAGCAATTCTACACAAATTAAGTTTGTGTCAATTGCACATCATTATTTCAGGGCGGTAACACCCACTCTTTCATACCAGCAGCCTAAAATAGTCTCTACGAAGAGCTAATCTGCCCTTCTTCTGTCGACACTCAAGGCGTGAATACCTTCAATCGTTATTATTCTCAAGTGAATCAAGTGCAAGTTTTGTACGTGAATCCCTCTACGGACACTCCAGGAATTCTTCTTCGGCCACTTGTCAACGTGGGAAGTCGGAAAGAACATAATTTCCCCAGGACCCGAATTCCTGCACACTCCACGGGATAATTAATATCATGTGCCGACTCTAACACTCAATCATCAAGGTCACTGCAGCTAGGAGCGACAAGCAGCTGAATTCATATAATTCACTGCTGGCAGCGATCATCAGAAACTCGGATCTCCTCCTGATCCCCTTCATATGAGATACTCTACGATGTAGCGCTATCCCTGTGAAAAGTGCGTCCGTGTGTGTAGCCTCAATGACTTATCCTCCTACAGGGCAGAATAAATGTTGCGAACTTAAAATCTGATGCTGTCTCATTTCGGAACCCCCTTTTTCTTCGCTTGCCCACTGCGCTTTATTGCTCAAAGCGGGCTAAGTTCTATACACTATTTTTTGTCCTTCGAGCCGGATGAGCAGCACAAGTGAATTCTTGAACTGTAGTGCTGAAGTAGTCTCTACGCAGTCGAACTGTACTTTCCTCACTTTTTCGGACAATTCTATTGCGCGTGGTGGTTGTGCTCGAAACAGTTATTTGAAATTGAAAGTTGTGAAATTAATTTGGTGACACTCAAAATTCATAATCGGTGGATTGCTCTGATTGTGACAATAATTCGCAGTGATAGTATTGACAATCAAAGTTAGTTGAAATATTAAAATTCCGCCTGTGACATTCCGGTGAAAAACACTCAATTGTGAGATTGACTCAAAGGAACACTCCAGATCTGTGCTGTGAGTGAAACCCAAAAGGATGGCTGAAAAATCAGCCCAAAAGGACACTCAAGTGTTGGACTCAGTGGAGACCGATCCGCTAACACTCGTAATTCCCCAACTCGAGGCAGTTGAGCTGGAAGTGAAAACGCCCAGTGCCACTCAAGCTGTTAAGGAACAGCCGGGATCGTCTCACACTCAAGCAAAACAAGGAAGACGGTCCAGAGCAGCCTCACCCACAGCTATGCCTCCCGAATTGCAGCTGAAGATCAGTACGCAATCAGGGCGGATAGCTATCATGAAGCGTTTTGCAAGCACTCTAAAGCAGCAGGGAGCAACTCTGTCACTCGAAGAAGTTTAGGCAATAGACGATCAAACGGAAACTACGCACAAAAGCTTCATAAGAGAACACTCTTACCTAGAAATAACATGGCCAGGCACTCTCAAAGACAATTCTTATTTTTCAAATGATTTCTTTACAGAAGAAGGACTGGCTTACGGAGAATTTAAGGTTCTAGTAGCCAAAGTTAAGGCCACACTCAAATCACTTCAAGCCACTCCAGCCGTTTCGCAGTCTCAAACGTCAGCTACATATCTAGCACGCCTCCCAAAAATCTCAGTGCCTACCTTTTCTGGCAATTCAGCAGCGTGGGTCCCGTTCAAGGAGACATTCCAATCGGTAGTGATGAACAACACCCAACTTGATGGCATTTCAAAGCTGCACTACCTGAGGGAGTACACCACTGGAAAGGCCTATGATGCCATCAAAACGCTGCCATTTACGGAGGATGGGTTTGATGCAGCTTGGGACACTCTCAAACAGACGTTTGAAAATAAGCGAAAGTTAGTTTACGCTCAGCTTGACCAAATTTTCAGCAATCTAGTGGAAGCAAAGCAGGTAAATTCGAGAGCAGCGCAGCTAACGACACTCATTACAACCATTAAGAACGCCGTAAAATCCATCGAACTTCTTAGACAGCCGACTGACAACTGGGACTGCTTCTTGGTGTATTATGTGTCACGCCATTTGGATAAAGATACCAAGGAGCGATGGGAAACCAAACTTGGTGACAATCCAGAGATTCCCACCTTCCAAGAATTCTTAGACTTTCTTTCGGCCCGCATCCGGACACTCGAAAATATTGAAGCGCCAATTGCCCAAACCACTCAAAATCGCACTCAAACAAGAAGTGGCCACACAGTCACTCAGTCACTCAATCCGCTCCACTCTATATATCTAGAGTAAGTACTCTTGCAGAAAATGTCCCAGAAGACATCACACTCTGCTTCACGACTCCCTTGTGGACACTCAATCACGGCAAAACACTACTACTGGACACTCTACGCAATCTACATATTAGGAAGAAGGTGCAGTCGCGACACTCAACCCCAAACTCTACATCAACACTCAAGAAGACACTCTAATACCTAACGATGAACTTACTACGAAAGATCTGGCCTATGGGATGACCTTAGCACATGATGTTTCGGCATCAGGAGGGTTGAGGGTCTCATTTAGTCAGTCTGAAGTACCCGTTCAGGCTCAGGCTTTACTCAACACTGACCAAAACTTCCCTACTCAACATCACGACACTCAGATTTCAGAGTCACCATATAGACTCACACATCAATCGACCCTTCTAGCAACAGCACTCCTTCAAATCAACTCCTCATCAGGAACACATCGAGCTAGAGCCTTAATTGACCCAGGCTCAGAGCTTACGTTTGTTTCTGAAAATCTCATCATATCACTAAAACTGCAGAGGGTCCATTCAGTTATATCTATATCAGGAATTGGTGGCAACAACTCTATAAGAACCAGAGGCATAATTTACTGCACCCTGCAGTCAATTTACTCACCAGAGACGATCAACATCAGAGCTCACGTTCTTAAAACACTCACCACAGTTTTGCCATCAGCTCAGGTTCAAATTCAGGAATGGCCTCATCTCAAAAAATTAGAACTCGCTGATCCCAATTTTCGAACTCCTCAAAAAGTTGACATCATCCTTGGAGCTGATTGTTATGGTCAAGTAATAAAGCCTAATATCATCTATAATTCGCCAGACACACCAATAGCTCAATTATCTATTTTCGGATGGCTGGTTCTTGGCCCAGTAACAATTCAAAAAGCATCCTCTCGAGAATGCAAAACATTTCACACAACACTTACTAAGGATGATAGTGCAATTCAAGAGCTTTTAACAAAATTTTGGATTCAAGAAGATGTTCCAGTTATTACAACTACTCTACGCTCTCCTGAAAACCAAGAATGTGGGGATCATTTTAAACGAACTCATCAGCAACATTCCTCAGGCCGCTATATTGTCAGGATTCCTCTAAAATCTCCAGCCACGACACTCGGTGACACCTACAAGACAGCCTATCGTTCTTTACAACGACAACTACGACGATTATCAAAAGATCAAAACTACAATCGGCTGTACACTCAGTTCATGCAAGAGTATGAATAACTAGGGCACATGGTGAAAGCAAAACCCAACAATCAACATGGAATTGAATACTTTCTACCTCACCATGGTGTTTTGCGACCAAGCAGTACCACTACCAAACTCAGAGTGGTTTTCAATGGCTCTAGCCCTACCTCTACTGGATATTCACTCAACGACATCACTCATACTGGAGAGAAAATTCAACTCGATATCACAGATGTCCTACTCTGTATTCGCAAGCACAAATATTTATTTGCTACTGACATCACGAAAATGTACCGGCAAATTATGGTACATGAAGATGACTGGCATCTCCAGCAAGTACTCTGGGTAGACAGTCAACAAAAAATTATACCCTATCAACTCACAACTGTGACCTACGGCACCAGATCTGCACCTTATCTGGCTGTTCGTGTGCTACTCCAGTTAGTTCAAGACGAAGGACACAACTATCCTGCGGCATCTGAAGCAATTACTCTCGGCAGATATGTAGACGACATATTTGGAGGAGCAGACACCACAGAAGAACTCGACATTGTTGCTAAGGAACTTATCAACCTCTGCAAGGCGGGCGGTTTTCCCCTCGCAAAATGGTACTCGAACAACACTCCTCTACTCGAAAGCATTTTTAATACAGCCACTCAATCGAAACTGATCTCATTCGACGACTGCGCAACCAATTCTCGGATTAAATTGGAACTCATCAACAGATACTCTTAACTTTTCCTCAAGACACTCCAAATCAGGATCGACAATTACAAAACGCCTCATTTTATCTGAAGTAGCTCAGATATTTGATCCATTAGGATTTGTATCACCCACTACTGTGCGAGCTAAGATGCTATTGCAGGTGCTATGGCTGCACAAGCTAAGCTGGGATGATCCTGTTCCACACTCTCTCGCAAAGCGATGGCTCATCATCAGAGAAGACCTATCAAACCTCGACTCAGTCTCAATTCCACGGTGGATAAACACTCACAAACACTCAACATGTGAACTTCACGGCTTCTCTGATGCGTCGCAACTCGCCATGGCAGCAGCAATCTACATAAAAGTATATTCTCCGTCCAATGGGCCCACAACAACTCTACTCTGTGCCAAAACCAAGGTAGCACCACTCAAAAAACTGACGATCCCGCGGCTAGAATTAACTGCTGCACTTATTCTAGCCAAACTCATCAAATATGTTCAAGCTACTCTACGTGTAAACATAGACTCAACATTCTTGTGGACGGACTCTTCAGTCACACTCGCATGGATTAATGCTAACGAAGCCAAATGGAAGGAATTTGTCAGGAATTGAGTGTTGCAGATTCAAGATCTTGTTCCCAACGCTCACTGGCGCCACATTCCAGGCAAAGAAAACCCGGCTGACTGCGCATCTCGAGGCATGGACACTTCTCAACTCATTAACAACACCTTATGGTGGTCGGGACCCACCTGGCTTTCTAAGTCAAAAGAACATTGGCCAATGAACAAACTCGATCACGACGAGGCGTGTGAACTTGAAGCACGACCTGGTCTCTCATTCGTTGCAACAACACTCCAACAACCAACTCAGTGGGATCTCCTCGAAAGGTATTCGACTTTCAACAAACTCTTAAGAATAACTGCCATTTTGTTCAAGGCTATCTCACCCTTCAAGGGAATACCTGATCCTGCACAACTTCTCACTCCAGCAGACTTAGAAAAAGCACGAAAATTTTGGATAAAATCAACTCAAGCAGCATATTTCAATCAAGAAATCAAATTACTCTCAGCCAACTCTAAGCTTCCACCTACTCATGTATTCAACAACCTAACCGCCTTTATCGATTCTGAAGGCATTGTAAGAGTCGGAGGACGACTTCAACACTCGCAGCTCGATCCTGAGGGCAAACATCCTGCAATTTTGCCCAAAATATCTACAATTACAACACTAGTCATAAGAGGTGCTCATCTCAAAACTCTACATGGGGGTGTACAACTCACACTCTCAACACTCAGACAGCAATATTGGATTCTTGGTGGAAGATATCCAGTGAAGTCACTCATTCTACGATGCATTCAATGTGCTCGACAACGAGGTGTCAGAGCGCAACAACTTATGGGTCAATTACCCAGAGCCAGAGTCACTCCATTCAGACCATATCTAAATACTGGCGTAGATTACGCTGGGCCACTCTCAATAAAAACTTGGCACGGACGAGGTGCCAAAATTAAAAAGGCCTGGATATATGTATTCGTCTGCATGGTATCATCCGCAGTTCATCTTGAGCTAGTTAGTGACTACTCTACCGACGGCTTTATAGCTACTTTTCGACGGTTCATCTCTAGACGTGGCAATTGCCACACACTCTTCTCAGACTGTGGAGAAAACTTCATAGGAGCAAATGCAGAAATCAAACGTCTCTTCAACTCGTGCACTCAAGAACATCAGATCATCACGAAATTCTTAACAGATCATGGCACTCACTGGTCATTCAATCTACCAGCAGCTTCTCATATGGGCGGCAAATGGGAATCAGTGGTGAAATCGGTTAAGTATCATCTCAACAGAACCATCAAGGACATCTCCATGACGTTCGAGGAACTCTCAACTTTATTGACACAAATCGAAGCCTTGCTCAACTCTTGCCCACTCGAACCTCTAAGCGATGATCCTGATGATCCCACAGCACTCACTCCAGGACACTTTCTCATCGGGGATGCCTTAACGGCACTACCTAACCATCCCTCCTGGACATTCGGACATCAAGACTAAACAGATGGCAACTAATTCAACAACGAACTCAGCAGTTTTGGGCTCGCTGGTCAAAATCGTATCTCCAACATCAACACTCAATATCAAAGTGGTTTCATCAACGCAATGACATCAAGCCCGGTTCCCTAGTCCTCATTACAGATGAACGGTTTCCTCCAGCAAAATTGCCATTAGCGCGAGTGATAACATTACATCCAGGACCAGATGGACTCTCAAGAGTGGCAACGATTAGAACATCAACCACGACACTTACAAGACCAATAGCTAAACTTGCTGTTCTTCCAGTCATCACTTCTGAAGACATTCAATATCAATCTAACGACTCAACCCAATCAGATGACACTCCAGGCGCAAATCCTCAGCAAGATAAAGGGGGATGATCAGCAACCCTGTTGCTGATGGCGGGCGGAATGTTCAAGACTTCTCATTTAAATTGTCGCTCCTAAGAGCAATTCTACACAAATTAAGTTTGTGTCAATTGCACATCATTATTTCAGGGCGGTAACACCCACTCTTTCATACCAGCAGCCTAAAATAGTCTCTACGAAGAGCTAATCTGCCCTTCTTCTGTCGACACTCAAGGCGTGAATACCTTCAATCGTTATTATTCTCAAGTGAATCAAGTGCAAGTTTTGTACGTGAATCCCTCTACGGACACTCCAGGAATTCTTCTTCGGCCACTTGTCAACGTGGGAAGTCGGAAAAAACATAATTTCCCCAGGACCCGAATTCCTGCACACTCCACGGGATAATTAATATCATGTGCCGACTCTAACACTCAATCATCAAGGTCACTGCAGCTAGGAGCGACAAGCAGCTGAATTCATACAATTCACTGCTGGCAGCGATCATCAGACACTCGGATCTCCTCCTGATCCCCTTCATATGAGACACTCTGCGATGTAGCGCTATCCCTGTGAAAAGTGCGTCCGTGTGTGTAGCCTGAATGACTTATCCCCCAGGGCAGAATAAATGTTGCGAACTTAAAATCTGATGCTGTCTCATTTCGGAACCCCCTTTTTCTTCGCTTGCCCACTGCGCTTTATTGCTCAAAGCGGGCTAAGTTCTATACAATACTATATAAAATGATATTTCCAGAAAAATGACACAACTTTTCCATGGAAAACTTAGAAAAAACTTCACTTCTTTACTGTTATTTAAATTATAGTATTTAAAAATATTAAAATATCAAACCAAAGGAAGGAAAATTTTTTTAAGATAAAATGTTAATATATTCTTATATTTAATTAAATATTTAGAATGCATATTATTTAAATATGATAAATATATGTTGCATATAGACTGCAAATTCGTTTGTATGTTTGTTATATACAAAAAACATATTATTGATATGCATCAATATTAAAATTAAGGGAGTCGCAAATCGTATAAATCATAAAAATAATTTTAATTCGATTTAAAATGAATTTTGCATCCGCTGTCTACTCATGTATTTACGTCTTCTTTCTTGTTTTGTAGCAATTTTCCCTCGAGATAGGAAGGGCAATATATCGCTGTTACTTTTTATATATGCGATTTAAGATAGGCCCTATTTAAAACATCGCAGTCCGACTGCAACTGCGGCAGAAATGCCCCGCCTGAAGCGGGAAAAGACAATTGAATGATTCACAGGCCAAATCGATTAAATCTAAAATTTCTGAATGTTTTTATTAAAACCACTAATACAAGCTTGACGTTTAATTTTGGAAATTTGTTATCTTAATAATTTTAAATCCATTTTAGCTTTCACGTACAACTCAAAGTACCCTGGTGCAGCAAATAAGGCATTTTTAACCTGTATCTTTACGAGATTCTAACTTTATACTCTTGTTCAAAAAACTTTGCTTATATATCACTGAAAAAATTGAAAATAAATAAAATAACGAACACCTTATTTGGTATTTTGTTTATTTTTTCCCAATAAGCAATAACATTAAATATAGCAACAGTTTATCGGAATCGAAATCGATATTGCGAAGAATCAAGAAAGTAGAGCAACAAGCTTGAAATATTTGGCAGTAAACATGTGCTTTTGAAGTTGCCTTTTTATAATATTGACATTGATAATTTTATCTTAACACTAAGTTTACTGGAATTGTTTTATAATTATCTCTATACATGCGCATGAAATTGACGTACGTACAAAAATACACATTTTAATAAAAGCATGTTATTATTTATAGAAATTGAAAGAGATTTTACCGAAATCTTAAAACAAACACGAATTAATATATACAAGAAAAAAAATTTAATTTTATTGTATTTGCTTATAGATGAGAAAAAGCGTCGCATGAGATTTGAACTGCACTTGGGACTGCGCATCAACTATCACTTGTCTCATGCATCAATATGTTGTAAGTCTGGTGACTGCTGGTGTAGCAGTCAACGCACGCATTGGTTGTGTCACCAACTTTACTCCCAAAACATTATTAATAGTCCTGCCTAGTAATAACGGAAGTATAATAGCATACTGGAAAATGACTGTTATAATTTTTTATTTGAATTTTTGTTTTGTGTAAAAAAATTGTCCTATTGACGCAAAAAACTAATTCTTATTTAATAACTCGCATGGAGGCATCATACAATTTCACGATTAATTTACCATTGGGGTTCCCATAACTATATATTTTTATGTATGAGGTTTGTTCAATAAATAAGGCGACTTTTTATTTTTCTCAAAAAAATATATATTTATTCATTGATATCTATTTTGTCCCTTTCAAAGCAATACACCTGAGATAAAATGCACTTGTGCCACCGCTTTTGAGATTTTTTTTTTGAAGCGCTCCTTATACTCGTACCATACATGCTTTTGAGTGTGACCTTGAACCAACGATGCGGTCTTTATCTCCTCAATCGTGGCAAATCTCCTTTCATAGGTCTTTTCAGTTTTGGGAACAGGAAAAAGTCGCAAGGGGCCAAGTCCGGTGAATATTGTGGCCGAGACATGATTACGGTACTATTTTTGATCAAAATTTAGTAATTTCAGAACAATTTTTGGTGACACACACACACACGCCAAAAACAGCCGACAAAATTGCATGACATGAGTCAATCGACATGCCAACATCCTCAGTCATTTCTTTAATAGTGATTCGACGATTCACCATAACAACTTACTTCACAACGTTTCCATCAGTTGTTGACGTGCTGAGGCATTCAGCACAGAAAACAAACTTATATGCAAAACGATTCATAATGTCAACAGATGTTAGGGGATTACCTACCAACATAAGAAAAAAAAAATGAAAAATCGAATGTACGTAGCCCGCCAAATTTTAAAAGTCACCTTATTTATTGAACAAACCTCGTATAGGTAAACTGCGTAAAATTAAAATTTTGTTTTATTCACCAAAATTTTAAATAAATGGAGTATTTAGTTTTTGAAAATGTGTACGACCAACAAAATTGAATAAAAAGTATGCGGAACCCACATTAAACGGAATTATTAGAATACACGTGAAATGTATGAAAATATTAGACTACAAAAAAAGAAAGCATTTATACATCACATTCTTGATATTAAGCAAAACTTGTAGTTAGGTGCGCACACAAAGGTTCACAACGATTAAAAGTGCCTTGTATTTTTAATTAAAATTACTCTTAAAAGTAACCAGAAAGATTTCCTTTGCGTAATTACTTCGATTCTTTTAATTTAATCATTCTTATAATCTTAATTAGTAAAAAGTAGCCTATCTCGACAAAGCTTAAAACAGAAACTCCCATAAATAGTCCAAGGATACCCCCGCAATTCGCAATAACTTCAGTGATTCCATATAGCTCTGATCTCACTGATATCCAGAATTGGTTTTCTTTATAAAAAAGCGTACAGGTTGCCTTGTTTTTGCTATAAAAACCAATTACATATTTTCTTTAAATATTATAATTATAAATTTAGAAGGATTAATTCACCTTTTATCAGTCTGGTTATTCTCATAGATCTCTGATTGTGAAACTTCCATACCATAGGTTATAGTCGTACATCCAGGTAAACAATTACATTTGCCTTCGCCTATTTCATTTATAATCATTTCCTTAAAAGCCATCTCGGTGCAACTCACTTGCTCAGCAGTATTACATGTAGGTGTATCTATAGATCCTTAAAGAAGTTAGAATCAGGTACCAATTCTTTCAATAAATTTATATAATTTATTACTTGGTAATTGAAAGTCCACACAGTTACAAAGCTCTAGGGAATAATTTCCCAGGCATTCAAACTCGCAGCTGCTTTGTGAATAAACCTTAAAATAACGTAGGTATCTTTCCGAATTAAAGTAACACTGTCGTCTAAAACATCAATACCGATTAAAAAGAGATATGCAATTTGCTATGTATTACTGTAAAAGCCTGAAATACGGTAAATCGTAAGATTTTCCAGTAAAGTCTAAGACTTACCAAGCAACAACGGTAGACGTCTGAATTGTGGAGTGATAATCGTTAATTTTAAACTTGTACGAGTATTTTGTCGATAAATTTTAAGTTTTATTTCAGATACGGTGGACACATTGGAAAACAGTCATGTATAAATATTAATATAAAAGCTCGAAAAGTAATAAATCTTAAATCTTGAAAATCTTAAACATTTGGCACATGCTAGGATGTATCAACGACAATTGGGAAAAGTTGCCTTTGAGCATACTCAAAAATATAGATATTATTCGAAAGGATTATCCTATATAGAATTCAATTTTTTTTGGATCACTTATTAGATTAAGTTATTAAATGAGCTTGGCTTCCTTCGGTATATATTCGGTAGCCCTAAGAAAGCATCCGACCAGCTTAACTGGTAATATTAACGTGTTACTGCTCGGCTACGCGGTATACACACTCCCTTTTCACCCATTTCATCTCTTCCTAAGTAGAGTTCGTGATTCTTAACCCCCATTCTATCCATTTATGGTACTATACATTTTTCGATCCCCCTTGCTTTTCGTCTGATAGGCCTCGCCTATAACTCTCGAGATTAAAGTTGACTCAAGGTCGCTTGAGAATTACGTGCTCCGGAAACTACCACAGAACTTCCTATATTACAGTAGTTGGCTGATAGCCAACCATTTGTGCGGAAAACTTCTCCATCGCCAGGCTCTCGGGCGGGTCAGTACGGTCCCCTTTCCTAGAAGAGCTTAGTCTTTCTATATGGTGTCACTAGAGTTTTGGCTCTATCTATCACGTATTCGTGTTGTTGTTTGTTGTTAGAGACACTTTCCCATTTTTATAACTATGCATAAATTTCTATTCAGTGCAAAATTTCCTGCTTAACCTGTATCCAGAACCGAATTAAAACAACACAGCTATTTTCTTTTTGTCCTGTAATTGCAAAAGTCATAAAACGAACAAAATTTCCTCAAAAATTATCGGAAATGTTTGCATAGCATACACATGAAATTAATTTTAATTGTTGCTTCCGAAAAGTTATGTTATATTAGTTACGTTATTGCAGTAATTAGCCTATCTTAGCCAGGCATATTTGGGTATATTCTGACTCTATGTTACTAATATTTGATGGAAATTTGTCAATTTGTCAATTTGTCAACAAAAAAACATAGTTCAAAGACCAAGCGATAACTACTGGTGTTCTAAGCTGAAATATTTAAAAAATGACCGAATTCATTTTTCAGGATAACGTCCATATAATTTACATTTATGGTGCAGTAGACGGTAAAGAAAAAAAGCAGTCCGAGAATGGTATTCCCAAATTGATGGATACTCCATAAGGAGGTATTTCCGCCGAAGAAGTGTAACTTCAAATAGGACGGATCTGCGATCAGGAACATCGCAAGATTTTGCCGACGTCGAGAGCAAATAATCAGCATCGTCAGCAAACCCCTGGAAATGAGCATAAGACAAGTCGCAATATGTTTAAGAGTATCTTCATACACAGTTTGGGAGGTTTTTCATAGAGAAAGTTTGCATGCATATCATCACATCCCAGTAAAAGGACTTCTGGAAGGACATTCCGAGCAAAAATTCAGTGCAAATGTTTGAGCTGGAATCATCGCGACTCATTTAATGAATTGTCCTTTTACTGCATGTGCTTAATAGTCAAATTTATGCGGACTTTTGGAGAATACACTGCCAGAACTACCTGGATAATATAAGGTCAACGTTTTACCAGCACGATGGAGCAACAGAGCATATACTGGTAATATTGTGAAACTAAAAATTACATGAAAAAAGCGTTGGACTCGGCGAAATGGATCAATTCCTTGGACTGCTAGATCTCCAGGCCTTACTCCGTTGAATTTTTTTTTATGGGAAACGATGAAGAATGAAGTTTACTCAAATACTGCTAACACCAGAGAGAAATTAATTAGCAGAATTGCAACTACAGTCACGAAAATACGAGAGAGGCTGGCTACACTCCACTTTAAACAGGAAGTTGGAAGTAGGTTGTTGGCATGCGTCAAAAGTCGCAGAGAACATTTTGAACAGTTTTTGTGAGCTATTAATATTAACCTAAATACATTTATAATTAAACAAAAATTATTTTTGGGATTAATTTTAGCTTAATTTCTTTAAAATTCGATTTTTTTTTAATTTAACAGTAAAAGTTGTTCACGAATAAATGTTCATATATTTTCTGCACTTGGACATATTGTACTTTACTAGAAAGGTAATAAGATAGGCATTTCGGTCGAAATAAGAAATAGGTATATTGATTACTTGAATTTCGGAGATAATGTGAGGAAAAGCTGGATATTAGGAAGATGAAAAACATATTTTCCAATTTCGGAAGTAAGTGTATCAGTAAAATTCCCAACCATTGAGATGACACCCCTGCCATACAATTTTTTGTTTGCCTAGGTCTGATCTTTCAACCCAATCAATGTGGAATGCCTATTAAAAACACTCTTTATATTTACATATCCCTCCTACCGTCCAGTTAGGTTATCTAAATCTCGAAGATTAGAACCATTCAAGGGGATTGGGATTAGAATCATTCAAGAGGATTGGGTTACCCCTATTGGAAATGCATTCCTTCCCTTGTTACATCTACTCGTTCATTTTAAAACTTGTGACTCGTAACGTATCTAAACGATACCCAGAACTCGCATAACGATTTGTCTCCACACCGTTCACGCACGTAGAGCAATAAGGAACCCCAATCGTCTCTGTAGATACCATTATTTTTTTCGTTTTGTCACATATTCCCTTTGCTCTTAATTTTTGTCTCCGCCCACTTTGTTTGTACCCTAATTAAATGTTTTTTTGCTATCATTCATCGACTTGGAGCTCCTATACTAAGATATTCCCTCCCCTTGTGAAAACTACACGCCAAGCAATTTGATTGGAGATTTCCTTTTCGTAGAATCAGTTTTCGTGTTTTTAATTTCATGACAGCCTTAATCCTGTAGGCTTGTCGTAAGGGTTCAGGAAAGTCCAGTGCTGACATACGACTGACTAGCTCAGTCTCGAGTATGATCCCAACCAAAGATCATGAATTACTAGATGGGACACTCTCTATACAAACTTAAAGCTCTAACCCATATGCAACTTCTAAAACTGCCTGGGGTAAATTTTTCCATTAGAGAAAGTAGCAAAGAACTACTGCTTTCTATGCCTTATCTAAATTCCAATAAGAAAGAAAGAGATAAGAATAAGCAGCCAAAAATTCTCATCTACAGCACTTACAGTGTAGGCAATAAAATGCAGCGTTTTTTTACCATGCATTTTTAAAGGCGGGCCAATCTGTCGGGATCGCTGTGTGCCTCTGCATGCATGGTGTTAGTGCCGTCCCCAGGCAATGTTCCAGCATAGGGAAATGCTGAATTGAGAATGGGAAACAGGCAAGTAGCACACTCAGAGCATGTATACGGATGCGAGCTGCTTACATTTTTTCACTGTGCATTTTTAAAGGCGAGCTAAACGTATTCGAACGTGTGCGCTGCTTTGGGTTGTGAAATGTGATTTTAATTTTCGTTCCGCCTCCCCCTAAATTTTTGTCTTTCTCTCACGCGTGAGCCCTTTATTACTATCCACTTTTAGCAAAATCTGCAAGGTCGGTGGATTAAGGGGACCAAGGTCGAAAAAAGATAAGGGAATACGTCACGAGTGTCCCATCTAGTAATTCATGATCTTTGATCCCAACGCAGGTCGAGCCACATATTGGGTACGTGTAGATCATTTATCATTTATCAGCTCTGTTGCCCTCCGTCCCGGGGTTCCGGGGTTAGCCCAGACATTTACTGCGCCTATGAGCGATTTAAGGGAGTATTCTGGAATTTTGGGCGTTTGTCATTTAAGGAAAAGTAACGTGATCTTTTTAAAATAGCGAAAATAAATTAGCGAGCTTATGCTGAAGTCAAATAATTAGTAAGTAAGTCGCGAACCTTCAGAGTTGTCTTTTTTTCGGATGATTTATTTTCTGAATAAACGCCTGTTTAGCAAAACGAAAATCCTATATCGCTAAAATTTACAAAACTTTTCATAATTATTAGCCATAAGTGTGTAAGAATAGCCAGTCTAACCAAAAATGTGACTTATTCTAGAACAATTTAAAAATAAAAATTAAAGGATTATTTGTGGGCAATATTTTTGTGAATATGTTCTGTATTACTCCGTTCAAATAAAAAAATGCAATAAAATCAATTAAAAAAAACAAATCGTACGACGGTGAGTTGTACATAAGTCCGCATGAAACCATATTAGTAAATTAAATTAAATTGAATGACTAAATACAAAACAAATAAACTCTCAAATAAATGAACTACCATTTCATTGACTGTAAATAATTATATTTTATCAGAATAAAAAAAATAACCACGAAATAAGGGCCTGAAATGAACAGGTCAGAGCACAGCAACCACAATAGCGGCCGTCCACCGAAACTTCTTCGAAGGCAGCGACTTCGGTAGGCTAATAAAAAGGGGAAAATTGCTTGGGGTTAGGCCTTGTGAAGATGCACTTCCATCAAGCCAATCATAGCGCATATGCCGGCTGCTCTGACGTTTTTACTATATTCTGTTATACATTTTAAAATAGCCGAGCTTATCAGCATAGGTGAGGGACATGAGTGCTAACATAATGCCACAAAAAAATCGAAAATATAATATACGTAGCCCGCGGAATTTCAAAATTCGCGATACTTTTTGAGCACATCTCGTATGTATGCTTAACTTGCAAAATCAGTTATGAAGTATATGCTCAGGTAAATTCTGCAACATTCATGTACTACTTTCAGCCTTGAATCGTAAGATTTTATCAGACGATTGAGATTAGAGTGAAAACCTGACTGAATTTATTCCAATACGTAGTATTTGTATCAGACTAATTCCAATAAGTGTTTGTATTTGACTATTAGTCAGGTTTTGAGGTTAAAAGTAGTTCCAGACGATTTATAAGTAAAATTATTTAATACATTTTTTGAAGGCGGTTTGACTACAAAGATCCCCATATACGTAAATTGTATTAAAGTATATTAAAGCCCCCAATTTAGCTATTTCATCTTGCATTTACGAAGATTTTCGAACGCGACAAATTTCATTTTAGCTCTCGCAAGATTAACAGATTTAAAGGTCTCCATATTTTTACCATCACCATTTAAATCCACCATTTTTAATTATCATATATTAATTAGATGCATACTCTTTTCAATATAAAAAGAATAAGTAAAATTTATTTATTTATTTATTTATCGCTTACTACAAGCTACAATAAATTTAAGAACTAATTAACAAAAAAATTAAAATTTAAGTAAAAAATAATAAATTAAAATTAAAGTACGGGAATGATAATGGGAGAGATAACATGACAAGAGAGAAAAGAGAGAAAAGAAAAAACAGGCAATATTAGGAGGAATTAAGGGCATTCCTGAGAGAAGATTTACTCATGTGGAAGTCAAAAAAGGGGTGGCAGTTAACTTTCCGAAGCATACGGGTGAGAGGCTCAGAAAGTCCATAGTTGGTACGGTGATAAGCAGGGCGAAAGAGAGGTGCCGAAAGGAGGTTACGAGGATTGGTGTAGATGGAGAACCGCTGGAGTAGGGAAGGACAGTCAATCTCACCGGTAAGCAGCTGATGTAATATCAGCAAGGTCCCGTCGCTTCCACAATGATCAACTCAAAAGGCGGTTTTCGTAGGGGGGAAGGTTTTGATGGTCAGACCAGGCAGGTCACGTAAAGCGAAGCGAAGGAACCTACGCTGGACAGCCTCAATTCTATTGATTCGATTGGATTGAAATGGTGACCACACTAGGCAAGCAAATTCAAGGAGAGCCCTGACGAAGGTAACAAAGAGGAATTTGGCTACGTAGGGATCAAGGAACTCCTTGGACCAACGCTTCACAAAGCCAAACACGAAGTTGGCTCTAGCAATCACGCTGTCAATGTGTTCACGAAAGTTAAGTTCGCTGTCAGAACTGACGCCTAGATCGCGAAGAGAGGATACGAAGGGGATAGGTTCATCAGATAGCCGATAAACTCTGGCGAAAGAAGAGGGGCATCTACGGGAGTACGTGATGGATTGGCATTTAGAAACATTAAGCTCAAGAGAGCTTTTATTGCACCAAATGTTAAAATTGTCGATGTCAACCTGAAGCAGTCCGGAGTGAGAGGTAGGGGATATCCGTTTGGAGATTTTCATTTCGTCGGCGTATATAGAAATGTCCGAGTGCTGAATAACACATTCGACATCATTGATGGTCAGAATGAAAATCAATGGCCCTAAGTGGCTACCCTGGAGGACCCCCGAGTTGGCCACAAAAGAGTTGGAGGAAGAGGAACAGAAAAGGACCCTGTACTGGCGTTGTTCAAGATAAGACTTCACCCAGGAAATAAAGAGCTGATTGAACCAAGGGAGTGTAGTTTGAACAGAATTAATTTATGAGAGATTTTATCAAACGCCTTGCTGAAGTCAGTAGCAATGACGTCAACTTCGTCACCATTCTCCAGACCACACAGTGTTCTTGAGACGAAGTCGGTAATGTTGGTGGTAGTCCATCTGCCCTTTAGGAAACCATGCTAGAATGGGGAAAAAATCGATTTACAGTAAAAGAACAGGCAGTCGTAAACGATGTTTTCAAAGAGCTTAGATGTGCAAGAGAATTTGGCAATGGGACGGTAGTTAGAGATCTCAATCTTGCAACCCTTTTTATGGATGGAGATGATAAAGGAGTTTTTCCACCTGGCCGGGGAAAAACCCTGAGTGATAGATTGTTGAAAGTGTGAGATCAGGGATCCAATCAAGTGAAGAGCACACTCTTTCAATACGGTGGCCGGAATACCGTCAGGGCCTGGGTTATGATCATCAGAAAGGGCATAAATGGCAGTAGCAACCATTGCAGGTTCAATATTGATAGAAACAAGGGAGGTCTGAGGACGAGAGTCCATGAAGTAGAAATAGTTAGCGTCGGGTTCGAGAATATGCTCACTGAAAGATTGACTAAAGTGATGAGCAAAGAGATGAGCTATTGCACGGGGGTTGGAAGAAGAAGTGTCGTTCAGCTTAAAAGTGGAGGGGTAGCCACTGGATTTCCTTTTTATGTTAATGAATTGATAAAAACGTTTAGGGTGGGAAATAAGGGTTAACTGCATTCGATTCAGGTAGTCGTGATAGGAAAATTCGCTGCGTGCAGAGAAAAGGGAAGCCGCAGAGAGGTAACTGGAGAAGTCGAGGTCGGAGCGAGATAGGAGATAAGCCTGCCATAGTTTATTTCTCCTGTTCCGCAGAGATCGAAGTTCTTTGTTGTGCCATGGGGGGAGGAGGCATGGTCTCTCCGAGGTTGATAGGGAAATAATTGGGCTAGGCTGGCGAAGATTTCGGTATAAAGAACATCGAGGGCTTCATCAACGGAAAGCTAAGAGTCAGTTGTGATGGAATGGAGGGACGATTGGCAAAGAAGGTAATTTAATTTGCCAAAGTGGCCCCGACGGAAATTGAAGTGGCAGGAAGTCTCAAAAGTAGAGTGGAGAAGTGTGGGTACTATAGCACGGGTAAGGAAGAGTAGAGGATGATCGAGGGTAGAGAGAAGATGAGTGCTATGAGAAACAACCGAATTAACAGGATCAGAAGAGAAGACCAAGATTATTAGTTATGCCGTTAATTTGACAGAGACCAGAGTCGAGAAATAAAGTCTCCTTATCAGAGAGGGCGTTAGAAGGGAAGTAGTAGAGATCGTCATCAGTTCAAAGCCATTCAGGACGGGGAAGATTGAAGTCGCCAAGAACGATGACTTCATCTTTGGACCCAAGGATATTAAAGATGGAATCGACCACATCGGTGACAAGATTGTAGGACTCAAGTGGGTGGGAGGGAAGAATGTATACACAGAGTATATATAGGAATCTGCTGGTTGGTGCGATTTTGACGCAGACAAAGCTACAGTATGAGGAATTAGAGGAAGTGTGAAGACTAGCACCGAAACGATTAGCCACAGCGAGAAGTATGCAGCGGTTAGTGGGGGTTAAGTCGTCGGCGTAGGCATCGGCTCGAAAAACAGAATAATAATGGGAAATAATTCATTACTATAAATGTTGTGTGTTAAATTACTTTCGGTAAGGGCAAAAATGACGTAAGGACAAGCAAGAGAGTTCTGAAAAACTGAGGAAGTTTTGGTACGCAAGCCTCTGACATTTTGATAATACAGGGATAGACAGCTAGGGGAGTGGGCGTAGCCAGACGGGTGGACGGCTAGGGGTGAGGTAGTGATAGGAAAAGGAGTGCCTGTCGGGAACTAAAATAAGATTTGTCATTGTGCCGGGCTCTTTGGAGGTGGGAGATACGCCGAAAGCTGACGTAGGACGCGAAAGTGGATAGGTCAGAGGACACTTTATTGGGAGATCGGATGGGAAGGAGGTTGACCCGAAGAAGAAGGATGGGAGGAGGGGGGCGGATGTGAATTAGGCGGAAGTGAAGGATTTATCGTGTGAGATTTAATGAAATTAGGGTATTTAATAGGGGTCGAGAAGTTGAAGTTCAGGAAAAGGCCTGTTTTGAGTTGCCAGTTGGAATTAGCTGAAGCAGTCGCGGAATAGGGAGAATTGGAGCGATGCGGATTGTGGGGGGTATTAACTATCTTATTAGTACTGCGAGGAGATATAACTTTATTAGTGGGAGAAGTAGTAGGTTTAATTTTATCGTTAAGACTTGTGTTAGACTTTGATATAGAAGTGGGGCGAGGGTTAAGCTTAGATTAGCATTAGACCTAGGTTTAGACTTTATTTTAGTAGTAGGAGTAGAGTTAGACCTAAAGCTAACTGATTTGGAGGCCTTTGAAGAAAGCCACGCGTATTTCCGGTGTAAAAGATGTAATATAATACAAATATTATAATAACCATAATAACTTTGGATGTAAGAATTATATTGTAACGCATTATACACTAATAATTTTCCAGAAGTATATAGAAAATATCAGTAGAATATTCATAAAATTCGGTCTAGTAATTTTTGACAAAATTGCGAACATAGCTACATACATACATACATACAAGCACCACAGAATTTCCGCTTTTTAAAAATGCATGAAAATCGAAATATCAAGTTCAACTAAATAGACAGTAGCGCTATTAAACAATCAAATATTTGAACATTCAAATCATCATTGCACAGTATATTTATTTAATTGGATAGGAAATTGAAGTAGTATTTAAAGTTTTTGGTTTGTTATAGATCAGTTAAATCATTTTAATTAATAGAATAGTACAAATTACTGATTTTGTTTGAAACATACTCGTATCGCTACAGTTTTGACAGCCGAGCGGCTGGCGGGTACAACTCTGCGAACAAATATTATTTTTGAGGAAAAGCAGTTGACCTTTCGATCGGGAACACCATGTTAATCTCTTCAATGAGACTTGGCTTGGTGGTCACAGACGCCACTATCTATAGGTTCGAATAAAACTTTATGTGCATTAGCACAAGCAAAGGCAACTTTATATTAATGTGAAGTAATGCCGGATTAAATATCTAATAAACAAATTTATTTCAACTCTTAAATTTCACTGCTACACTTCATTTAATTACAATCAAAATCATCCATTATTTCATAAGATTTACTTTTCGCATTAATTTTGTTTCTTAATCTCTAAAGATGATTTTTTTTCAATATTTACCATTCCTCTGTGGAGAAACCTATGATTTATCAAATAAATGCTAAGAGTCCGAATATAACGATTATCACAACAACTCAGGCTTTTACTCTTGTTACTCGTATTATTATGTTTTACTTGAATATTTTAAGATTTACCTTCAAACTTTTAGAATATTATATGTATAGGAAGTCTCGGAAGTTTGTACTCTGCTATAATATGCCAATCAGATCTTTGCAGTGTTATGATTAACATTGTTTTCAAAACTTCACCCGTTAAAACCACTCTTAAACTATTTTTTTAAAGGATAAAGTACCCAAATTTCCAGTCCAATTTGCAAAACTTTGAAATTCACTAACGCATTAATTTGAAAATTTTTATAATATATGCTAAAGTAATTTTGCGAATGTTTATTTTCGAATAAGGCATAACATATTCGGCGATAACGCTGACATGATTTTTTGCAATTATAGTAAGTGTACGTCCTCTCGAAATAAAACAATCCGAGGCAAAAGAAAGATATAATCATATGCAAATGTTGGGAAGATACGAGGTCTGTTCAAAAACGTATCACGAATTTTGACTTTCCGCAAGCTGCGTATATTCGATTTTTGATTTTTTTGTGGAGACTTATGTTGATAAGCTCGGCTATTTTAAATGTTCAAATAATTTTTGACAGTTATTTTGCTTGGACGTGTTTTGGCTCGTCTTCAATTTTTGCCTATTCCAAGAAACGGATCAAAGAATCTGTATCAAATTTTGGTTTCCACGTAATAACCATAAAGCCAAGATTTGTCACCAGTTATAACCCTCTGGCGCAAATTTGGGTCATCGCGGACAGAGTCTAACACCTAACATATGTTAATGCGTACTGTTTTTGGTCGCAATTAAGCAATTTTGCCACGATTTTCGCGGCGACCCGTCTCATGCCCAAATCATTGGTAAGAATCCAATGGCACGAGCCAATCGATATGTTTAGGTCCTTAGCAAACTTCTCTAACGGTGATTCGACGATTGATCAATGCTATTTTCCTCACTTCTTCGACTTTCTCTTCCATGCTCGGACATCCGGCACGCTCTTCTTCGTTCACATCTTCTTGGCCCTCTGAGAACATTTTGTACCACCGATAAACTTTGCTTTAGTCCCCGTAGCTTCACCATATGCCAATCAACATTCGTAATATGTCCGCATAAAAATTCGCGATACTTTTTGAACAGTCCTCGTACAAATGCATCCGTAACAAAACATATGGCGAACACGCATATGTATGCAGGGTAATTTTAGTGGGTCTACCAAAATGGGTAGGATGAAAGAGCTGATCTAGATAAACAAAAAACTGTACTGCGGTAGGTGTGGGTGCCATCTCACCAATTTGGGATTTACAGTGTAGTTCACTATTTTATTTACATGTTTTGATCATCTAAACACAGCGACATCTAAATTACGCTAAAAACCTATTATCCTACTTTCCTTTCCAAAAATGTCAACAATTACATGAATGTTGACCTACAACCACCACCAAAAATTCATGTTTTAACCGAAATGCACGTAATTAGTGCGCATATTTATTATTTTTGTCAAATTGCTCGTCAACCTTTCCAAGAAGGTGCAGAATGTCTCAATAATATTAATCCCATGAATTTCGAAGAAAACGTGAGAAAAATGAGAAGGATATTTTCCACTTTCGGAAATGAGTGCACTTGCAGTGGTTGTGGTAGGTCAATATTTTTAACATCTTTGAAAAGAACGTTAGGATAGTTTATTTTTGGTTTGAATTGTGTGCCACTGTATTGAGTAGATCAAATGATAAAAAAAATATACTGATATGCACACCATGGAAAATTGAAGTTTACCATATGAATCACCAATTTTTTGTTTGTCTAAGGCAGCTGTCTTATCCCCCTCATTTGGCCTACCCACTAAAAACATCCTGTATATGTAATTATCATATATCAACAGATATAAAATCCTCATAAATTATAAAACGCAAAGTGTGTGTCCCTTTGCCCTTCAGTTAGTGTGCTTATACTCGAAAACTATTTAGCCGATTTGCGATTTATGGTTTTTAATTTTAATTTTTTAAGGTTTTTAATTTTTAATTTTTTTAAGAAATAAATAGTAAGATACGCTCGGATTTATTTGGATCCTGCCAATATTCATATTCAACCATTTATGAAGAAATGTTGAACAGGATACTTTAAAGAATCGATTGTCATATATTGGTGCACGTTCTTCCGAGATACCCTGTGCATATTTATGTATACAGATTAGCCTAATGACGGACCATTCGATGCAGAGTATTAAAGACTAAAGAAAAATATATATAAAATTTAATATGTTTTTAACTATACTTTGGTTTTGTCCAGAAAATTTATAATTTGGCTAATGTCATAATTATTTCGATGAATTAATTAATTCTCAAAATGAAACCATTTGGACGAAATTATATTCTTTTTAGTTGTTTATTAAATTGTTAGAAAATATCAACAAAGCTTTCGGCTTCCCATCAGTCAAATTAAATACATCCGAATAATACAGTTGACTTATATTTTGTGTTTTCTCATTAAATGAAAATAAGAAAAATTCAAAAAGGCCACAATACAGTGAAAATAAAACGAAAATGGCTAGTTTTATGGTCAACCCTTTCACCCCTACTGGAACAATGTGTCTCACCGCGTTTCAAAGAAGTGTACAACTTATTTTATCTAGAAAATATCTATTTGAGAACTCTCAATAAAAGTCTTAAACTTTGTCTATTGATAACGATGGAAAACCCGTTATTTTGTGGCGACTTGCAGTGGTGAGTAGTCATATTGGGACCCTTTCGCACAGAATTATATGGAGCGGATCGAATTTTTGCCTGCTCTTACTATTTAGGGTTTTGAAAGTTTAGAACAAGTGGTGAAATATTCTTATAGTGTACTTTCTTGGAATATATTATTTGAAAAAGTAAGATTTTTGGATTTTCCTGAAAATGGGACATGTAATCCTAATTGCAGTTTTATGTGAGATTATTTATCCCAATTAACAAATGTCTGTTCTTTTAGATGTCAAAAAAAAATTGCCAAAGGAAATGATGGATATTTTAATGGAAAGTGATAGTGACAACGACGATTTTAGCCCATCAAAATCCAACTACAAGCCATTTAATGACGACGACAATTCCAGAGAACAAGTGGACGATCCAATTATATTAGGGACCATCAGTAATTCATCTTCGGAATCAGAATGGGAGACGGATGATGAAGAGGAGCATGTGGATGAAAATTCTGCATTGCCAAATGCAGCATTATCTAACGAGGGCGCTAATCAGTCAACAGGTGGTATTTGTGTGTGGACCAATTTCACCAACGATGTCAACGTTGAACCTAAATTCCAAATATATTCGGAAAAAAATACTACGGTTCTTCTTGATCTTCCTCGGGGAGCCATATAGTTCAATGTATTTCGAAAACTTTTTTCAAAAAGTTTATGTATTCGCATTGCAGAGTGCATAAACCAGAGGCTAAATAAACTGAATAGGATTAAATCAACAAATCGAGCTCTTACCGACGAGTACGTTTCCTGCAATTAATATAAAATATCGCAAAGAAACTCCCGTGTTCGATGAGCGTTTACAACGTTCACAAAGTCGATTTCAAATAAATTGCAATGGAGTTATGGCTACACGTTGGATGGAATCCAAGGAAGTTCTTCTTGCTTCAAATTGTCATATGCCAACAACAACTAAGGTCGAAATAAAGCAGAAAAACGGTTCACGAATAGAAGTTGACTGCCCTTTGACCATTGCTGATTACAAATGCTTCATGGGAGGCGTTGATCTGGCCGATCAGAAAACTACCGTGTACGACATACTAAATCATAAATCTCGAAAGTGGTGGAAGAAGGTTTTTTTTAAATCTTGATGCTAGCAGTCGTCAACGTATGGACTGTATACACGGAACGTCAACGTCGCAAAATACCTTTTATTAATTTTATCGTCCCATTGGCCGAAATGATGATAGTTGAGGGAATATAAAATAATAAATTAACAACTCGTCGGTCAGGTGGTAGACCGCCCAAGCGTCGACGATCAGAACTATTAAATATTGGTGAACATTTACCATTTGAACATCCTTCCCGACTTCGATGTGTAGGTTGCATTTCACAAAAGAGAGAGGATGGGTGCAATAACGCCTTATGCTACAAATGTTTTGCCCAGCTTTTACAAATAAATAAACACTTACTATATCATATTTTTTCTGAAAAATATTGGTTTAGTTCGTTGACCTACAAACTGCTTATTGGGACATTATTGCCCTATCGTAAATCTTTATTGGGATTATTTGTCTCAGGATAATAAGGACCAAGGACTTCTAATGTACAACAAACCTTTTTCCTCCAATTATATTTTCATATCATTCACAAATATTTCTTCAGCCTAAGCTCGATTTAAAAAAAAACTCCGCTATTAATTGTGTGACCTTCTGTGTAGAATGGCTTTTTTGCTGTGTTTGTGTTTAATTTTAGATACCTGCGTCTAGAATTCATTTTCATTTATTGACATTTTCATAATTTAATGACAGTTAAGAGATTTTCTAGTAAAATAATTGATCAAATTTCCCATTTAGATTACTGAAAATATAGTGGAATTAACACCAGTACGTGATCGCCAGAAACAAACACTAATTTCATTACTATCGACATCTATTGCTTCTAACGAATAACATTTCTTTAAAACATACCTGAAGCTATTGGTTTTAGGCTAACAAAATTAGAAAAGAAACGTCATATATATGAACAATTTTTCCACAAAAGCCCCCAGTATACCTAAAATGTTTTAATTCATCTTAAGCCTGTTACTTTTATAATGCTATCTCTTATATGTAATTTGTTTCATGAGTTAATTTTTGTTATAAGTAAAATAAATTACACGTATTACTTTTATAAAGTGATGACATACATACAACACTCACCGTGTACTGACGTGTCTTTCGCTCTCTCTCTGGTTTTCTTTGTTTTCTGTCCGACCGCGCCTGTCCGCCTTGGCTTTTTCCGCCGTCGTCTCAGTCCTCCGTCCCGCTTCGCATTTCTCGTCGTCTTTTGGCCGTGCCGTCCTGTTTTTGGCTCCTGCCCTCGTTTGTGCTGCTCAGCTGGTATATTGTTGACAGGTGGCCTGTTTACTTCATCATCTGATCATCCATCGGCTGCACGACCCCATCATCAGCTAAGACGCAAACCTGTCTCTTCGCTCCACTACTGGTTTCTGCCCCGTCTATGCAGTGGCTCTCAACATCTCCTTCTTAACTTTTTTCACTATGGATACCTGTCACATCGGCTCGGCCCCCATCACCGATCGTAAGAATGAGTGTTTGGGTGTTTGTTACCACGCTTTCCATGCCTCTTGCCTCAAACGTGGAACTAACGGCTTGTTCACCTGTGAAGAGTGTGCCGACATCAAGCCTTGCCATGTGCTACATTTCATCAGCTCTTTCGCCACCAAAATTTATTCCGAGCAAACCATCATCGCCACTAAAGTCAACTCCATTCTCTCCAATATCGGCGGTCTTCAACTGTCATCTGATGACATCACCCAGCTCCATCAAAAGTTAGACCAGATTTTGGGTTCAACCGGACACCTTGGCTCCAGCTCATCTGAAATTCTTTCTAAATTGCATACCATCTGTACCATGATATCTTCCGTCTCCTCCTCTATCGATGACCTGCGTGAACACCTCTCCGACCTTACCCAGTCCACTGCACCTGGTTCGTCCACTCTGCTGCCCGTCATCGACGATTTACGGCGGAGTATTAAGCAACCCAAAGCTGATGTTGGGTCTTGGAATTGCTCCACTTCACACAACTCGGATCTGGTGCGCTCACTCTGCGCTGATGTTAAAAATCTGTTAGCCCGCCCTACTGTTTCTGCTCCTCCTGCTGCTCCGGTCGCGGCTCGCCCAGAATCAACATCCCATCCGGTACGCGCTTCGAGTCCGCCTCGCCTTGAACCAGATCTGGGACCTCCTACTGCCCCGGCTCCATCGATTGAAATGTTCGGCACAACGTGGACCAAAGAGGATTGGTCTCACCGGATCTCTAAACTGCTCAACAACAGCATCCTCGCTCAAGATGACCCATCGCCTTTCATCTTAAATGGTGCCCCGCGTTTCTCTGATGCTTCCTGGGTTCAGAGCTTCTTCAAGAAGCACTTCTCTTTTCACCCCGTCAGCTGCACCAAAATATCGTCAGCCGAACAACCAAATAGTTTCCGTGTCCATGTCCCCTCAAAATACGCCTGGCTTCTCTCCGATCCATCCAACCGCAGTATCTCTTTAGGTAACGTCCGTATCTCAAAATTTTTTAATAAGTCCTCTAAGTCAGTTAAGTTTAGCTCTAATTTACCAAAGCCTAACACTAGCCATACTGTTAATTCTAACAATAGTCTTAGAACTCTTACTAAACCTAGGTTACGTATCTGTAATCCAGTCCCCTCCTCCCCTAAGATTAACATGAACTCCATTCCCTCTAACCCCAACTCTATGCTCAACTCCATTCCCTCTAAGTCCAAACCTGTAAGAACCCCTAAACCTAAAATGTCAGAGGCCTCCGTACCAAAACCGCCTCGGTTTTTAAGAATTCCCTCTCCTTTCCTTTTGACATCTTTGCCCTTACCGAGACTAACTTAACCCCCAGTATCTTCAGTAACGAACTTTTCCCCGCGGCTTTTTCAGTTTTCCGTGCCGATGCCTGCGACGACGGCTCAACCCCTTCCAACCGCGGCGTACTCCTTGCCGTGCACACTCGCTTCGGCGCCAGCCTCCTCACTTCTTCTAATTCCTTCCTCTCCAATTTTGTCTTCGTCAAAGTCTCTACTACTGGCAAATTCCTGTACGTACTCTGTACATACATTCGCCCCTCCCAACCACTTGAGGCCTACCAACTTGTCACCGATGCGATAGACTCCAACTTCAGTACCCTTGGGCTCAACGATGAAGTCATCGTTCTCGGTGACTTCAATCTCCCCCGCCTTGAATGGCTTCGATCTGACGACGACCTCTACTTTATCCCTTCCAATGCCCTCTCTGACAAGAAGACCTTATTTGTCGACCGCCTCTCCGACTCCGGTCTCTACCAAGTCAGCGGCATAACCAATAATCTGGGTAGACAGCTCGATCTTGTCTTTTCCTCTGACCCAGTTAACTCGGTTGTCTCTCAGAGCTGCCACCTTCTCTCTACTCTCGACGAGTATCACTCCTCCTCTCCACACTACCTCTGAGACTTCTTACCAATTCAATTTCCGCGGAGGCGACTATGGCAAATTGAACTACCTGCTCTCCCAATCATCCCTTCTTTCCCTCACAGCCAAATCCCAGCTTTCCGATGCTGATGCCTTCGACGCTTTTTATTCCGAACTCGTTGCCTGCATTGCCCAATCTTTTCCCTATCAACCCCGCAGAGATCATGCCTCCTCCCCCCCTTGGTATAATAAAGAACTTCGATCCCTCCGGAACAGAAGAAACAAACTATGGCAATCTTACCTAGTTTCTCGTTCCGATCGCGACCTCTCCAATTACCTCACCGCGGCTTCCCTCTTTTCCGCTCGTAGTGAATCTTCTTATCTTGACTATCTGAGTCATATGCAGTCAACCCTCATCTCCGATCCTAAACGCTTTTACCAATTTATTAACATCAAAAGGAAATCCAGCGGTTACCCCTCTACTCTTAAACTCAACGGCAATTCTTCCTCCGACCCCCATGCAATAGCTAATCTTTTTGCTCACCACTTTAGTCAGTCTTTCAGTGAGCATATTTTCGAGCCTGACACTAGCTATTTCCACTTTATGGCCTCCTGTCCTCAGACCTCCCTTGCCCCCATTAATATCGATCCTGCAATGGTTGCTTCCGCCATTGCTGCCCTTCCCGCCGACCATAACCCTGGCCCTGACGGTATCCCCGCTCTTATTCTAAAAGAGTGCGCCCAACACTTGATCGTCCCCTTTCCTCTATTTTTCAATTCTCCATCTCCCAAGGAGTTTTTCCTCCCAGGTGGAAAGACTCCTTTATCATCCCCATCCATAAAAAGTGCTGTAAGAGTGAGATTTCCAACTACCGCCCTATTGCTAAACTCTCACCATACCTAAACTCTTCGAAAGCATCGTTTACGACTGCTTGTTCTTTCACTGCAAATCCATTTTTTCCTCGTCCCAGCATGGCTTCCTCAGAGGCAGGTCCACAGTCACGAACCTTACCGACTTCATCTCAAGTACCCTGTGTGCCCTTGAAAAGGGCAACGAGGTTGACGTCATCGCCACCGACTTCAGTAAGGCATTTGATAAAATCTCGCACGCTTTAATCCTCTTCAAACTTCACTCCCTTGGCTTTAATCAGCTTTTTTCCTTCTGGATAAAGTCCTATCTCGAACATCGTCAGTATAGAGTCCTTTTTTGCTCCTCTACCTCCAGCCCTTTTGTAGCCAACTCGGGGGTCCCCGAGGGCATCAACTTAGATCCGTTGCTTTTCATTCTGTTTATCAACGATGTCGAGTGTGTCATCAAGCACTCTGACCTCTCCATCTACGCCGACGATATGAAAATCTCCAAACGGATATCCTCTACCTCCGACCTCTATCTTCTTCAGAGCGATCTCGACCAGTTTAGCATTTGGTGCAGAAAAAACTCTCTTGAGCTTAATGTCTCCAAATGCCAATCCATCACCTACTCCCGCAGACGCCCCACTTCTCCCCCCGAGTCTATCGTTTGTCTGGCAAACCCATCCCCTCCGTATCCTCTCTTCGCGATCTAGGTGTCATCTGTGATAGCGAACTCAACTTTCGCGAACACATTGACAATGTGATTGCAAGAGCCAACTCCGCGCTAGGCTTCGTGAAGCGATGGTCCAAGGAGTTCCTCGACCCCTACGTTGCCAAATCCCTCTTTGTCACCTTCGTTAGGCCAAGTTTGGTCTCCCTCCCAATCCAACAGTATAAACAGGATTGAGGCTGTACAACGCAGGTTCCTTCGTTTCGCTCTTCGTGAGCTTCCTGGTCTGTCCCTCATAACCTTCTGCCCTACGAAAACCGCCTCTTACTTATTAACCTGCAGCCCCTATGGAAGCGGCGTCACCTCGCCGATATTACCTTTATTCATCAGCTGCTTATCGACGAGATCGACTGCCCCTCTCTTCTTCAACGGGTCCCCATTTACACCAATCCCCGTACCCTTCGTTCGGCCCCTCTCTTTCGCCCTGCTTACCACCGCACCAACTACGGCCTTTCTGAGCCCCTCACGAGAATGCTTCGTAAAGCCAACTCCCTCCCATCCTTTGACTTCCACCTGAGTAAAGCGTCACTCAGGAACAGCCTTAATAATCCCCCTTAAAGCTTTGCCCGCCCTATTCCCTTTCCCTATTTTTTTTTTTTTGTATTTTTTTATTTTTTATTTTTGTTTTCTTGTGTTCTTATTATTTGTTAGTTTAATTTCTAGTCTTAAGTTCTTTTTTATGTAGCTTGTATTAAGCGCAAATAATTAAATAAATAAAAATATAATTTTGTTTGAAAGTAATTTTATAGTGTTAAACCTCTATATATAATTAAAAAATAAATTAAGATGCCTTAGATATTTACGCCTATGAACCTTTAAAACTCCTGGGTACTCTATATAGGAGGAATTTTGAAATTGTAAATACCGGCCATAGCTTCGCGACTATCATATCCGTCATTTTTTTTGGATACAGAAAAATGTATTATAATTAGAAGCAAATTATGATTATAACAGCCGGAAGTGTTCCTGGAGAAACTATCGTATAATTTAGTAATGTACTTCTAAAAATATAAAAACGGTCCCAAAAAAATTGGCGAATCTTGTCATACCCGTAACTTTGTCATGTGCAACGCGATTTTCGCTGTACATGAAATTTGTTGCTATAAGATGCATGCCATCATTTTTCAAAATACCTTCAAAGTGGTTACAATGAGTTCAAATCAAAAAAAGTACTAGATATAATTGTGCCTGGATACATCGAAAATACTGGTAATTCCCAGAACCTTTACAAAAAAATTGGTGCACCTTAAACTACTGTGCGCAGAGTACTCAAAAAGTTCAGGGAAGAAAAGTCAATTAATAGGACGCATACACCAGGTAGAAAGCTTGGCACATGTGACGCGCAGGTCACTTGAAAAGTGAAAGAGGCTTTTCGAGTGAATCTAATATATCGACTCACTATGTCGCGGACAATGCCGGAATATCGAAGTCAACAGTGGCCCGAATTAAAAAAAGATATGTTCTAAGATCATACCCCGTGCAGAAAACCTCAGAGCGGATGGCATAACATACATTAAAGTGGACTCCAATCAACTCCCTGGTTAGGAGTTTTATGTGACGACGGCTGAAGGAACTGTGAACGAAAAATTTAAGAACAGAGAGTGCATCAAGTCTCCAAAGAAGTTTCTTGTTTTGCAGGCCATATATTCGTGTGAACTAAAGTCCAACCCGTATATTTTGACACAATAAACCAAGACAATTACACTTCGCAGTGCTTGGAGAAACGTCTGCTTCCATTCATTAGAAACCACAACGAACCCGTTTCGACCAGATTTGGCTATATGCCACTACCACAGGAAAGCAACAACGTTTTATGCAGATAATGTTATCAATTTCGTGCTAAAGGATGCCAACCCACTGAATCGCCCAGAGTTAAAGAAAATCGAGAAATATTGGATTGGGCCGATATGAAAAAATTGAAGAGGTTGAGGTGGACTGCCGTGACCACTAGGATTTCAGAAGAAAGTCCTCCGTTGCTGCTCGACAATTCACGAAGAGGATATACAAATTCTTATGGCTAGGATAAGATTTGAAGTAACAACTTTTTATAATACTCGCGGGAGCGAAAGATTCCCGCCTTCAGGCAGGCATTGTACATATCCAGCATGAGCCCTGGATGGCTCACCGTTAACGCCTTCAACACCTCTGCTGAGAGCCGGTCAGGCACTGGCGCCTTCCGATTTTGCAGACTCCGCGAGGCCCCCATGAGCTCCTCCTCTGTGAAGGGAGGAGGTTCGAGTGCCCCGCCAGCCGCGCGATTTGGATCCAGCAGCTGGTTGAAGAAAAGGGTATCCACAAAAGTTTGCTGCGGTCCGGGCCACTGCAGGCCTGCAGGGCTTCCTCCACCTCCAGTGCGATTGTGCAGTCGTCCAGCTCCTTGATCTCCAGGGGACCAACTCCTTGAACCGCTTGAGTTCGCTGGCCCGATTGCGGATTTCAGAGCGGCCGAGAAGGCCGCCCTTGACTCGGGCGTCGCCTTCGAGAGTTCGAGGAGGACCTCGCCTGCCCTGGTCTGCCGGACAATTCTAATCTTAACCCCGCAACTTTCGGGGTTGACTGCTTTGCGGACCGTACTAAGCACGTCCTCCTCGCAGGAGCCTCCGTCCGAGGCAGCGCCGATGTCGCAGCCTTCGCCTCCCTGTCTGTTGCGGGGGTTCTCTGCTTCTTTTTCTTCTTCGCCTTCGCCTCCCCACTCTTGCCATCGGCTTTGTCTGGGCTAGCCTTTTGTTGCCTTTCCGAACCACCTCAGTCCACTTCGGGGTCGGCTCCGCTTTCTTCCTTTTTTCAGCCTTCCCCTCCATCTGGAGTGGTGGGCTGGTGGCACCCCTTTTCCCTGATGGCTTCGGGGATTGACTTCTAGCCGGAGTCACCTGTGGCATGGCCAGGGCCACCGGCCCGGTGTGGGTGCCGGCATCCCTCGTCGTCGGTCTCCGCGGAAGCAAGTCGCGGCGGATTTCCGCGCACAGCCTCCTGGACTCGTTCAGCCCATCCAGCGCCTCCTCCAAGGCCGGCAAGCCGTCCTTAACTACCCTGGAGATGTTGGGCTGCTTTCTCAAAGCAGCTATCATCTTCTGGATCGTCACCTTCATTTGGAGAAAGCCCCTCTCGAGATTTTTTTCCACCGCCGCCAGTCTGGTCGCCAGCCCAGCTGATTCTGGGGAAGTCCCCGAATGTTGGCGATCGTCCTAGACCCACCACCGACCGCCTCTCTTTCCCCCGTCGCCGACCGCGCGAATTCGCCAGTCCCCTCCTTCGCCGCCGCCAGCCTTCTAACCGGAGTGGCTAGGGCGGGCGAAGGTAGGACTTCTCCAATGGACCCCGAGTGGTCCGGGAAGCTCTCGTGCAAGTGCACTCTAGCCATGTCGTCTGAAGCACCGGTGACCGTCCGTGAGTACCCGCGACTTTCTGGCGAAGGAATCAGCAGGTGGACTGCTGCTTCTCTTTTCCTCCCCTAAAACATTCCCCCAAGCGATATATTTATGTTATCCATAATTAAATTATGTAAATGAGTATAATATTTCCCACCTTCAGGCACGGGCTCGCGTTCTCGGATCATAGTCGATGCAATTGCCAGCAAAAATGCCTCCCGCTACCGCCGTGCTCCATAGGGGAAAATTCAACCTTCAGCCATCCTTTTCCCTCTTCGAACAGGCCCCGAATCTCTAGTGACCTGGCTCCGAGGGTTCCGTAGACCTTCAGAAGAACCCTCCCCTACACATTTCCCGGCTGACCTGAAAATCAGCCCGGGTGTTCTCCCTAGCTCTAGGGTGTGCTACTTCCTAGAACCGCACGTATAGTATAAAGTTAACTGACCAAAACGCGGTGGATTAGAATACATATATAATAGTTCTATGTAGATTCAAAATTAAAAAGTTCACACATTTTTTTAACTCACAATCTTCTTGCTTTATTCTTGCTTTATTATCTTTAAAACAAACAACATTTCAGCAATTACTAATAATTAACTTGCCGCCCCGGTATTGTCCAGGATACCAATTATTTAGTTTACCTCAACGAAGATTGATTTTGTTACTACCTCCTCGATATACATCATCATAATACGGCAAATTTACGAAAAACGTTAGAAATCCAAACCTTGCTCGGGAACTATTCAATCTATTCGAAAAACCCAAAGTACCAGTCAACCTCTGAAATTTACAATTCTTGGTTGAACCACTTATTTTTCTAAAAAAAAACAACGCTTTTCCACTCATATAACTCCAGTCCAAATGGTTCGCTTGCACTTTACCTAGGTTAGTTTAAGGTGAAAGTGTGGAGCTTGTATTAATACATCATCGACGAATGTTTTTTTCTTTTACTTTACACAAAATATTTATCAACTATACATCTAAACCTTCCCTGTGAATCAATTTATCTATAATTGTAAAAATTGGAAAAATAATCGTTCAGCAGGTAAAGAGAAACACGGAAAAAGATGAAAGATGCGGCGGGCGACATGGTTCTTTTTAGAGGGCATGCCAAAATGAGTTGGTATGAAAGATTTGACCTAGCCAAACAAAAAATTGTTTGGCAGGGACGGAGAATGGCAAACTCAACTGCTTGGGATTTTAATGTGATTCATAAATTTCTGTTTTCCATGGTACATCGCTATTTTATCTTCCTTCCTTTAATTTACCAGAAAAAATATTCCACGAATAAATTTCCATAGTTTTTCTCTACTTGAACTTGCTGTACCTTATTGGAAAGGTAATAAAATTGCTAATTCGATAAAAGTAATATATACGAGTAGGTATATTAATTACATGAATGTTAAGAAAAACTTAATTTGAGGAAAATGAGAAACATATTTTTCAATTTCGAAAGTGAGTATACCTGCAGTGGTGGTATGTCAACATTGTAGATATCTTTGGAAAGGACATTGATGTAGTAGATTTTTGCCATGAGTTTGATGTCGCTGCGTAGAAAATTTGAATTTACGAATAGTTCTGTAATTCCCAAATGGTTGAGATATTCCCCCTTTTGCCATATAATTTTTGTTTGTCTAGGTCAGATCTTTCAACCCACTCATTTTGGCAAGCCCACAAAAAAACACCCGGTATAATATCTGTGTACAGTGATGAACAAGTCAGTAATTCAACAGAGGAAATATTTTACGCTCACCACAAAACCCCGTTCATATTATCATGCAGCAATAATTTCCAGCTTATAGAGTTTGTGATATAAAATATAAAAATTTTAAAAAGTTATGAATGAGATGATATTAATTTTTTTGTAAAATAAAATTATACTGGAAAGTATTTCATATTAGTTGCGTCCGGTGCCGTACGTACTATATGTAAGTATAAGAAAAATATTATTGGCGACAATCTTTAATGGAGACCGAGAGCACCGGTTAGTGTTGTACTATGTACGATACCTTTGATATGAATACTCTCATTTAAAGTGTACTGAGGCATATTTGCCGGAGCGGAAACGCTACGAACTGAAAGAATTGATGCATGATAATACGAACGGACATTAAATTGCTGTTTTATACACTACGTACTTTAACTGGTTATTTTTTTAGTTCTAAAGTACTATAAAGCTAAAGAAATTGTTTTCAGTATGAAAGAAGTTTAGAAATATAATATTTTTCAAACAATTTTTACAATAAAGATATATAGCACATAACTATTTATTACGTATCTGTCAATCAAAACAAATATGATATAAACAAATAGTAATAGCATTTTGGGGTAGTTTTTATCTAAGATTTCACCCACTTAAGTCCGCTAACATCTTGCTTTGGATGGTCAGTTTTTAATAAAGCACTCTGTATAAATAAATATGTACATTTGAAATCTAACACCGTATAAGTCAAAAATATCAAAGTATCAGAAGTATATCTTAAGTATACATACCATACAGTTGGCAAGCTAAAATTATATCTAAAAATTCGATGTCTTACGAAGGACGAAAAACTGCTATTTAGTATTGAGCACCCAGAGAGAATCAAACATACTTTAATATACTTATTATTTCAATAATGACTATGTGTATTAATCTATAGTGATCATCCTTTATTCCGGCAATCCTTTACCCCTTCTTTAAGTTGAAATTTGTTTGAAGTGCTCTTTTTAAGGCGCTGGTAATCCAGTAAAAGACATTGCAGGATTATATAGGATCTTTCATATATCATATGCTAAAATAAGTGGAATGAATGTTCTTGACATGACTTCAAGGGATATAAGTAAATTTTGATTGTTAGCTAGCACGAGTTATATTTCAATACTCTCAAAGTTTGCAGAAATCGTAGTTTATAGTAAGTTAAAACATGAATCAGTTCCGGCATGGCCGAGTAAAACATATTTTGTGAAATCCTAACTATTTCTAGAGAAAATAAGACTGAGAAATCACAGTAAATATTATATGGTATAATATAACCATCCTATAAATCACTTTAGATTATTCTACCCTTTATACACGTACATAAGTTCTTATTATTTTAACCAAGCTGTCAGATCTATTATTTTATACACATTATTAATTACTTATATATAATCGTATCTGAATAAATGACAGATATTTTGATTCTTCTGTGTTTGTGTGTTGTTTCCCGTTTGTACTTTTGACTTAAACGGTGTTAGAACTTGTCTAGCAACAAATATTTTACTTTTGTGGTGAGTAGCTTTTTAACTTTGAAGATGTTGATCGAACACTAGGCTTGATTGCAATCAAGGTTTCTTGCCCAAAAGGAATACGAACAAAATTTCTTAGAGACTGAGGAATCTCATCAGGTTGATGAAGAATCATCTTAAAATAATAAAACGTGAATCAACTGCTACAAATATTGCACCTTTTATAACGTTTTACTTTAAAACCACTTGTAAGGCCTCCACAGTACAGGTCTAAATCCTTCGTGTACCCAGTTAGTTCCAAAGATAAACCTAGCTCAAAACCAGCAGAGAATACACGTTTTGGAAATAATGCACCATCCTTTGCAGAACCGGTAAATCCAATGTCAGCTTCCCAATTAATATTTTTCACGTTCGATTTTTGCAAAAAGTAATCTGGATGCAATCTGTATACATTAAAAATAAATATTTTAGTTTCTTTAAGGATATTGGCATATATGGGTACATTTAGTTTCTTAGACATTAAAATAATTCTAGCAGTAAAAAAAAACTCAAATATGTTATTCACTAGATTAGCTTTCAACAATAAAACAAAAAACTTTATAGTCTGTCTGAATGAATGATATTTTTATTTTACTTAAAATACTACTACTACTACTTTAAAAAGATTTCTAAATAGCATCTATTTGCAACAAAGTTTGGAAAAATATCGTAAATAAGTTTTGATGATTACGTTTAAAAATTTTCAACTCACGCTTCTTCCCGAAGTATATTTTCATAACCCAGCGTATTAAAGGTGTAACAAATTCCATCACCAGTTAAAGTTTTCGTCCACAATTCACTACAATTTTGTTCACGTCCTTTCCAAAAACAGCTTTCAAAAGCACTTTCGTATGAGGGGTGGACGTTTGACAAATTTTCCACTACTGTGTGCGTCCAGTTAACAACAGGTAAAAAGGATGCTAATAATTTGAAGACTAATTTATTACAAATAGGAAAAAACGTTTGAATCAGCTCCCACCTAAATTCAATATTTTAATTTTTAAATTGATATTTTACATATCTATAGAAAATTTACTCAGCTTCAGTATAGTGAGGGAGATTTTCACCTCTTCCAAATGAGTCGAATATCTGATCTAATTTTGGGGAAAACGCAAAAATATCTCGGTCCATTTGATTTCCTGGACAAATCGTTACAGCGGGAAAAGGTATCATTCCTACAGAAGTAGACTTGTCATCAAAGCTTATGATAACTGGGTGATTTTCCCATTTATCGAAAATTTGCCAGGTTAGCTTTGCACACATGAATAGAGACGCCAGAAATATTAACACCCAGAACAGCCTGTGATTATTATTGTTCAAATTTAAATTAAAAGCTATTACAAAGAAATACCTCTCTAGAATTGGGCGGTGGAATTCTCCAAGATATCTGACCCCATGGATGGTACTTGAGTCACAATATTCCGAAATAGCCTTCCATTGCTGGTTTTTAACACTTTGCTTTTGATCCATCATTGTTCGTAAGTAGTCAGCAGTAGACTCATTTACCGAAAAATTAAACTATTCTTTCGTGTGCACAAATTGGGCATGGTATATTACTTTTGGGAATTAATTCGTGACAGCGAAAAAAAAGTGATATCATTTACCTCCGCAATGTGATGTATTTGAATGATTCCCAAACTTTAAAATGGGCCTCGTGAAAATCAGACTTAAATTATGGGAAAAGAAAGATGACAATGTAATAATTCCATAGCTGAAAAAAATTGTGACTAACTGTGAATATGTGAGTTTGGGAGTTACAGGGTGGTTCATAAATCTAATTCGCAATCGTATGCACATCACTATTTTAATTTTATCTTTTGATCAACTCAAGGCAGCGATATTCAACGCACGATACAAATCTACTATCCCAATGTCCTTTCCCAAGTTGTCAATAATGTTTACCTACTGCCACCCACTACAGGTACATTCACTTCTAAAATTGAAAAATATGCTTCTCATTTTCCTAAAATTCAGCGTTTCTCACATTTTCTCCTCAACTCACGTAATTGATATACCTATTTATTTTTTTTATCGAATTGCTCATCTTATTATCTTAAAAATCTAAAAAAATCTAATTTTAAAGAAATTAAACTAAAATAAAACCCAAAATCTTTTTTGTTTAATTAAAAACCGATTTAAGTTAATGCTGATATCTCACAAAAACTGTTCAAAAAGTCCCCTGCTACTTTCGATGCATAGCAATACACCTTTTCTAACTCCCTGTTTAAGGTGTAATGTAGCCAGCCTCCCGTTTTTTGGTTGCTGCAGTTCCAGTTCGGTTCACCTCGTTCAAACTAGCGCTCAGGAAATTGTTCATTTAATTTTACTTTCACAAATACTGTGTTTCTATGAAGAGCTATGAGAGCTTCTTCTGAGTTTTAAAGCAATGACCTTGTTCCTACACGTTTCCATGGAACTGGGTTAGTTTGACAACTCTTGGCACATTTGCTTCTATTTAAGAAATGGATAAAGCAACGAAAATTTTAATGTGTTGTACGGTGTGTAAAAGCAGGGAATAAGTTCGGAATAGGGGAAATGGGTCGATTCGAATAACATTTTGCAGCAGTCTTCCGTATGGTTTAAAACAGAAAGAATTTTTTGTCGTTCGGCTATAGTTTTCGAAATATTCAACTTTTAATGTTAACATTTCGTCCAAAGTTGGCTATTAGCACTGTAATGCTTTGTCTCCTGCATAATTTTATTAATCGGTACATTTTCCAAACGCGCACCTTTCCTAACGCCCAGTACATTGCACGTTTCACTACATTTTGCACGGCGAATTTCTTTTTTCATTAAAGAAGTCGTTTCGGGCGGAGGAAAGCACGCATTTGTATCTACGTACCATTTTTTTTAAAACGTTTAAATGAGAGCAGAGTTTTGTTGTACTGTGTTGTGAAAAGTGTTTAGTGGAGTGCGCGTTAGAGAAAGTCATCGATTTGTGATGAAATTATGAGGGGAGAAAGAATTGGGGTGGAAATATACCACTTGTAAGTGTCAAATTTAAAAGTGGATCGACTGACAGACCAACCGACCGACCGACAAAAAATTCTTTAAGATTCGTTTTAGAACAAACGGAATGCTCCTGTAATATGTTATTCGAATCGGCCCATTTACCCTATTCCGAACTTAAGCAAAAAGCAGAAGTGAAAGCGAAATAAGAATGATGAAAATGTCTATATTATAAAATGTGGAAATTCAAGAAAAAATTTGAAAAAAAAACTTCGCAGAAAACTTGAATTTATGTAATGCAGTGAATCAACAGGAAATAATGTAATAATAATGTTATTACAAAGTTTATAAATACATTCAATACAAGAAACCCTCCTAGTATGTGGATTAAGCCAAGATGTAGAAATTGGTTGACAAATATTTTAAATTCCAATAATGTAATATATAGCAGCACTCACCGTGTACTGACGTGTCTTTCGCTCTCTCTCTGGTTTTCTTTGTTTATTTGTCCGACCGCGCCTGTCCGCCTTGGCTTTTTCCGCCGCCGTCTCGGTCCTCCGTCCCGCTTCGCATTTCTCGCCGTCTTTTGGCCGTGCCGTCCTGTTCCTGGCTCCTGTCCTCGCTTGTGCTGTTCGGCTGGACTACTGTTGACAGGTGGCTTGTTTACTACATCATCTGATCATCCATCGGCTGCACGACCCCATCATCAGCTAAGACGCAAACCTGTCTCTTCGGTCCACTACTGGTTTCTGCCCCGTCTATCCAGTGACTCTCAACATCTCTATCTTAACTTCTTTTCACTATGGATACCTGTCACATCTGCTCGGCCCCCATCACCGATCGTAAGATTGAGTGTTTGGGTGTTTGTTACCGCGCCTTCCATGCCTTTTACCTCAAACGTGGAACCATAATCAATCCTAACGGCTTGATCACCTGTGAAGAGTGTGCCGACATCAAGCCCTGCCATGTGCTACATTTCATCAGCTCTTTCGCCACCAAGATTTATTCCGAGCAAACCATCATCGCCACTAAAATCAACTCTATTCTCTCCAATATCGGCGATCTTCAACTGTTATTTGATGACATTACCCAGCTCCATCAAAAGTTAGACCAGATTTTGGGTTCAACCGGACACCTTGGCTCCAGCTCATCTGAAATTCTTTCTAAATTTCATACCATCTGTACCATGATATCTTCCGTCTCCTCCTCTATCGATGACCTGCGTGAACACCTCTCCGACTTTACCCAGTCCACTGCACCTGGTTCGTCCACTCTGCTGCCCGTCATCAACGATTTACGGCGGAGTATTAAGCAACCCAAAGCTGATGTTGGGTCTTGGAATTGCTCCACTTCACACAACTCGGATCTGGTGCGCTCACTCTGCGCTGATGTTAAAAATCTGTTAGCCCGCCCTGCTGTTTCTGCTCCTCCTGCTGCTCCGGTCGCGGCTCGCCCAGAATCAACATCCCATCCGGTACGCGCTTCGAGTCCGCCTCGCCTTGAACCAGATCTGGGACCTCCTACTGCCCCGGCTCCATCGATTGAAATGTTCGGCACAACGTGGACCAAAGAGGATTGGTCTCACCGGATCTCTAAACTGCTCAACAACAGCATCCTCGCTCAAGATGACCCATCGCCTTTCATCTTAAATGGTGCCCCGCGTTTCTCTGATGCTTCCTGGGTTCAGAGCTTCTTCAAGAAGCACTTCTCTTTTCACCCCGTCAGCTGCACCAAAATATCGTCAGCCGAACAACCAAATAGTTTCCGTGTCCATGTCCCCTCAAAATACGCCTGGCTTCTCTCCGATGCATCCAACCGCAGTATCACTATAGGTAACGTCCGTATCTCCAAGTTTTTTAATAAGTCCTCTAAGTCAGTTAAGTTTAGCTCTAATTTACCAAAGCCTAACACTAGCCATACTGTTAATTCTAACAATAGTCTTAGAACTTTTACTAAACCTAGTTTACGTATCTGTAATCCAGTCCCCTCCTCCCCTAAGATTAACATCAACTCCATTCCCTCTAAGCCCAAACCTGTAAGAACCCCTAAACCTCGCAGCATTCGCCAGCGTAAATCTTCTCCCCCCCCTGTCACCAACTCTAGCAATTGGCAACTTAAAGCTAGTTTATTCCCCAACTTCAAACAAGCTACTGCATTAAAGTACCCCAATTTCGTATACTCCCACACTTTGAACCCCTCTACTCCAACCCCTCCTGCCACAACTATAGCCTCCCTATATTGACCCTCTCCTCCTTCCGGTCGTGAAGTTAACTCGGCTTTCGGCTGAATCCCCTGACGGCCGTTACTTGCTTTCTCGCCTTCGCAAGCGCAAGATTTACGACAATGTGCGACTCTTCCTAGGCTACCTTCATGATAAAGCAGATCACATCTGCATCGAGGGTAAAACTCGTACCAACGTCATAGTCTCCTTACACCAAGAGGGACTCCCGACCGACCCCACTGTCCTGCGACAGCTTTTCCTCAAATTCCACGCAGCATTTGACGTCCCTCCCCAACAAATTTCCGACGACCTGTCCGCCTTTGCCTCTTACCTTAACTCCAAACGCATTTCCCATCTGCAGAAAAGTCGAATTGACTCAAAAAATTACTATTCCTCCTAACCCCCCCGCCTACTCCTCCGCCACATCCTCCCCCCCCACCTATCTTTGCTCAATCTGTTATTGCTCTGTACTACCAAAATGTCAGAGGCCTCCGTACCAAAACCGCCTCGGTTTTTAAGAATTCCCTCTCCTTTCCTTTTGACATCTTTGCCCTTACCGAGACTAACTTAACCCCCAGTATCTTCAGTAACGAACTTTTCCCCGCGGCTTTTTCAGTTTTCCGCGCCGATGCCTGCGACGACGGCTCAACCCCTTCCAACCGCGGCGTACTCCTTGCCGTGCACACTCGCTTCGGCGCCAGCCTCCTCACTTCTTCTAATTCCTTCCTCTCCAATTTTGTCTTCGTCAAAGTCTCTACTACTGGCAAATTCCTGTACGTACTCTGTACATACATTCGCCCCTCCCAACCACTTGAGGCCTACCAACTTGTCACCGATGCGATAGACTCCATCTTCAGTACCCTTGGGCTCAACGATGAAGTCATCGTTCTCGGTGACTTCAATCTCCCCCGCCTTGAATGGCTTCGATCTGACGACGACCTCTACTTTATCCCTTCCAATGCCCTCTCTGACAAGAAGACCTTATTTGTCGACCGCCTCTCCGACTCCGGTCTCTACCAAGTCAGCGGCATAACCAATAATCTGGGTAGACAGCTCGACCTTGTCTTTTCCTCTGACCCAGTTAACTCGGTTGTCTCTCAGAGCTGCCACCTTCTCTCTACTCTCGACGAGTATCACTCCTCCTCTCCACACTACCTCTGAGACTTCTTACCAATTCAATTTCCGCGGAGGCGACTATGGCAAATTGAACTACCTGCTCTCCCAATCATCCCTTCTTTCCCTCACAGCCAAATCCCAGCTTTCCGTTGCTAATGCCCTCGACGCTTTTTATTCCGAACTCGTTGCCTGCATTGCCCAATCTTTTCCCTATCAACCCCGCAGAGATCATGCCTCCTCCCCCCCTTGGTATAATAAAGAACTTCGATCCCTCCGGAACAGAAGAAACAAACTATGGCAACCTTACCTAGTTACTCGTTCCGATCGCGACCTCTCCAATTACCTCACCGCGGCATCCCTCTTTTCCGCTCGTAGTGAATCTTCTTATCTTGACTATCTGAGTCATATGCAGTCAACCCTCATCTCCGATCCCAAACGCTTTTACCAATTTATTAACATCAAAAGCAAATCCAGCGGTTACCCCTCTACTCTTAAACTCAACGGCAATTCTTCCTCCGACCCCCATGCAATAGCTAATCTCTTTGCTCACCACTTTAGTCAGTCTTTCAGTGAGCATATTTTCGAGCCTGACACTAGCTATTTCCACTTTATGGCCTCCCGTCCTCAGACCTCCCTTGCCTCCATTAATATCGATCCTACAATGGTCGCTTCCGCCATTGCTGCCCTTCCCGCCGACCATAACCCTGGCCCTGACGGTATCCCCGCTCTTATTCTAAAAGAGTGCGCCCAACACTTGATCGTCCCCCTTTCCTCTATTTTTCAACTCTCCATCTCCCAAGGAGTTTTTCCTCCCAGGTGGAAAGACTCCTTTATCATCCCCATCCATAAAAAGGGCTGTAAGAGTGAGATTTCCAACTACCGCCCTATTGCTAAACTCTCCACCATACCTAGACTCTTCGAAAGCATCGTTTACGACTGCTTGTTCTTTCACTGCAAATCCATTTTTTCCCCGTCCCAGCATGGCTTCCTTAGAGGCAGGTCTACAGTCACGAACCTTACCGACTTCATCTCAAGTACCCTGTGTGCCCTTGAAAAGGGCAACGAGGTTGACGTCATCTCCACCGACTTCAGTAAGGCATTTGATAAAATCTCGCACGCTTTAATCCTCTTCAAACTTCACTCCCTTGGCTTTAATCAGCTTTTTTCCTCCTGGATGAAGTCCTATCTCGAACATCGCCAGTATAGGGTCCTTTTTTGCTCCTCTACCTCCAGCCCTTTTGTAGCCAACTCGGGGGTCCCCCAGGGCAGCCACTTAGGTCCGTTGCTTTTCATTCTGTCTGACGTCTCCATCTACGCCGACGATATGAAAATCTCCAAACAGATATCCTCTACCTCCGACCTCTGTCTTCTTCAGAGCGATCTCGACCAGTTTAGCATTTGGTGCAGAAAAAACTTTCTTGAGCTTAATGTCTCCAAATGCCAATCCATCTCCTACTCCCGCAGACGCCCCACTTCTCCCCCCTCTCCTCTCTTCGCGATCTAGGTGTCATCTGTGATAGCGAACTCAACTTTCGCGAACACATTGACAATGTGATTGCAAGAGCCAACTCCGCGCTAGGCTTCGTGAAGCGCTGGTCCAAGGAGTTCCTCGACCCCTACTTTGCCAAATCCCTCTTTGTCACCTTCGTTAGGCCAAGTTTGGTCTCCCTCCCAATCCAACAGTATAAACAGGATTGAGGCTGTACAACGCAGATTCCTTCGTTTCGCTCTTCGTGAGCTTCCTGGTCTGTCCCTCATAACCTTCTGCCCTACGAAAACCGCCTCTGACTTATTAACCTGCAGCCCCTATGGAAGCGGCGTGACCTCGCCGATATTACCTTCATTCATGAGCTGCTTATCGGCGAGATCGACTGTCCCTCTCTTCTTCAACGGGTCCCCATTTACACCAATCCCCGTACTCTCCGTTCGGCCCCTCTCTTTCACCCTGCTTACCACCGCACCAACTACGGCCTTTCTGAGCCCCTCACGCAAATGCTTCGTAAAGCCAACTCCCTCCCATCCTTTGACTTCCACCTGAGTAAAGCGTCACTCAGGAACAGCTTTAATAATCGCCCTTAAAGCTTTGCCCGCCCCATTCCCTTTCCCTATTTTATTTTTTTTATTTTTTATTTTTGTTTTCTTGGTTCTTATTATTTGTTAGTTTAATTTCTAGTCTTAAGTTCTTTTTTTTTATGTAGCGTAGTCACTACCATATAAAGATAAAACTTATTAATCTGCATTAAACGTTAATTTAAATACAAAATGTTACAGGTTTTTACATATTAAAACACAACATTCTGAGTCTACATATGATACTGTCGTTCTGAAAAATTCCTCACTTTTTTTATTGACATCAATAATTATGATAGTATGAAAAAATTTAGTATCGCTCATTTGCTACAAATACTTTTTTGTTATGCCGTTGTTGCAGGACTTGCGGTATATTTTAATAACGATGAGTTTCATTTTCATCATTGTTTTCCTCTAGGCTTGTACGATCTGTGCGAACAGAGTACTGGTTAACGGTAATCTTAACAAATTCTTATTCAATATATCATAACCATGATTTTTAAAGCTTAAAGAATCTTTGTGAAATAGGACCCTCGACGGTTGTTGGAGTCGTTGATAATAAACTTCCGTTTGAAATTTTTAAATCAAATATGGCAGATCCAATATATTTAGTGGCGAATTTTTTAACTTCAAGGAATTCAAAATGCTACAAATGTTCATGCCTTGTGCCATATTATGTGTCATGTAATGTGCCATGTGTCATGTCATTAATCATATCATGTGTCATGACGGGTGCCAAAATTAATTTTACAAAAGGCACTAATTGCGAACTTATTTACAGCGAATAGCACAAATATTAATCGTTTTTGTTTTGTAATCAGTGCCCTAAAAAGTCTGATGAGTCTGAAGGGACTTCGGTCCCTGTGCCCAGGTATTCCAATTGTGAGGGCGACCACCCGACAAACTTTAGTGGCTGCCTAGATTACACTAAATACGTCGAAAAACGACAAAGGCTTAAACGTGAGCTGGTGGACAGACGTCAGAATGGACACCATTTTAACAACTCAGCTGTGTGCCTTCCATTCCCGGTGAAATGGGATGTACAGGTATTGGAACCATCTTTTGCCTCTCTGTTAAAAAATACTTCTTCCTCCCCTGCAAAGGTTGAAAAAGTATTTGAATTGCTAAAGGAAACTTAGAACTTCTTTGGAATCTCATTGCCTGTCTTTTTAATAAAAATCAAAAGCTTTGTCCCAGGTTATTTTGAACTCCCAATGGACAGTAAGCCTGAGACCTTATTGAAGTTTTATATATCTCTTTTCTCGCAATGAATTCTCCCCTTTCTTTCACAGCAATTAATGTTAAACCCTGCATGATGACTTGTGGACTAGAAAGCCAACCGAATGATTCCTTTCGGAAACCCGTCTTTCAAGTAGAGCCCCTACTTTAAGAATTATCCTTTGATTAGAAATGAACAGGGTTGCGGCACAGCAATAGCCATAAAAAACACCTCAGATACCGCCATGTGAGATCTTTCTTTCATATTGTTTCGGCTACTCTGATTGAAATATCTAGTATCCAAAGCAATAAATACTCAGTACCTGCATCCGTAATGCACTGTCCACATTCGTAAATAGCAAATTTGTGCTAAGCCTTAATGAGATCACTCCGTCCCCATATGCCTTTACGATCGACCGTATTACGGGCAAACGGAAATACAGGCTGTTGCCACTGATCCTCTGGATCCGTAGGATAAGATGGAGTACTTTCGCGATCAAGAGGCAAATGTTTACAAGTAAGTTAGTGGTATTCTTCATTAGGACCTCTAATAATGAGCGCTCTTCTGGTGAGGACGGCGTCTCTAATTTTATCTTAAGAAAAGTGGCGAGCGTTATCGTCCGTCCCTCACAATGATAATCAATAATTATATTAACAATGGTTATTTCCGTTCGCCTTGGAAGGTGGCGATTGTGTTACCAATCCTGAAGGATGAATTCTCGCGGGACATTGTGAACTTCCGGCCGATCTGAATGCTTCCCAACATGGGCAAGATTCTCGAGACGGTCATTTTTTCGGGCCTAGAGGACTTCTGCTTGAACCGAGCGCTTATACATGATCCCCAGTTTGGCTTTAAGAGGTTCCGCTCTATGGAGCATGCTCTTCTGATAGTACATGACGTCTGCCCTAAGGGAACCAAAATGCACTGTGACTTGTTCCCTGGATCTCAGAAAAGCCTTCAAATCGGTGTGGTTCGATGGCCTCCTTGATAAGCTCATTCAGACGGAGGCACCTCCGCAGGTAATAAGAATGGTTTACAGTTTTATGTTTGACCGAATGGGTAAGGTGCGTCTGGGCACGGAAGTTTCCTCGGAGTTCCCAATCAGGAGCCAAGCCAAGCTGTTCAACGTATTTCTTCATGATTTTCCTCCTGAGTTGGGCGACTCCAAGTTCCTTTAATATGCTGATGATACGGTGGTCATCATCATCATCACTTAAGCCCTTAATTAACTCTAAATACACTTCTTCGGGCAGTAAGCTCCTAATGTACAAAAACCTGATTCGTCCCATTCTTGCGTACGCTCTCCCTATATGGAGTGCGGTTTCTCCCACTGTGGTAAGACAACTTGAGCGGTTCTAGAGGACGGTCCTCAGACACTGCCTCTCTAGATATAGAAAACCGGATCTTAAATACTATTCGAATATATCTCGAAGGTGATCACGAACTATTAGACATTAAAAGCTGTGAAACATTTTAAGCGCTTGCTGAGTAATCAGAATCAATTAAATAGGAACTTACACAGCAGAAATATAGAAGGTTCACTTAATCAACAGTATTATCTTTCACCTATTGCTTTGTTCCGGACAGGTTCGGGCATATATCCGGAAAATCACGACGAGTTTGAAACTATACCTTTCTTTAGCCTGGTCAACCCTGGTAATTATAGAGGGTGATCAGCTTTTCGGACATGGACGTCCTACTGAGCGTGCAATTGAAAAAATAATAGTTCGTTTTGAAGAAATTGATTCAGTGAAAGGTCGTAAACCGTATCAACATGATCATCCAGCTAGTACTCCGCATGTAGCGGTAACTGTTAGTGAAAGTGTTCATAATGAACCAAGCACATCAACCAGGCATCGTTCACAGGAATTAAACATTTCACGAACCACATTATGACGCATTTTGCATATTGATCTTCATTTGCATCCATAAAAAATTCAAGTAAATCATCAATTGAAGCCACCAGACCATTTAAAACGTAGTCGTTTTGTTAATTGGATGCTTGAACAAAATAAAGCTTTTTCATCAAAAATTATCTTTAGCTGTGAAGCTCATTTTCATCTTAATTGAAAGAAATTCTGAAATTGCTTGGCCATCAAGAAGCTCGGATTCAACACCATTTGATTATTTTTTGTGAGGCTATTTGAAAGGTAAGGTGAAAGCTATTCATCCACAAACAACAACAACAACAACCCCTTTCCCCCTTCCCCTTTGTCGCGAAGACGCCGGACATTCGGGAGGGGGCTAAAGCTGTGGTGGAGGAAATGATGGGTCTTCTTACTAAAACCCGCGAGTTGTACAACCAGAGGTCCAGCGTACTGATATACAGCGCAGATTGCAGGCCTGAGAAGGATTGCCTCCGGCTCAGGCGAAGGGCCCAAAGGGTGTTTGGTAAGGAAGCTAACAGTCTCCCCGTCGAGTACAAGGTGACGGAAAAAATGCTCCGGTACACCATCAACCTGAGTAAGGCCGCGCAATGGCTAAAATTGGGGGAGGAAGAGGGCGCCGATCCGTGGGGACTTAGCTACAATATCGTGGTCAAGAAACTGTGGTCGACGCTTGACCCCATCCGCATGAGCGTGGATATAACCTCTCGGATTTTCGATGAGCTGTTTCCCTCCTATCTGGCACAGGAAGAACCCCCCAAGGTGGACGTGGGAGAAATCCCGCCTTTCACCGCGGAGGAGGTGGGGGTTGCGTTGACCTCCCTTCGTAACCGTAAGGTTTGAGGAACGGATGAAATCCCGATAAAGGCCCTGAAAGCTACGCCCTGAGCTTTTGCTCAGAATGTACAACGCAATTCGCTGTATTGCTTAATTTAAGTAAACAATTATATTTAGTATTTTTCTTGAAATAAAAGAAATGATTTTTCCTGTTGTATCAAAATTTATTTTCATAATACACTTACACTTTCTAACCGATATGTTCGTTTCGGGAATGGTCAGACTGACTCGTCTTCTCTCGGCCTTTTTTATATTTGTAATATGCTTTTTTAGAGCCGTACTGAATATCAAAATGTCATCCAGGTAAATGTCGCAGACCTTATCATAGAGAGCTACTATAAGGAGACTTGCTAAGCTGAAAGATGTTCTGTTCAATCATTTCGTTAATTTGTTTCTTTATCTCTTCTTTTAACTTTTAGCATATATGGGACTATCTGTGGTTGTAATAGTTCTACAGATGTCGTCAGTTTATCCTCCTCCTTGCAGAATAGATTTTCGTAGAAATTGAGGGTCTTTATAATAATTTGCTTCTCTTCTGGATTTAAATGATCAATTTTTAACTTTTTAATATTGTTTTTCTTCAAATTGCATATTTCATTTATAATGTAATGGTCGTTTGTCTCAAAGTAATAGTTGTTATTACTAAGCTCGATAAACCCTTGTCCTAAATTGAGTTTTACTTTTAGGGGAATCAGAAAGTTTAATCTTACTATTGCGTCATACCTGCGTTTTGACAAGTCTATCACATTTAAAGATAACGTGCCAGATACGCCAAATTTATATGGGATGGGAATGATTAATTTATTTTCAATTGGGATATACCATTATTGATAGAAAAGAATAGCAATTTTTCTAAATTCCCTACAGGATATTTCATAAAAATGTTGTGTTTTAGAATACTTGCCTAGGATCCGGTATCGATTAAGGATTTTATTTTTATATTATCAATTGTACCGGTACCTATTGGCAATTTGCCTCCCAAGGCTAATTGAAAAATTTACATTACTATTCTGGATGTTATCAACCTCAATTGGGGAGGGATCACTGGAATTATTATTATTAACATTATTAACTTGTCTGAATTGTCTTGAACCGTTATTGAAATTCCGTTCATTGTTAAGTAGTTTTTGTTGATCTGCGTTTTGTCTATACTTTCTTGAATCCTTATATTAAAATTGCATTCGTTATTAAATACACTTTGTTGTTGTTCATTATGAAAAATTTAAGGGATGATTAACCTTCTTTCTATTAATAAAGAGCGACACATATAGTTCACAAAACATTTAAATAGTCTTCCAATTAAAATTACGATTATTGAATCATTTCGTTTTATGGTTAGTAGTCTTGATACCCATATTTAACTTATTTTCCTATTTTAAAATCGCAATTTCAAAATTTATCTGAAAATTAATTTAATCTACTAACACGTAAAGGTGTGTACCCTTACGATTATCTTAGTAATAAAGACAAATTTTTAGAGACTACTTTATCTTAGATTTATAAATTTTACAATAAGTTGAATGAATGTAATGTTAGTGAGGAAGATTATGCACATGTCTGTAAAGTTTGGAATGAATTTAATTTAAATAATTTGGGTGAATATTCACACTTATATCTAAAAATAACTGGTCTTTTATTAGTAGACGTCTTGGGGCAATTCCGTACAAGTTGTCGTAAGACTTACGAATTAGATCCTGCATATTATTTTATATTACCTGGTTATAATTTGGATGCAATGCTCAAACATACAGGTATATCCTTAAAATTGTTGACTGGTATTGATATATTTATGTTTGCAGAGCGTGGTATTCGAAGTGGTCTTAGCCAATTCTCTAAATGTTACTCAAAAGCAAATAATTAATATTATATGGAACAGACAAGGAGCCATAGTTTCGAAATAATATTCAAGTATTAATGGCCTTATTACGTAATCCGCGCAGATAATAAATGTCAAGAATCAAGAAAATTAAAGGCCTAGGTTTTAACTATTATACACAACTCTTTAACTCACTAGTTTGTAGATACACCTCAGTCGGATTAATGACAATAAATGAAATTCACGAATGTTAGTTTTTACAATGATAGAATACACAGTTTGTTTCTGAGTTAATTTGTGTAAATGGATGAGCAGATATACATACGCATTCCTCAATTTTAACATCTACAGTCCCTGTTTATCGAATTAGGCCACTCAGATTTTTCCTGAAATTTATTCTTTTCTTGTTGGTAAAACATAAAGGAAACATAAATACAAGAAACCAAGCGCAGTTTTTGGATAATTGTTTTATTATCTATTAATTAATGACCAACATATTTAAAACATATCTTAATACTTAATAATGCGGGTGATCTTGCCCAGGTGTTTCAAGTGCCTTGGGTACGGGAACCAGAGTCAGGCCTGCAGTGGCCCGGACCGTAGCAAGCTTTGCTCCGGTGCGGGGGGGCGGGTCATTCCGCGAAGGGTTGTGCCGCTGAGCCTAAGTGCTTCCTCTGCCCGGAGGTGGCAGGGAGGACCGGAGCGCGGCGGCATGTTACGGGGTCGGGAGAATGTGGGGTCTTCCGTGATGCCCTGAGCCAGGCCAAGCGTAAGTAATGGCATCTGTGCTTCAGGGCAACTTGAACAGGAGCAGAACGGCCCATAACCTGTTGGCTCAGATCCGTCTCAAGAAGGGCGCTGATGTAGTTCTCATCAGCGAACAATATCGGGACGGTGACGAGCCAACATGGTTTCGGGATGACCTGGGCACGGCGGCAGTTTGGGTCCCGGATCTGCGACGCTTCAGCGTCGCAGACCATGGCGCGGGCGCCGGTTTCGTTTGGGTGAAGAGCAATGACGTCACCTATGTCAGCTGCTACTTCACTCCAAACGAGCCGATAGCCGACTTCCAGACCAAGTTAGATGGTCTGGAAGACGCGGTCCGCGGCATGGGTGGGGAGCTGGTGGTGGCTGGAGACTTCAACGCGAAGGCCTTGGAGTGGGGTGAACCAGACCGGATTCGCGTGGAGGACGAGTCCTGGACTTTGCATCCAGGCTCGGGCTGGTGGTGTGGTGGTGCTAAACACCGGCTCGACGTCCACCTTTCGGCGTCCGGGATACAGGGAGACAATTATTGACGTCTCCCTGGCGACGGAGAGTCTGGCTGCACGGGTGCAGGACTGGCGGGTGGTCGAGGACTATACAGCCAGCGACCATCAATATATCACGTTTCGCGTGAGTTACATACCTCGATATGCAACATGACCCAAAGCTAGACGAGCCGACGTACCAGCAACGTGACATAAGCGCAGAATTGGCAAAAGCTTATCAGATCAAAACGAAACCAAAAGTTACTGCCTGGTAACGACACTAGATCAGATTACTATATTTTTATGCTTGTCTTGCAAAAAAGAACAGGGAGTGAAACGAACAAAAGCTAAAGGGAGTTCTGTCGATGAGCTAGCAGCGAGAGGACCTAAAATCGTTGCTAAAAAGTACATAAATTCGGTTATTTGTGAAACTCAGTGATTCAGTAAAATAAAGAGAATAAAAAGATTTTGTGAGTGTTGTTTAACTACTCCCTAGAGCCCTAAAACCCATAACTGGCGCAGTCGGAAAAGGTTCTACCTGAAAAAGAAACAAAAAGAACCCTAATATTAAGTGTTTTTAAAGTGTGAAACACAGCTAACTAAGGCACAATTTACTAGTAAGCGAAGAAACGACCACGAAGAAACACTGGCACAGAGGGAGAGAAGACAACAAAGAATACAAGTAATCGACCAGCTTAGAAGGATGGAGCAGAACCAACCGAATGGCATCGATTTGATGGGGCGATGTCTAGTAACCCTCACAGAAATAGTAAGTCGGCAGACTCAACAACCTTCACTAAGACAAAGGATCGAAAAGGATCTTCGGTATTTACCGACCTTCGAAGGGAAGCAAGGAACCTTGTCGGGATTCTTGGCAGCAGCGGAAAGAGCCCTGACTGACTACCCGGAACAACAACAATCTACAGTCTACACAATAATCTACAACGAGAAGATTTTGGGAGCAGCAAAAAATTATTTGGAAGCCTCACCCCCAGCATCGTGGACGGACTGCAAGGTCAAACTAAAACTACATTATAGGCCCTCGAAAGATCAAGGAAAAATTATGCTAGAAATCAGTACATTAAGAGTAAGTACAATTGAAGAATTAATAAATAAAATAAGTAGATTTGTAACAGATATGTCAGAATGTGCTATGTTCAGTGACCATCAAAATGAAATATTGAATCATCTCAGTAGTGTATTAGTGCTTAAAATAAAAGAATTAACAGCAGGAGCACTGGCTGCAGAGTTATATAATAAGTTTAGTCTCGAAGAAATCAGACACATAACAGACAAATATATAGGTCAAGATCAATTTAATTTGAAATGGAATAAAGTAAATACAAAGCAAAATTTCTCACAGCCAAATCCTAACAATCGGAGACATAATAACAATTTTTGGTCAGAAAGAAACAATCAGACACACAATAGTGGTTATAATAATATAAACCAAACAAGAAGTTCTAATAATACAAACCAAACAAGGAACTATAACAACTCAAGACAACTGCGATACAATAATTACGATAACAGTAACCGACAGCAAAACAGTACCAATAGTAGGCAAGCTCAACCAAACTACTACAACAACCCAAGTAATCAAAACAGAAATCAATCAAATCATCAATATAATAATAATAATAATACAGGGCAAGAACCAATGGAAGTGGATGTTTTAAGTGCAAGAAACAGAAATGAAGTGAATCAATTGGGGAACAGTGAATGTTTTATCAACTAACCTCGGAAAATAAAAATATCTATGTTATGTTAACCATAAATAACCAAAAGTACGTTGCTTTGATTGATACTGGATCCACAATAAGTTTACTAAATGCTAAAACAGTTAAAGAAAGCGTCTACGAAGTGTTAGGGGAACAAAATATACGAATTAACACTATCGAAGGGGAGGTTCGGAAAGATACAGAGTTAGTCAAAACAAAATGTCCGAATGAATTTAAACAGCCGACGAATGCAAGGATGAAATGGGTCAAGATAGGTTTAAATAAAACATACGATTTTTTGATCGGTATGGATTGGGTGGAAAAGAACGTAAAAATAATAGATATGGAGAAGCAAGAAATTCTACTAACAAATAACGTAAAACTACCATTTCTTAATAAAAATATTCAAGAAGAAATTAATGTGTTAGAGGAAAGCGATTTGGGAAATATAAAAATAAATCATCTGAATGAGGAAGAAAAAGCGGGAATATCAAAATTGTTAGAAAAATACAAAACCTTAATATTTAAAGAAGGGGATCCATTGACGAATACGAAAAGTATAGTTCATGAAATAACGACAACAACTACAGAACAAATTAACTCAAAACTTTTTCGTTATCCACCTCAACATGAGGAAGAGTTAAGAAAACAGCTGGAAGACATGGAAAAACAGGGTATCATAAGAAAAAGTAAAAGTAAATATTCGTCACCAGTATTTATAATTCCAAAAAAGAGAGACAATTCGGGAATTCAAAAATATCGGCTAGTAGTAGATTATCGAAAACTAAACCAAATAACAATAGACGACAAATACCCACTTCCCAATATAGACAGTATATTGGACAAGTTGGGGAAAGCACAATATTTCAGTTCGATAGACTTGGCAAAAGGGTACCACCAAATATTAGTGGCCGAGAAAGACATAGAGAAAACTACCTTTGTGTCACCCTTGGGTCTATACGAGTTTGTTCGGATGCCGTTTGGGCTGAAAAATGCCCCCGCCACTTTTCAAAGACTAATCAACGAAATTTTAAGAGAGTATATCAACAAGATATGTGTCGTCTACTTAGATGACATTCTTATCTTCTCAACTACACTAGAAGAACATTTGAATTCCATAGAGAAAATCTTTAGACGTTTAACCGAACATAATCTAAAAATACAGGCGGATAAATGCAGTTTTATGAAAAGAGAAACCGAATTCCTGGGACATGTACTAACTACTCAGGGAATAAAACCTAATCAAAATAAATTAGATGATATAATGAGGGTCAAATTACCTAAAAGCGAAAAGCAACTGAAAAGCTTTCTTGGCACAACCGGTTTCTATCGTAAATTCATAAGGGACTATGCCAAAGTAGCATATCCTTTGATAAAATATCTAAAGAAAGGCATGAAAATTAATACCAGAGACCCCCAATATGTACAAGCTTTCGAAGAGTTGAAGTTGTTGTTGATGTCTCATCCGATTTTAAAATTCCCCGACTATGAAAAGTCATTTACAGTTACAACTGACGCTAGGGATTATGCGATTGGAGCCGTTCTTTCACAAGAAGGTCATCCGATATGCTATGTGTCAAGAACACTAAATGATCACGAAAAGAGGTATAGTGTAACAGATAAGGAATTCTAAGCCATCGTATACTCCGTAACTTATTTCAGACCTTATCTGTACGGTCGAAGGTTTAAAATAATAACCGATCATGCTCCTATTAAATATCTTAATTCAAAATTTAAAGGCAAGGAGTTTTCGCAACGAAACCAACGCTGGATCTTGAAATTACAAGAATATAACTTCGATATAGAATATCTCCAAGGAAAGGAAAATAAGGTCGCGGACTTTTTGAATCGACTAGAGAACAGTCCAAAAATTAATAATAAAAACAGCAGTGAATCCAATATGGACCTGTCTGACACTATTCATTCGGTAAGCGAACAACTCCTGGACCATATAGGTATTAAAGATGAGATAGTCAACAAGTACAAAACGCAGATAATTCTTACATATGGTGCGAATAAAGAAGTAGACACTATTTATAAAAGAAAAATCATAGAAATTAACCCTCAGAACGATGAAAAAGTCATTAAGGAAATATTAAAAAGACACATAAAATCTGGTTATATAGGCATTTATTCCGAAGTAGAAGATAGAGATTACAATAAAGTTTAGCAATGCATCATACAATTATTCTCAGGAGATAAAAAAATTAAATTCTCAAAAGTCACCAAGAGAGCAAAAGAGATGGAAAGCGAGGAACAGTGTCACCGACAAATTTCCTTATACCATACAAAAGAATCACTTCACAGTGGAATCAACGAGACTTATCAGACCCTAAAAGACAAAATTTATTTCCCAAAATTGCAGGAACAGGTGCAGTTAATTATAAACAATTGCGAAAAATGTCAAGCGATTAAATACGATCGAAATCCAGTAAAACCAAAATTAAATATAACAGAAACGCCAACCAGTAAAAATGATACTATTCATTTAGATACCTTTCACTATAAAAAGCAAACATTCATTACGATCATAGACAAACTAACTAAATTTGCGGTAGCTTATATGATTAATGATAGAAATTGGACCAAGTAGATTGCAGTATTGGAAGGATATTTGGCCACATTCGGGAAACCAAGAAAAATCATCATGGACAACGAATTCAAATCAGAGCAAGTAAAAAAATATGTGCAGGAAAAAGGGATAGAAGTCCACTGGACAAAACCCAATAGTCATACCGGGAATGCAGAAATAGAAAGATTACATTCTACACTAATAGAAAAAATACAAGCAATAGAAGATAAAATACCACTAGAACAAAAAATACAAAAAGTCATAGGCAATTATAATAACAGGTATCATGCCACAATAGAAATGACTCCGAGAGAAGCTAACAATCTAATAGATACAACCTTGTTAATAGAAAAATTAAATAAGAAGAAACTAAAATATATAAATAAATTAAATGCAAGGAGAGAAGATTATACAGAAAAAAGAAAAGAAGGATTTATCAAAAATTATAAAAGAGTCAGACACAAAGATGAACCTTACTATAGAAAATATCCATTACAAAATGTGCACTTATCAAATATTAAAAGAGCTACTAAATTTTCAGGTAATAATAATAATTTTAATGACAATGGTGACGACAGCACAAGGGGGACTGCAGGTACATCCCATCAAGGAAGGTAATGGATACGTAAAAATAAGAATGAGACAAGTGGACATAACAAACGAAACGGACACAATCTTACATATAATAAACCCGACAGAAATTACGGAAATGTTAAAAATTCTAGAAAATAACATAAAGCATTTAAACTCAGAAGATAGAAAAGCACTCCAGACAGAAATAAAATTAGTAAAAAGTAAACTCAGAACAATACAAAATCCAACAAGACAAAAAAGAGGTTTAATGAATACAGTAGGAACAGTTAGTAACTGGTTATTCGGAACAATGGACGAGACGGACCGACAGGAAATTACACAACATTTAGAAATAATAGATCAAAACAATCATAGAGCGATTCACAATCTAAACAAACAAATTAAAATAAACGAACATTATAACAAGACCTTAACAGACCTAAAAGCGATAATTGAAAACGATAGACAAAAAATAACAGAAGCAATAAATACGACTGACAAAAACATACAAGAATTAAATCAAAAAGTTTTATTTTTGAACCAAGAAACCAAACTTAGGTATTTGGAAAATAGGATAAATCAAATTTTGGATAACATAATGGCAACAAAAAATAATATTATACACCCTAGTATGTTGACGTTAGAGGAATTAGACACATATAACATAGATTTCCATAAAATTAAATTATTAAAAGCGGGTGTTATGAAATATAAAAATAACCTATTAGTTTTCGCAATTAAAATACCAAAAAATTATATATCAAAAGAAATACAGTTAATCAAGCCAGTACCTGGCCCAGAAAAATTGGAAATTGACGAATCAGAGGAGGCCATAGTAGAAATTAATAAAAGGGTCTACCATTACGAAGAAGGAGTACTCATAAAAAATTTGAAAATAAGTAAAAATTGTATTATCCAGAACAACTGTAAATTAATATATAACAACGTAACAAGTGTAGAGGAGTTAGACGAAGAAACCATTTTGGTAAAAAATGCCTGTAATGACAGTTTATCGCAAAATTGCGATAAAAGAAAAGTCGTGCTAACTGGAAATTATTTGATAAATTTTAATAACTGTAGTATAGGAATAAGAGATATGAAGTTCCATAACAAAAAAGTGTCATTCTTTGATAAATATTATTACCCTTCCATAGAAACTAAGCAAACTTTTGTAAAACCAATAGATTTCGATAAAATCGTTCTAGAAAATGTAAGGAATATAGAGCAAATTCAAGAACTTAAATACCATAGAAATATCATGTATGGAACAAGTGCAGGAATGTCCACGGTAATGATCATAAGTTTGTTAATTATATCTTTTTACATATATTGGAAAAACAAAAAAAATAATGATAAAAATAAGATCAATATAATAAATTTGAAGTCGGAGACTTCTGACTCAAAGCGGGGAGGAGTTACATACCTCGATATGCAACATGACCCAAAGCTAGACGAGCCGACGTACCAGCAACGTGACATAAGCGCAGAATTGGCAAAAGCTTATCAGATCAAAACGAAACCAAAAGTTACTGCCTGGTAACGACACTAGATCAGATTACTATATTTTTATGCTTGTCTTGCAAAAAAGAACAGGGAGTGAAACGAACAAAAGCTAAAGGGAGTTCTGTCGATGAGCTAGCAGCGAGAGGACCTAAAATCGTTGCTAAAAAGTACATAAATTCGGTTATTTGTGAAACTCAGTGATTCAGTAAAATAAAGAGAATAAAAAGATTTTGTGAGTGTTGTTTAACTACTCCCTAGAGCCCTAAAACCCATAACTCGTGCTTGGTATGGGGCCAGTGCGGGTCCGGCGCGAACGGGGCCCGCCCAGATGGGATGTCGCTAGAATGGACGTCGAAAGGTTGTCCCTAGCCATCACACGTGGCCAGCGATTCGCGGAAGGGATTCCGGAGGAACTGCCTCCTTCCGAACGGGTCCGGCGGGTGGTAGACTCGACGATGGGTCTCATTGGTCGGGCCTGCCGGGAGGCTGTGCCGAGGAAGAGGCCCAGCAGGGAGGGGCGACGTCCTGCCTACTGGTGGACGGATGAGATCGCGGAAATGAGGCGGAAGTGTCTCCGCCTCAGACGGTTGGCTTAACGAGTTGACCGACGCGATCCCGACGCAGCCCGCAGATCTGCTGAGGCCAAAGTTTCGAAGAGGGACCTTCGGAGGGCTATCAGGGCGAGTAAACACCGATGCTGGAAGCGGCTGGGAGATGATCTGAATGATGATCCTTGGGGATTGGGGTACAGGATTGTTCTCCGCAAATTGGGGGCGCTCTCTCAGAGGGCCCCCCTGGAAGCGGGGACAGTCCGTTCCATCGTGAATGCCCTTTTCCCAACCCAGCCGCTGGAGCCTAACCGCTCGACCGGCGAGGCACTCGAGGCTCCTCCCTTTACAGTGGAGGAGCTCGTGAGGGCCTCGCGGAGTCTATAAAATCGGAAGGCGCCAGGGCCTGATGGGCTTCCAGCAGAGGTGTTGAAGGCGTTGACGGCGAGCCATCCAGGGCTCTTGCTGGATATGTACAATGCCTGCCTGAAAGCGAGAATCTTTCCCTCGCGCTGGAAGGCGGCTGGGCTTGTGCTGATCAGCAAGGGCAAGGGACCTGTAGGGTCCCCCGGGTCGTACAGGCCGCTGTGTATGCTCGACACAGCCGGCAAACTCCTGGAGAAGCTCCTGAAGCCTCGCCTCCATACGGCCGTTGTGGCCGCTGGAGACCTTTCCAAGAGACAGTACGGTTTTCGGAAAGGGAGGTCGACGGTACACGCTATCCAGGAGGTGGTCGACGCGGCCTGGGCCACCGAGAGCGGAAACCATTACTCCCGTCCGGTGTGCCTGCTGGTCACTCTGGATGTGCGCAACGCCTTCAACTCGGTGAGGTGGAGGGATGCGCTTAATGCATTAGAACGCGACTTCAGGGTTCCCCAGTATCTCTTGCGGATGATGGGGGATTACCTGAAGGACCATACCCTCACCTATGACACGGAGGATGGCCCGGAAACGAGGGTCCTGTCTGCGGGGGCGGCCCAAGGCTCCATTTTGGTGCCCGACATATGGAATTATACATATGACGGGATCTTGCGTATGGAGATGCCGGAAGGGTCTTTCCTAGTTGGGTATGCTGACGACATTGCGGCGGTTATTACCGCCAGAGATGTCGTGGCGGCGCAAATGCGGCTCAACCAGGTGATGCGCCGGGTCGGTCCCTGGTTACGCGACCACGGACTGGAATTGGCGTTGGCCAAGACTGAGATCGTCCTTCTGACGAAGAAGCGCATCCCCCTCCGGAGGGAGATGCGGATGGGAGACATGTCGGTCCAGACGAAGCCCGGGAGCAAGTATCTGGGAGTGAGCCTCGATTGTAGGCTCACCTTCTGGGATGAGATCAGGGGCAGGGCGGACAAGGCGGCAGCGATGACGACGGCGTTAAGCAGGGTCATGGCCAACATTGGTGGTCCCAGGCCCTGCAAACGGCGTCTATTGCTCCGCACCGCTGAGGCCGTCATGCTCTACGGGGCAGAAGTCTGGGCCGGTGCGATGCGGTGGGAGAAGTAACGCAGGCGTTTGCTTTCGGTGCAGCGACGTGCGGCCCTCCGCATTGCGAACTCCTACCGCACGGTCTCGGAACCGGCGGTGTTGGTGGTCCCGGGGGTCATTCCAATTGACCTCTTGGCCAGGGGGCGAAAGGCTGTCCACCAGGAGAAGCCTGTTTTGGGGCGGGAGGCCCAGCGGGTCGTACGGGCTAGGACCTTGGTGTCCTGGCAGGGAAGGTGGGACGTGGAGTCGCGGGGCCGGTGGAATGCCTGGCTTATTCCCCGGCTGGACACCTGACTGAACCGTCAGCATGGTGAGGTCGATTACTACATCACCCAGATGCTGACGGGGCACGGGCACTTTCGGGCCTTCCTTTTCCGCATAGGGAAGGTACCGTACCCGTGCTGTGTATACTGTGGCTCCCCGTCGGACTCCGCTCTACACACATTCTTTGAATGTGCTCGCTGGGGGGCGGAGCGAGATGGCGTGGAAGTAGTGACTGGCAGCATAACCCCTGATAACGTAGTCGGGGTTATGCTGCAGGGGAGGGACTTCTGGCGAAGAATCGCCCTTTTCGTGAAGGGGATCCTTCGCCAGAAGGAGTAGGACGCGAACAGGGAGCGCCTGTTGGGGTAGGGGGCCCTGTTGAGGGGGGGTATATAGGACTCCACCCCGAAGTAATGTTTCACAGACGGTTCCGGGGTGGAGTTCCTGGGGGAAGGGAGCGGGGTTTTAGCCGGTAGGCCCAGCTTTTGCTGGGGAGTCCGGCACATCGTGCGTAAGAGCATTTCCCCGCTCCCATAAAAAAAAAAAAAAAATATTGGTGCTGGTCGATCCGCCCTTTAGGAAACCATGCTGAGACGGAGAAAAATCGATTTACAGTGAAAGAACAAGCAGTCGTAAACGATATTTTCAAAGAGTTTAGGTATGTCGGAGAGTTTGACAATAGGACGGTAGTTGGAGATCTCATTCTTGTAGCCTTTTTTATGGATGGGAATTATATAAGAGTCTTTCCATCGTCGGGAAAAAAAACCCCTGGGTGATAGATAGTTGAAAGATGGATGACAGGGGTCCGATCAAGTGTAGTGTCGGGCTCGGAAGTATGCTCACTGAAAGATTGACTGAAGTGATTAGTAAAGAAATTAGCTATTGCGCGGGGGTCGGCAAACCATTCATCGAGCCATTTTTCGACGGATTCGATTATACGTCTCCTCTAAGCAATTTGAATGCGCCTATCACCTTTTTTGCTGTGTGTGACGGTGCATTGTACAACAAAATCACTTTTTCGTGTCTTCGCGCCCATTCTGATCGTGTTCCATCAACGAATGGTTTAAATTTATTATTTGTCACGATCACTATTTCACCAGATTTCAGAAGTTCATAATACACCACACCACCCTGTTCCCAACAAACAGAAAGCATTGCCACCTTTCCGAAACAATTGGGCCTTGGAGTCCATGGACCTACTTAGCCAGGCGATAACCACAAGGTTTTTCGTTTTAGATTTTCGACATAAATTCACTTTTCATCACCCATCACAATCCGATGCAAAAATGAATTTTTTTCGTATCATTGAAGCAGCATTTCACAAATGGTTTTTGATTGTTTTTCCCATTTTTCGGCCTTATTTGATGATGTTTCCTGCAGTATTTAATTATATTCAAATATATCGAGCTAGATCCCACTGTTGACTTTTCAGGATTTGTAACGAGTGGTTACAGGTAAATTAAAAAAAAGGATCTCGTTTCGTAACAAATTATTCTTTAATTAAATATTGCTTTTATAAATATTTAACTTCCTTGCTGACACGTTCAAAATTCCAGCCGGCTGCTTCTTTTCCCTGTTGTTAAACTGTCCTTCACTAAGCAATTTTTAGTTATCGCTGTAATCTTTGATTTCGCCGGCACTCTAAGATGCAGTATTGATCGAATAAAAAGTCTATATGAAATTTTATAAGGAAAAAGAGAAAGCAAAACCACAAAAAATTCACACAAGAAGATCAGGATCCGAACCATGCATGCGCATGGTTGCTAAATGATATGTTAAATAACAATTTGTATTGGTTAATTAAATCCTAGCTGGATATTTAATTGTGTGACTTCAATTTGGACTGTGACTTATTACGCATTGAAATATTAGAGGCTAAACGAATAGTGCAAAAGTATATTATTTCCACTAAACTTATAATGGACACGCCCATAAAGAGTCCGAAAAGTCCTCCAATATTAGCTATTAAATCTGCAATTCCATATAACTCTGCCCGTTTTGCTGACAAAAAATTATTGCTTTCAAAAAACACATTTATAGTTGACATGGCAACACTGAAAATATCAACAAAAATATTAGGACTAAGTACAATAAAATAAAAATAAAGGAAGTTACATAAGAATTTTATGAGAAAACAAAGAAAAAAAATGTGGAGTGCTACAACAGTTTACTAAGTGGCGTTCTAAATTAAAGGACCATCAAAAAACCAGTTTCCTGAATTATTAGTATTTCCGCGAAAAATAAATAGATTTAAAGGAGACAAGGTTCGTCGAAAAGCTTCTTCTATGCTATCTACCAAACATGTTGCTTCGCTCTTACAAATTCGTGTGCGGCATTTCATCAACCTTTATAAAAAGAAGATAATGTAAAATAGGTATTCTTATTTCCTTCCCCATATCTCGCGGTATGGCGGTAAAAGTTTTCGAAAGAACAAAAAGCTTGCTTTCCAATTAAACCTCCCTCATTTAAATATTCTACTTTAAATACTCTTCTTTTTTGGCAAGATACGAATCAGCACTACTTTTTGAGTTTTTTGGTGATCTTGAAGATTTGTAGATTTGAACGTTAGTTTATTTTTATTTTGTTTTATTGACATAATCGTTATACTCACTCAGAATCATTTTCCATTCCTTCAAAAAACCTTTGTTCTAAACTGATATCGTACAATGATTGTGTCACTTCAGCATCATAAACAATGGAAGTACATTCAGGTAAACAGTTGCAATTAGTCCTATATCCATTACTTTTCAAAAGTTGCTTTTTCACTTTCACGTAGCATTCAATTTTTCCTGCTCCACAATATTTTGTTTCTTTATTTTCTGAAAAGTTTGAAAGACAATAATAAATAATATCAGAAAATATTAATTTCTAATGCGAGATTGATAAAATACAAGTGGGCCCGAGCAAACGTTGTCCTACCACAAATTGGCTTCTATGTAGACCGCGTTTAAATCAGCATTGAAAAATTTCAATATGTATTGTGTCGATATATTTCACGTTATTTTAATTTCATGAAAAAAGTATAAATACACTGTTAGCAAAGATAGAAATGTCAAAATGAATTTCCGTGCTGCGTATTAAGTTTACTGAAATAATATGAAAAACAATTTTCCTTAAACAAATAAAAAAAAAAGATCTCGACAACAGCGCAACCTATCAAATCAACCATTTCCACTCACAAAATTTTATTAAAATCGGTTGGGCTTTTTCGGAGATTTGCGTGTACGAACACAGTCACGTAATTTATATATAATATATGAAGTTTATGCGTAGACGTATGTAGTTTGTAGTCACTTAATATTTGCAATGTTCTCAACATTTTTTCTAACAAAAGTGCAACAGAGATTAAGAGGTTAATGAGAGATTAAGAACTTATTGACATATTCCTTTTTCAATGAGTTTTTTGATATGATGGTTAGAGAAACTAATCAATATGCTGCAGAAATGATAGGATAAAAAAGAAGGCGATAAGTAGTTCCAGATTTTTGTAGATTGCAAGTAGGACGAGTTAACTCGTCTTGGAAATGCATAACCCTCTACCAAAGACGAGTATACGCCTCCTTGGCAGCGAAAGAGTTAAACATTATTAGAAATTTAGAAATTGTGCAGATTTAAATTTAAATCATAGTTTTGATATCTATTGTAGCACCCCCGCGTTCTTTTTTATAATAGGCTTTTTTCATGCATATCATATCAGGTTAATTAAATAAATTACTGTTCGAGAAATCATTGCTGATTTCTGATGCGTGAGGTAATATATTGTATCAGGTTTAAAATGTCCCTCTTTATTAAAACTTGCTTATTGTTTTCTTCAATTAGTTTACCATTAGCTGCGAAATGGAGCTCTAATGTCTCTTTATTTTCCTTTTCGTCTGAATGTTCCATGGTTCCGGATATGTACGAGTACTTTAATCCTGTTCCTTAAATGTTTATAAGTCCGCGTTTTTGTTTAGTATGTGATATCTACTCTAATATCTAATTCCTAATGCTGTAACTTTGTCTGCGCAAAAAACACACTAACCAGCAAATTCCTGTTTATACTTTGTGCATACATTCGCCCCTCCCAACTACTTCAATCTTACAAACTTGTCACCGATGCGATCGATTCCATCTTTAATATCCTTGGGCGCAATGATGAAGTCATCGTTCTTGGCGACTTCAATCTCCCACGTCTTGAATAGCTCTGATCTGATGACCATCTCTACTACATCCCTTCTAACGCCCTCTGCGATAAAGAGACTTTATTTGTCGAGCGCCTCTCCGACTCTGGTCTCTGCCAAATTAGCGGCATAACTAATAATTTTGGCAGATAGCTCCATTACATCACAACTGACTTTCAGCTTTCCGTTGGTGAAGCCCTCGATGCTCTTTATACCGAAATCTTCGCCGGCTTGGCCCAATGCTTTCCCTATCAACCTCGAAGAGACCATGCATCGTCCCCCCTAGGTACAACAAAGAACTTCGATTTTTCGGCACAGGAGAAACAAACTATGGCGGGCTCATCTCCTATCTCGCTCCGACCCTCACTTCTCCAGTTATCTCTCTGCGGCTTCCCTTTTCTTTGCACACAGCTAATCTTCCTATCACGATTACCTGAATCAAATCTAGTCAACCATTTTCTCCGATCCTGAACGTTTTTACCAATTTATTAACATAAAAAGGAAATCCAGTGGCTAGCCCTCCACTTTGAAGCTGAATGACCGGACCACTGACCTCACTCTTTCAACAATCTATCACCCAGGGTTTTTTCCCGGCCAGGTGGAAAAACTCCTATATCATCCCCCATCCATAAAAAAGTTGCAAGAGTGAGATCTCCAACTACCGTCCCATTACCAAATTCTCCTTCATACCTAAACTCTTTAAAAGACTCTTTCGTTTACGACTGCTTGTTCTTTCACTGTAAATCGAGTTTTTCTCCATCTCAGCATGGTTTCCTAAAAGGTGGATCGATTACCACCAACCTTACCGACTGCATCTCTAGAACACTCTGTGCTCTAGAGAATGATGATGAAGTTGACGTCATCGCTACGTCAAGGCGTTTGATAAAATCTCTCAGAAACTACACTCCCTTGGCTTCAATTAGCTCTTTATTTCCTGGATGAAGTCTTATCTTGAACAACGCCAGGGTCCTTTTCTGTTCCTCTTCCTTCAACTTTTTTGTGGCCAACCCGGGGGTACCCCAGGGTAGCCACTTAGGGCCGTTGCTTTTCATTCTGGTCATCAATGATGTCGAATGTGTTATTCGGCACTCGGACATTTCTATATACGCCGACGACATGAAAATCTCCAAACGGATATCCTCTACCTCTGACTCCCGACTACTTCAGGTTGACCTCGACAATTTTAGCATTTGGTGCAATAAAAACTCTCTTGAGCTTAATGTCTCCAAATGCCAATCCATCGCTTACTCCCGTAGACGCCCCTCTTCTTCCTCCAGAGTTTATCGGCTATCTGATGAACCTATCTCCTTCGTATCCTATCTTCGCGATCTAGATGTTTTTTTGACAGCGAACTTAACTTTTGTGAACACAATGACAGCATGATTCCTAGAGCCAATTCCGTGCTTGGCTTTGTGAAGCGTTGGTCCAAAGAATTCTTTGATCCCTACGTAACCAAATCCCTCTTTGTTACCATTGTCAGGCCTCTCCTTGAATATGCATGCCAAGTGTGGTCTCTATTTCAATGCAATAACATCAATAGGATCCAGGCTGTCCAGCGTAGGTTCCTTCGCTTCGCATTACGTGACCCTCACTGGTCTGACCATCAAAACCCTCCGCCCTACGAAAACAGCCTCTTGATGATCAACTTAGTAGCCCCTGTGGAAGCGGTTGATATTACCTTCATTCATCAGCTGCTTACCGGTGAAATGGACTGTCTTCCCCTACTCCAGCGGATCTCCATGTACACCAATCCTCGTAATCTCCGTTCAGCACCTCTCTTTCGTCCTGCTTATCACCGTACCAACAAATGACTTTCTGATTCTCTCACCCGAATGCTTCAGAAAGCCAATGTTGGCTGTTCTTTTTCTTAGTTTATTATTGTTTTCTAATTTATTATATTATTTAAGTAAACTTTTTGTTTTGTTAGTAGGATGTATTAAGCAATTAAAAAATAAATAAAATTATTGGTATATTAGTTATTTTTTGCGTTTAGATTTTATTTTGGATTTCCGGATATGTGTTTTACAATATTTTAAATTATTCTTGACATCTGCTATGTGTTCGTTATTTAATTATTCGGGTTGAATCTTTTGTATTTGGAATGATTCTTCCCCCTCTGATTTCCCAGAAACTAAGGACCTGATTCTATGTCTACATCTCTGCTATTCATATTTATATTTATTAATAGTTCTCCCTTTGTTTGTAATAATTCGTTCTTTTATGCCATTGTATTCGTTAGCGTGTATTTTTCCATTTATAAAATCTTCTGGTTTCTTGCTTGTGGGACTGTGTATAGTGTTGTTATAAAAGCCTATTATTTTGAGGATTTTTCTTCAACTATTTCCTTTTTTGTTACTGTCAACATGTTTTAGAAGACGAAGGTATTCGTTTATAGTGTTCTGTAAACCCTCGGCCAGCATACAATCCAGGCTCACCCCCAGGTACTTGATTGCGGGCTTCGTCTGGACCAGGAGACCCTACCGGTGCCTTGCCCTTGCTGATCAGCACAAGCCTAGCTACCTTTTAGCAGTAGGGTATGATTCCCGCTTTCAGGTAAGCATTATACATATCCAGCAAGAACCCTAGATGGCTCGCCTTCAACGCCTTTAACACCTCTGCAGGGAGTCCGTCAGGCTCCGGTGCTTTCCGATTCTGCAGACTCTGCGAGGGCCTTGTGAGCTCCTCCATTGTGAAGGGAGGAGCCTTGTGTGCCCCGCCAGTCGCGCGGTTATGCTACAGCGGATGGGTGGGAAAAAGAGCATCAACAATGGAATAGACTATCCCCGCATCAATTTGCGAAGGACAATTCTGTACCCCAGTCCCCAAGGATCATCTTTAAGATCATCCCGCAGCCGCTTCCAGCAGCTGTGCTTATTCGCCTTCATGGCTCTGTGAAGGTCACTCTTCGGCACTTTGGCATCGGCGGATCTGCGGGCTGCGTTAGGATCGCGTCGGTCGACTCGTTGAGCGAACCGCCTGAGACGGAGGCACTTCCACCTTAGTTCCGCGACTTCATCCGTCCAATAGTAGGCAAGACGTCGTCCCTTCCTACCGGACCTCTTCCCTGACAAGCTAGACGAATGAGACTCATTGTCGAGTCTACCACTCGCCAGGCCCGCTCTGGAGGTGTAGTTCCTCCGGAATCCCTTCCACGAGAAACCACCCGCGTGTGATGGCTTGAGACAACCTTTCGGCATCCATCCTAGCGACATCACATTTGGGCGGGCCCTCCTCGCGCCGGACCCGCACTGGCGCTATACTGCGCACGCGGAACGTGATATATTGATATACTATATATAGTCCCCAATCACCTGCCAGACCTGCACCCGTGCAGTCAAATTCTCCGTCGCCAGGGAGATGTCAATAATCGTCTTCATGTACCCAGGATGCCGAAAGGTGGACGTCGACCCGGTGTTTAACACCACCAGCCCGAGCCTGGACGTAAAGTCCAGGACGGATCCTCCACGCGAATCCGGTCTGGGTTCACCCCAATCCAAGGCCTTCGCGTTGAAGTCTCCAGCCACCATCAGCTCCCCATCCATGCCGCAAGCCGCGACCATTTAATTTGATCTGGAAGTCAGCTATCCGCTCATTTAGAGTGAAGTAGCAACTGACGTAGGTAACCCAAACGAAGCCGGGGCCCGCGCCATGTTCCTCTTTCACCGAAGCGTCGGCAATCCGGAATCCAGATTGCCGTCATGCCAAGGTCATCCCGATACTATTTGGCTCGTCACCGTCTCAGTGCTGTTCACTGTTGATCGCGTTTTTCTCGAGATGGATCTGAGCCAAGAGGTTATGGGCTGTCCTGCTCCTGTTCAGGTTGCCCTGATGTACGGATACCATTACTTACGTTTCGCCTGGCTCAAGGCATTGCAGAAGGCCCAGCACTCCCCCGACCCCGCAACACGCCGCCGGCATTCCCCGCCACCTCCGGGCAGAGGAAGCACACTGTTGGGTGGCACACCCTTTTGCAGGAGATGGCCGTTGTAGTTCCCCAGGTCCCTCCTGAGGGTCTCCTCCAGCTCCAGCGCGGTTATGCAGCCGTCCAACTCCCGAGAAGGCCGCCCTGGACTCGGACGTTGGCTCCTAATCTTAATTTTCGGGGTTGACTGCTTTGCGGACCGTGCTGAGTACGTCCGCAAAGGTCTTCCTCTCTACCGGTCTAAAAAGGACCGTCTCCGGCCTGGCCCTCCTCGCAGGAGCTTCCGACCGGGGTAGCGCCGGCGCCATAGCCTTCGCCTCCCTGCCGGTTAAGGGGGCTTCTCCTTCTTTCCCCTTTTCTCCTCCACCTTATTCTTTTTGTCACAATTATAACAATAATAACAATAATAATAAAACTTACTTGGCATTGAAAACTTAACACAGTCACATTGATTTAATGTGGCATTTGTTAGACACTCGTGCTCACAATTTCCCTGAGTATATATTTTGAAATACTTCAGATATCTTTCAGTATTGAAAAAGCATTGCCTCCTAGAATTACGAAGAATAATTAAAAATCAAATATATTTTATCTAATGCATACTTCTCTGGGTTATATGTTCTAACTGTCAAAGATGTAGTTATCATATTCGGTTTAATCGAAACCAATATTATTTGTTTGTAAGGCACACGGAAAAACCTTTTTGTAACTTGCGGAAATTCTCCTGGTGTATGCAGTATTACCTTAAAGAAAATGAATGTATTCTGCGAATTTTTAAACTTTATAAATCCTACAATAATAGCTTTTGGAATATCTATGTATCTGTTGCGCCGACATTAAACATCCCAAATAAAAGAGAAATTTAGATGTAATTTGCTTCAGATCGCTTAACGGATATTGATGAAATGACGTAGTAATGTTCATTTAAGGTTATTAAAATAAACAAAAAACGCAGCTATATAATTCTGGTAAATGAAAAAAAACAAGCTCCAGAATCTAGAATCCTAAGCAATATTGTACACCATGAAATGTTTTTTTGATGACTTCTTAAAAAATTAATAGTTTGATATACATTATACGAGTACTATGCCTATTATTATTTATATAACGAGCGGGGACTAAAATCTACAAGAAATCAATGCAACATTTTATCGTGGTGAAATTTATTTTCTTTTGTAGGGTTCCGCACACATATGAATTTCTGTAACCCAAACACGGACGTGTAACGTAAATAAATGAATTTTGGAAATGGCAGAAATTAATAAATTAAAAAAGAAAATTTAGCAAACTCTATCGTATGACACTGTGATGTACCGGGATTAGATTACAATACCATAGGTCATCAGCCTTGGTAACATGGTAACAAGAGCAAACTCCAAATTCGCAGGCCAACAACCTTAGCGACAAAAACATAAACAATACTCGCATAAACAAACTACCCCTAAGTAAACAAAGCGCGACATAAAAAGCGCATGCTCAGCACTGCGCACACCCTGCACCAATTAAAAGCACGTGCTAGAGGCGCTTTACGAATAAACGTGCGACCTACTTTTAATGCCCAGACGCGAGCTGCTCGAATTAACCATTGCGAAATAGCTGACTAAGGAATAATTAGGTCTTCGTGTAGGTAGGACATCAATTATTGATTATCGATTAATGTAGATGTAAGCACAAGCAGTATATCCAAAGAAATCCAATAAAGACAATCATTCTGATTCTATACATCAAAAGGGGAGACTATTCATTTGGAGTCGTGCTGTTTAGCTGCTCCAAGTCACCGAATCCAAATTTAGGAGCTACAGCTTCTTAGCTGCTCCTGCGGAGTCAAAGCCTTAGTGACTGCTCCCCTACTACTGCTCCCCGCATAGAGGAATTATACATACTACATGGCGACCGTGACGCTTGGAGGTATAACTACAACATACTACAAATGAAAAGGCTTGTTGTCAGGGTTTCAAATATATATTTTTATAGTTTTAAAATAAGTAGTTTTAGAGTTATTTAAGAAAATATATGAAAATTGACCATTCTCCTCTTCCTATCACTGAAACTACTATACCTAAAATTTGAACCAAAATACAGAAAATATTTCTTTACTTATAGATTACAGGAAAACATTATGTCTATTGTGCGCTTACTTACTTACCCCTCAAAATCAACAATGTAAAATGTCAAACAATTGATAACCCAATCGTCAAACTAACCAAAATATATAGCAGAAGTTACATGTGATGTATATACAAAAATAATTAGATTAAACCATGTTTTCGTTGGGTATAGGAATTGTAAGGTATATTACAACTATAATATGAGTATATCTAAGTAAAAATTGTTGCTGTTATAAGCACACCTATAAAAACTGCTAAAATAAATATATCAGAAGCATACTTAAGATGTTCATATAATCACGAGGCTAAAATATGTAAATTAAATTTTAAAAAATGTATTAACCGCACAAGTGCAAATAAGTTTTTAACCTAAAAAAGAACAATTGATCTTGCAGCGAATATTAATAATTTTAAAACTTATAAGGTTAAGTGGCAACAGTATATGAGTAACACAAGTTACCCCTTGAAACCATAACCTTCTTTTAAATCTGTTGTAAAAAGTTCTTGCACAAAATAAATATTTTAATATACATACTTAAAATAATTTATGAGTATTTATAAAAATAGTATACTGGTCAGTAAAATATAAATGGAAATTGAAAACTATATTTTAAACGATGAATATGTTTTAACCTAGTCTATAAAATGAATGAAAACCTAAAATGTCTGGAATCAGAACTTATGGTCTACATACATGAAAATATCAGAAAACAAATAAAATATCATTATACTTAAAGCCATGGTTAATTCATTCAAGTAAGAGCTTGATGTAATAATATGTTTCGAATCTTGAGTGATAGATAACATTACTTTTGTTAATATAACTAGATACAATCGTCTAGGTAATACTAGTAGAATCAATAAAAAAAATAGTAATATACGTTAAAAAGACTTTAAAATACGTTGCCAAAAAAACCGCTTTCAGTCGCCGGAACAAACCACCAACAACAATCGAAAATTCTTCCATGGCAGGAAACGAAAACCGCCAGGGAAGGAAAAAAAGGACAGTACGAGCTCTGTTTCACTCCTCCCAACCAACAAATGCGCCGACTCGATTTTTTTTCTGCATACGCCTTTGGTCGGAGATTTTAGCAGAAGGACCGAGTGGAGTTTTAACAATTTTGGGTTCGTGGCAGCAGTACCTTCAACAAATTTTTCCTCCGCCGATCGACCAAATAACGCTCGTATTGGATTTTTTTCTGCGGCGATCATGCTCGATCGGAGATTTCAACCAAAGGACCGAGTGAAGTTTAAACAATATCGTCTTCGCTTGAGAGTCCCAAGGCGGTAGCAGGGAGCGGTATCATCCAGCAGCATCGTGAAATCTCCTTCAAAGTTTCGGGGCGCTTCAGAACTGTTGTGTGTTGTGTTTTTTATACAGGGTTACACCCGTGGGCTCTGTTTTATACCTTTTTTTGTGCTTGCACGGCTATATTATTAGTATTATATTATAACTTTTTTTAAGTATTTGTTTATATATATATATATATATATATTTATAAATTTTGTTTTAATTTATTTTCCTTCTCATCGGTGAAAACATTCAATTTTCTATTTTTCGGCGATTACATTAAACAGAATCGGTAAGTACATTTAACTAACAGTATCTAGCCCAAAAGTAATTTGCAATTCTAAGAAATTTTCTTATTAAACCTCCTTTTAATTTAAATTTTTTTTTGTTTTGGCCCGAAGTCACTTATTACTCATCAGTAAGAGCATTTAATTTTTTATTCAGCGAGTATTTTAAACTAACAAAATCATTTAACTAACGGCATCTAGCCCAATAGTAATTTTCAATTGTAAGTACATTAAACTAACCGCATCTAGCCCCAACATTAATTTTGAATTCTAAGGAACTAATTTTTACATGTTATTTTTTGAGCCCGAGCTCACTGTTCGCTCACAGAAAAGTATTTTAGAAATTGTTATTCATAGGGCTCTCAGTATTTATTAAAATTTTTTTAAGCTCTTCAATTTTGCACGCTCTCTTTTTTTGTTCAGCCGAGTTCACTTAATTTATATTAGAACTTACATCCACTGGTAAAGACTTTAACTCTCACAGTATATTAAGGCTCACTTTATTTATTCAAACTCTTCGAGCAATATTCGATCGAGAAATGAATCCTAAATTGATATTTGTTAAACTAAAATCGATTTAAATTACTGCTAATATCTCACAAAAACTGCTTAAAATGTAGCCATGTTCATCATTCCTCAAAGGAAAAAGTCCAATGAAGGAAGGACTGGAGATCTAGCAGGCCAAAAAATAGGTTCACCTCTTCCAATCCAGCGTTCCCGGACATTTTTCATTTAATTTTACTTTCACAATGTTACAAGTGTGCGCTGATGCTTCATCTTATTGGTAATATATTGATCTTGTATAATTAAAAGAGATTTCTTTAAGTAGTTTTGGCAGTTTATTCTCCAAAAAGTCCGCACAAATTTAGCTATTTGGGGCCACATGCGGCAAAATGAATGGTCTTATTAAATTATTGTCGAAGATACCAGTCCAAACATTGACATCGAATTTATTTGAAATAATGTCGCCTTTTGCCTATGTGGGTTAGTATCTGACCAGGTATGAAGATTGTGGACGTTTACGATACCATCCTTAGTGCATTGCAATTCATCCATCCACAGAATTCTGTCTAGAAACGCACTGACCTCTATGTCACATTCCAAAAGCCAAGTGAAAAATTCCAGTCTTCTCTTGGAATCTCCTTCCAGAAATCCTTATACTGGGATATGATTACATAGATGTTATCTTTCTCGATTAAGAACTTTCCAAACTGTAAACGAAGACGCTCCTAATTGTCTTGCGGATCGCCTCGTGCTCGTTTCAGACTTTTGCCTGATGATACTGATTATGTACTCTTCGACGTCGGCAGAATTTTGCGATGTTCCTTATCGCAGATCTATCTTATTTGAAATGAGTGTATTTCAGGTTTATCTTAACCTTTGGAAAGTCCGCGAAAATACCCCTCTTTGGTATACTCGTCCATCTGAGAATCTCCTTTGTAATTTCCGGGCAGTCTATCTTTCTTTGCAGTTATTATGTTGTTTTCCAACTATACTTAATGTTCTTGCTAATTTATAGCAAAATTTTTATTGTATTTTTTGGGTAAGATAATAACGTGAACAATTTGATGAAAACAATAAATAGTTGCATTAATTACTTGATCTTCAAAGAGAATTCAATGAAAATGTAAGTTTTAAGAAAACGAAAAACATTTTTTACTACTTTCGAAAGTGAATCTACCTGCAGTGCGTAGTATTGAGTTAAGATTGCTGACGTTTTTAGAAAGGACATTAAGATAAGATTTTTAGCTTGACTGGGATGTCGTTGTGTTGAGTAGATCAAAAGAAAAAGATGAAATAGTAATGTGCATACCATGAAAAATTTGAATTTACGAATCATCCTATAACTCCCAAACGGTTGAGATGCCCCCCCCCCCCCCCCCGCCCACACCATTTTCCGCTTTCTCTGCCTAAGAGACTACGAGAATGTGTACTTTCTAATGCTAAGATAACTTTGACACTACTTACTACTTACGAAATGCAAAAGAACTTATTGAATTCAATTCAATGAATGTGAATTCAGGCAATTTTAAGGAAATTCACAAAAGCTACAACAAATGAAATATATTCCAAACAAATACGGTCCAAATATTGCATTATTTTTGCAAAAACCAAACTTTTGAATTCATAATTCTTAAGAGGAATTAAGGAATAAGAACCACGAATTATTTATTCGTCTTAATTAAAATCACAATAAGCCTCATTTTCTAATTAAACAATTTTGCTTAGTTTGTGTTCTTTAAATTGTTGCATATAATTCAAGTTTAAATGTGAATTGCGGTGTTACTTCATTTAAGTGTTACGGTGTAGGGATAAATTTGATATAATCTAATTGTTTGGAGTAACTTGGATAAGGATATGCATTAATACTATGTCGGTCGAAAAGGTTTTGAAAGAGAACAAAAAGTTTTGATAAATTTTTGAAAGACAAAAATAGTTACTATAAGTCATACTTAAAAGATAAACATTCAACAATTTCTGGCTTTTTTTTATGTTAAACATGATGCGAATCTCACCGGAAGCACACCTGGGTCGAAACAATAACAAAGGATGACAAAACTAAATAAAACACAAAAACAACCACAGATATTCATTTGACTGTTTTACCTTAAAGAAATTTTGATCTTAATTAAGTTGAAATTAAAAAGAAAACGCTTTTCATTTATATTTTGGTTTATATGGGAAGCCTAAAGGTAAGTGGTGCTAAGCTAAGATATACCTTAAAACCTTGTGATTTTCCACTGCAGTGTGAATCAGAGTTCGAATATCTCCCCTTCAGCATTAAGTTATATCCTTCATCTACATCTCCCGCCAAAACCCGTCTTGGGTACGCATTTATTCCTGCTTTTGATATGTATCCGCTCTCTAAATTCCACATATTTTCTATCTGACCAACAATCTTTTTCCCTGTCCTTGAAAATTTAGTCAATTTTTAATTAATATGAAGTACAATTATCCCAATGAATGGAAGACCATTACCAATCTCGAAATATTTCACTCTCATATAGAGCATTAAAGCTGAAACAAAGTCCATCGTCAGTGAGCACTTTAGTAATTACTGCGGTGGAATTCAAAATACTCCGCCTCCACTTAACTATTTCAAAAGTGTCCTCGATTTGAGGAGCTAATTGCGTAAGTGTTTGAGGCAGCTCCGGTCCTGCGAAATTTTTACTAAAATTCAAGCCGTTGAGAAGGTTCGAGTTGATTAAACATACATGTGTGAGGGCCTCGAATTTATATTGTCTAAATGAGGATTATGTTACAGTGGCTCTGACTTATAAAATTACAAACTGTTGCAATACTCGCTCTCTGGAAGTTCTCTGTAGGTATTTAAAATGCCACCGAAATCGAAGAGTTCTCGTCTGGACTTCGCTAGAGGGCATATTGTCACCGTTGGGAAGGGAATTTCCCAAACGGGCGTGCTGGATTCCGCCAGACTTACAATTACTGGGTTGTTGTACCATCTGCTAAATGTAGCCATGGTTAAGCTAATGCATATATACATTGATGACGCAACAACAAGTAACCAAAATATTCTGGAAATTTATTAATTGTTAATTTACTAAACATTTTAAATTTCAAAATTGAAGTTAGGCTCAAGTACGATGCGTAATTAATGCATAATTTTACTCATTTTCATATAATTATTTGCCATATTTATTAAAGACACGTATCTTATGCAAAGGAAGACTCACCTATTTATCCAAGGCTGATTTTTTGCACCAAAATACTTAATTCCATGTATCGATGTGTTGTTAGAATAATCGGCCATTAAGCCCCGTATTGCTTGAAGAACAGCACTTTTTTTCAGCAAGTTTAAAGTTGAAATATTACTCAAGGAATTCCTCATTGAACTCATTCTTCGCTCATTTGTTTTCATACGGAAATATTCTTCCTCATCAGCTTGGTATAATTTGAAAACAAAGTTGTCCGCAGGAGTCTGATTCCTTTCGGGACTATTTACTTCGTCCTTAGCATGCAATGAATTCATTTCAAATTTCTAACAGAGTCAGTATTCTGAACAACACTTTCACTAAAACTAAATAAAGAATTTCTCCGCATAACGCTAGAGTTCCTGTTTTAATTAAAATTACCTCAGCCAGAGTTTCTCAAACACCAAATGCGGATACAAATATTCAACTTTTGATATTACCGGAAGCTTAGTGATAAAATCAGTATATGATGAAAGCAATATTTATTACGTACTTATATATGTATATTTCGTTTAAGTCCAATTTTAATAAACTGCTAACCTAATTCTTCAAATAAAGTATTAGTCGTAAATAGTAGAGGAGAACTCATTGAAATATTGTGAGGCTAAAGTTCGCAGAAACCAAATAATAGAACATTTTGGAAATTCATTACTATCCTATTTTAAATTTTCAGCAACTAATTTGTTCGTTTTAAGAAATGTAGTGGCGTATTTTTAGATTTTTTAATATCATCCCCTTAACATAAGTAGTTGTACAATATAGTTCGAATACTTTTTGTTATGAATAGTTTTGCTACACATTGTAGATACCCTCCTTTACAATTCAAGCATTTATATTTTAAAAATAATCAAAATTTTAAGCTTTAAATTTAAAACTTCTTCTTCTTCTTCTCTCTTATTTGATATTAAACATCGCGAAGCTTAGTAATTCATGTTGAATATTAAACTTATCGTAAAATTTAAAAATAAGGGACCAAGTTGCTTGTTGAAATGATTTTGAATTATTGAAGTAATATTCAAATACATTTTTTGGAGTGATAGAAATCGCTTTTTATTGCCATTGGTTAAACCTATCTAAAATATATAAGAAAAATTGATAAAAGATTGGAATAGTCGATACCGAAATTAATAAAATTAATATGCTTTTCTACTTTGAAAGAATCAGAAAATTATGATTCATACAAAATAGGTGTATATGTCATTCAGATGAAAAACGCGTTGAATACAAGTACACCACCTTTTTTGATTTTAGGAAAATTAAGATACAAAAGTTTGTATTATATAAATTATGTCCTAGTATTTTTAAACACTTTCCCTTCTAGTCATATAGATCAGGCCGAAAGTTTCGTTTCGGTGAACAAGATATGCACGAGTATGTTACTATAAAAGTGGAAACTGAATATTTCTTACATTTTACTAATCGCGGCTCAAATACATAAGTATCCAATGCTAACAATTTTACTTTTACAGCTTAATTTCATATTTGACGTCCGAGACGGCATACCTTTTAAGATACTAATTTTGAAAAATTGGTACTGTTAAAAGCAAATAATCTCACCTCGTCTGAATGCTGTATTCTATTTTATGGGTATTAGGAATACGGATGATACTCAATAACAAATTTGGTTTCAAGTCTAAGATTCCTTAACATGACCCTAAACTGACGCGTGTTTTTATCTTTTTTTAAACGTAATAGGCTTACTGTTACGACTGAATAAATTGCTTTACTGGCTACGCCATCGTTTCAACATTGGCAATCGCGCCGGTAAATCAGTCACAATTTTCCGACCTCCGACTTAGCCAAATATCAGTTTTTGGGACATCTGCTTGAAGCGCTGGCTAATTGTAATGAAACAGAGAAATGAAAAACTTAAATTAAAAATTACCGGGTAATACAGTGATTCAGTCTGGCCAAGCTGGCAGGATTTAAATACATATATTAAATACTTATTTATTTTGAGAAGAGGACATTTCTCTTCGTTGATCGTTATATATTGTCACTATATTTTTTAAGTAATAGAGAGTAAAAGAATCATATAAGAGAAAGCTATAACATTAAATATTGCTGATAAACGACATTTTGAACGAAATATAAGCCATATTGGATTATAGTTGGTAGTAGAGTAATAGAGTAGCAATTCTAGAGTTACACTTTGTGTATTGAAAAAAGACTTCTATAATTATTTTGTAATAACTAGTTAAAATAAAAGACCATAATAAAATGTCCCAGGAAATTGAAGATGCTTTTAATGAATTTCACCTTGATACTGCATCAGAATGTTCAGAAGACAATTTTGATATCCAGAATAGCGACACCGAAGACAGTGATAGCGACTTTATTACACCAGGAAATAGATGTACTTGTATTTCAAGCGATTCTGAGAGTAATTTGGAAGATTCAGACAGTGATGACGATTAGTGGTCAGAATACGATGAGGACATATTTTTAGAAGAGTATCAACGAATTTCAGGTTTAAACAATATATCACAGAATAAAGAAAGCGTTTTAGACGTAATCCAATTGTTTCTTGGAAATTTGAACTATTTGCGACAGAAACTAACAGGTATTGCATTCAAGTTTTACACAAATATAAGGAATATAAAACTGCAAAATGGTCTGATGTGACTATGCAAGAAATGAATTTTTTGGTTTAATAATTTTGATGGGACAAGTTCGTAAAGAAACTTTGTATGATTATTGGTCAACTTCGCCATACATTGAAACTCCTATCTTTTCAAAAACAATGAGTCACAATCGATTTATTCAAATATGCAAAGTTTGGCACTTTTGTAATAATGATATGATAGTTGATAAATCAGATAGGTTGTTCAAAATTATAAATGTTATAAATTGTATGGAAAACAAATTTCGAACTGTATACACGCCAAAGCAGCAGTTATCGCTTGATGAAGGTATACCATTGCGAGGTAAATTATGTTTTCGAACTTATAACCCAGCAAAACTTACACAATACGGCATTCTTCTTCGTATGGTTTGTGAAGCTGAATCGGGATATATCTGTAATTTTATAGTGTAAATAGAGGAATTCCGATAGACTTAAAAGGAATTAAATTGAAAGAAGTTGAAACAAACCTTCGAAGAAAAAATTACGTCCTATTACAACTTTGGCAAGCTAATAAAAGGAAAACAGTTAAAACAATCTCGACAATACATTCAGCAAAAATGATAGATATCACGACTCGGTCAGGAAAAGCAATACCGAAGCCTGAATCTGTTTGTAGAATATAAGAAATACCTACATGAAAGGTGTTGATCGAGCCTATCAATATCTATCATATTATAATAGTCTGCGGAAGACTACAAAGTGGACAAAAATTATATTTCTTGAATTGTGCTCTTTTTAATTCATTAAATAATACGAAAATAAAGTATACAACATTTTTAATATTTTTTTTTTATATTTGAGAACTTCACTAGTTGTCGCACGCAAAAATGCCCGGTGGATTGCTTGTATTCAAGCGCAATTCGTGCGAACGGCAATGTGTTAATAGTACACTCAACATCATTAATGGCCAAAATCAAAAGCAATGGTCCTAAGTGACTACCCTAACTTTGGGGTGATGGGATCTTTCCAGGTGTACTATAAAACAGCTTGGAAACGATCCTGGACTCTCTGGTTACACTATTTAGGGCCAGCTATAGATGGGGATATATACCACTTTCGTGGAGGAAGGTAGTGGTAGTCGTCATCCCCAAGCAATAGCAATAGACCGTTTGAGCTATCTAAATCCTACAGACCAATCTGTCTAATTTCTTTCTTTTTGAAAATAATGAAGAGACTACTGGACCTCTATACCAGACAGACACTGCTTGGAAAAATCTACACCTCTCCATAGTACACAGTTTGCCTACGCTAAAGGTATATCTACAGAGGCTGCCCTACTTTGGAAAAATACAAAAAGCTCTCTTATCTAGAGAGATTGCTCTGTGTGTCTTTCTAGATATTAAAGGTGCTTTTGACAACAATGGCTACGGATCTATTTCTAGGGCTCTTGTGAACAGGGGTATAAATTCCCACATAGTTGCTTGGGTGGATGCCATGCTAAAAAAATTAGACATCTAGTCCACGCTAGGCAAAAATTCCGTGTCCAGAAGGGCAGTAAGAGGTGCCCACAGGGCGGAGTTTTGTCGAGGTTGCTATGGTCTTTGGTAGTGGACGGCCTCCTTACCAAGCTATCTGAACTTAGCTATGAGGCCGTTGGCTACGCAGATGATCTGGCAATCATAGTCAGGGGGAAATTCAACCGTACCGTCACTATTGAGGCCTGCACTTCGAATGATGTGTGAGTGAAGACCTCAATATCAATCCTGCTAAGGCTGTCCTTATACCTTTTACTAAAAGGTATCATTTGAATCTTGTTCCAATCTCCATAAAAGCTACCGTCGTTGAGTACTCGGATGACGTCAAATACTTTGGTATTACACTCGATAAACGGCTGAAGTTCTCATCTGACGAAGTTCTCATCATCATTCAGATGATGAGCAAGGCAACAAGAGCCTTATAATAATATAAGAAACTCTTCGGTAAGACCTGATGTCTCAGTCCAAAAATGATCTGGTTATACAATACTGTTGTTCGGTTGTTAAACCCATAGCTACTTACGTCGCCATTGTGGTAGCCTAAGATTCGACAGCAGTCAACAATTGCAAAATGTAACAAGCTGGAGCGACTTGCAAGCCTCTCCATAACTTGAGCTATGTGGACCTGTCCCATACTTCTCATAGAGGCCATAACTGGACTTGCCCCCTGCACATTTTGAAAACAGCTGCTTTTAGTGCTTTGAAAGTGCAGGATATATCAGACAATCCCATGGCCGACAAATGTCACATGAGAATGTTAAAGCAAGATCCAGATATCAAGAATGATATATATGAACAACGAATTGTGCTCCGGTAAGAGATTAAATATTTCCATCCTTAAGCGAGCGAATTGGATTGGCGAAGGTGCCAATTTAGATCCGAAAAGCTTTAATTGGTACTCGGATGGCTGGAAATCGGAGCATGGTACTGGAGCTTGTATCTTTGGATCCAACACTACGGTATCGACTGCAATGGGCAAGTGGCCCAACGTATTCCAAGCCGAAGTCCATGCCATCATAACTTATGCCCACCTGAACCTCAACAAAGGTCTCAAAGACGCAAAAATAAATATACTCTCCGATAGCCAAGTGGCAATCAAGGCGCTCTCTTCGTGGAGCTTGCGTTCTTAAATTGTCAAAGAGTGACTGCCTCCAACGCATGGCTGCCTCAAACAAAGGAGGGAAATTTAGTCGCGGATGAATTAGCCAGACAAGGATCATCTGTTAGGTACCAAAGCCCTGAACCCTATTGAAGAATTGGAGGATGGTATACAGCCAAGATTGTGGTGAATGGATGGGCTTAAACTAAGCAAGCTATATTATAACAATGCTCCTGGTTTACGACAAATTAAGGAGCTTATTACACCCTACTCCTTCACAAAAGAGTATAACGGCCTCACCGGTGCGGAGCAACAGATGCCATTTGCAGGGTCTGGGTCCACCAATGTTGGCCATGACCCTGCTTAGCGCTGCCATCATCGCAGCCGCCTTGTCCGCCCTGCTGCGGATCTCATCCCAGAAGGTGAGTCTACAATCGAGGCTTACCCCAGGCCGCGATGTCGTCGTCTTTCCAACCAGGAAAGACCGTTGCGGCATCTCCATACGCAGAATACCGTCATATGTATAATTCCATATGTCGGGACCCATAATGGAGCCCTGGGCCGCCCCCGCCGACAAGACCCTCGTTTCCAGGCCATCCTCCGTCTTGTAGGTGAGGGTCCGGTCGTACAGGTAATCCCCCATCAACCGCAAGAGATACTGGGGAACCCTGAAGTCGCGTTCTAACGCATTAAGCGCATCCCTCCACCTCACCGAGTTGAAGGCGTTGCGCAAATCCAGAGTGACCAGCAGGCACACCGGGCGGGAGTAATGGTTTCCGCTCTCGGTGACCCAGGCCGCGTCGACCACCTCCTGGATAGCGTGTACCGTCGACCTCCCTTTCCGAAAGCCATACTGTCTCTTGGAAAGGTCTCCAACGGCCACAACAGCCGCATGGAGGCGAGGCTTCAGGAGCTTCTCCAGGAATTTGTCGGCTGTGTCGAGCATACACAGCAGCCTGTACGAACCGGGAGCCCTACAGGTCCCTTGCCCTTGCTGATCAGCACAAGCCTACCTACCTTCCAGCGGGAGGGAAAGATTCCCACTTTTAGAAACGCATTGTACATATCCAGCAAGAGCCCTGGATGGCTCGCCGTCAACGCCTTCAACACCTCTTCTGGGAGCCCATCGGGCCCTGGCGCCTTCCGATTTTGCAAACTCCGCGAGGCCACCACGAGCTCCTCCATTGTGAAGGGAGGAGCCTCGAGTGCCCCGCCGGTCGCGCGGTTAGGCTCCAGCGGCTGGGGAAAAGGACAACCACAATCAAACGAACTGTTCCCGCCTCAAGGGGGGCCTTCTGAGAGAGCGCCAGCAATTTTCGGAGAACAATCCTATACCCCAATCCCCAAGGATCATCCCCCAGCCGCTTCCATCATTGGTGCTTACTCGCCCTGATAGCCCTACGAGCCCTTCGCCACTTTGGCATCGGCGGATCTGTGGGACACGTCGGGATCGCGTCGGTCAACTCGTTGAGCCAACCGTCTGAAGCAAAGGCGCTTCCGCCTCATTTCCGCGATCTCGTCTGTCCACCAGTAGGCAGGACGTCGCCCCTCCCTGCCGGGCCTCTTCCTCGGGACAGCCTCCCGGCAAGCCCGACGAATGAGACTCATTGTCGAGTCTACCACAGGCCCGTTTGGGATGATGCAGTTCCTCTGGAATCCCTTCCACAAGTCACTGGCCGCGTGTGATGGCTAGAGACAACCTTTCGGGGTTTCTTCTAGCGACATCCCATTTTGGCGGGCCCGCACTGGCCCCATACTACACACGCGGAACGTGATATATTTATGATCGCTGGCTGTATAGTCCTTGACCACCTGCCAGTCCTGCACCCGTGCAGCCAAACTCTCCGTCGACAGGGAGACGTCAATAATTGTCTCCCTGTACCCAGGACGACGAAAAATGGACGTCGAGCCGGTGTTTAACACCACCAGCCCGAGCCTGAAAACAAAGTCCAGGACGCATCCTCCACGCGAATCCGGTCTTGGTTCACCCCACTCCAAGACCTTCGCGTTGAGGTCTCCAGCCACCACCAGCTCCCGATCCATGCCGCGGACCGCGTCCTCCAGATCATCTAATTTGGTCTGGAAGTCGGCTATCGGCTCGTTTGGAGTGAAGTAGTAACTGACATAAGTAACGTCATTGCTCTTCACCGAAACGAAGCCGGTACCCGCGCCATGGTCCGCGACGCTGAAGCGTCGCAGATCCGGGACCCAAACTGCTGCCCAGGTAATCCCGAAACCATGTTGGCTCGTCACCGTCGTGATACTGGTCACTAATGATAACAACATCAGCGCACTTTACCCCACACTCCCTAGATCCCGAAACATGCCGCCGCGCTCCGGTCCTCCCCGCCAACTCCGGGCAGAAGAAGCACTTCAGCTCGGCGGCACAACCTTTTACGGAATGACCCGCCACCCCGGTCTGGCAGAAAAGTTTGCTGCGGTCAGGGCAGACCTGACTTTAGTGCCCGTAAACACCTGAGTACGATCATACGCCTGCGCAGCCTGCAGCAGACCCACCCGACCTTAATCTTGGCCGCCTTTAACAGGGCCCTCACCGCCGCCTCATCGAGGTCCGCTATGGCCGTCCACCAACCACGGCCGTTTGTGCGGGTCAGCGTAACCTGGAGATGGCCGTTGTAGCTCCCGAGGTCCCTCCTAAGGGCTTCCTCCAGCTCCAGTGAGGTCGTGCAGCCGTCCAGCTCCCTGATCTCCAGGGAGGCTCTGGGGACCAGCTCCTTAACCACGCTCGCTGACCTGAATGCGGACTTCAGTGCGGCCGAGAAGGCCGCCCTCGACTCGGGCGTCGGCCTCGACAGTTCGAAGAGGACCTTCCCTGCCCTGGTCAGCCGGACGGTCCTGATCTTAGCCCCGCAGCTTTCGGGGTTGACTGCTTTGCGGACCGTACTAAGCACATCCACAAAGGACTTCCCCTCAGCGGGCCTAAGAAAGACTGCCTCCTTGTTATGTTCCAAAAGCGGAGACCTAAAATAAGAAATAAATATTAGTCGGGTAGAAGGGCTATGGGAATTTTATACCTACTAATGCTCACTGTTTCTTCTATGTGTGTCGTCTTATGAAAAGAAATTGCTTGATTCTGCAAGAGATTTACTTTTTTTACAGAGAATTGAAAATAGAATATGTTACTTCCCTGGTATTCGAAGCAAATCATCCCCAAAACTGCTCCTCCAGCTTGTCGCAGCATAATGTATGCCCTGGAAACATAAATCCAGCCAATACTCCACACGGTCGTGAAATCAGCCACGTAATGCTACTGGATAATTACCCAGCAAACAAGGAGACACACAAGAAGACACACAAGAAGACACACCAGAAGAGGAAGCAGATTAGTATTAAGTATTAGTATTAAGAATTAGCTGGAATTACAAATTAGTAAGTAGGGATTAAGATAGCGATTGAATTAGCTGGAATTACAAATTAGTAAGTAGGGATTAAGATAGCGATTGAATTAGCTGGAATTAAAAATTATAAACTTAGATGTGAACCATTACGGACTTGCGAAGACGGCCTTTTGCGTCGGAATAAGGAAGGAAAATGTACTTACCTTGGGAAGAGTAGGACGAATAAGAGGTTGGAATATATAACATACTTACCGGTCCCGGAACCGACTCACAAATCCAAAAAAAATAGTAGAAGTGAGCTTAACCTTTAAAACACAACTTTTCACCCTTAAATTCTCGGTGGACTTCATACTCCGCAGAAAATCAACGATGGATTCTGACTGACCCCAACCCAGAGTAAGGGCAGGTGAACGGAAAATTCCCTCGGGAGCCCTCAACAGGAACTTAGGGAACACGTGAGCCCCAAACGTCACCGCCCACTTTTTAGGCGATTTTTACCAATTTCCCAGCATCGGAAAATTATTTCATTACCACCATCGCATTCTACGGCAAAAATATCACCAGATTATGATGGAAAATTTAATTATATTAGAAAAATGTAACGGTCGGATGAATCGGTTCGACCCGATATTGGAAAGCGGGGAAATAGGGGTTGATCTGGTATAAAACCGCCCCCTCTGGTAGGTGAAGGGATCAGTTAGAAGTACGCATTTTCACGAAAAAGTCAGTGTGGTGAGCCAGAAGACAGAAAGGAGGCCAAAGTCGGAGCAGAAAAAAAAAACTTAAGGAAGCAGGCAGAAAGTACGAGGAAAAGGAGGTGAAGGAAGAGGAAGCTCAGGGAGAGTACTAGGAAGAAGAGGAGCGGTAGCGTGAGAGGATTCGGGACTGGGAGCCGGAAGCGGGAAGGAAAAAAAAAGAGGAAGGATTTAACCAAGATAAGTACACAATCTTTTATTTATTAAATTGATAAATTAGAGCAAGTTTTAATTGACGTAAAGAGGTGGCTTCGTGGTTCGTAGTGGGGTGTAGTACGACCCAAAGAATTTTAGGGGGTCATTAGTGGATAATTGTATGTGAAATCAATAATTAATACCAAATATAGAAATTGTGTTCCGTAACCTCCGTGCCTTTCTTTTCGGTAATTCATTTCGCAAGACGTCGTTGTTGTGCTTTCCTTTTGCTCGTTGGTTATATTTCACGATTAGTCACAGGGATTATTCCTGCAACCACTGCGGCGATTAGTGAAGAGCACTCAGGGTGAAAAACATTCCCAACATTTTCAGAAGAGTTCGCGGACTCTACAACACCGCGTGGCGTCCAAGCGATATCAATCAATATCAACATCTCATATAAAGAAAATTACCCCGCCCTTCTTCACTAGAGCTAGTACATATGCTCGAAAGAGAGCATATAACATCCTGCCTGGTCCTCCTCGCGGGAGGCTCCGGCCGGGGCAGCGCCGACGTCGCAACCTTCGCCTCCCTGCCGGTTGCGGGGATTTTCTCCTTCCCCTTCTTCACCTCTGCCCCCTACTCCTTCAGCCAGCTTTGACTGGACTAGCCTTAGCCCCCTTGCCGCGGACCACGTCGGGGTCGGCTCCGCCTTCTTCCTCTTTTCAGCCTTCCTCCGTCCGGAGTGGTGGTCTGGTGGCACCTCTCTTTCCCGATGACTTCAGCGACCGACTTCCAGCCAGAGCCGCCTGTGACATGGCTAGGGGCGCCGGCCTGGGGTTGCCGACAACCCTCGCTGGCGGCCTCTGCGGAGGTAAATCGCGGCGGATTTCCGCGCACAACCTCTTGGGCTCATCCAGCCCGTCCAGCGCCTCCTCCAAAGCCGGCAAACCGTCCTTGACGGCTTTGGAGATGTTGAGCTGCTTTCTCAAGGCCCCTCTCGAGGCTTTCCTCCACCGCCGCCAGCCCTGGGAGAGGCTCCCGAATCTCCCTGGTGGCGGGCGTCCTCGGCCCACCACCGACCGCTTCTCCCTTCTCCGCCTCCAACCACGAGGATCCGTCCCTTCCCTCCTTCGCCACCACCAGCCTCCCAACCGGAGTGACTCGGGCCGGTGAAGGCGTCTAAAGCACCGGTGACCAGAGCACGCGACTTTCCCGCGAAGGGATCAGTAGACGGACTGCTGCTTCCATTGTCCGTCCCCATAACACCTCTCCCAATCGATTTATGTATGGAATTTATAATGTAATTTGAAATGGATATAATCTTTCTCACCTTCAGGCACGGGCTCGCGTTCTCGGGCCATAGCCGAGGCAATTGCCAGCTAAAACGCCTCCCGCTACCCCCGTACTCCATATGGGAAAATACATCCTCCAGCCGTGCTTTCCACTCTTCGAACAGTACGAGTTCATAAGAATGCCGTTTGGAATCAAGAATGCACCTGCGACATTCCAGAGGATGATAAATTTTGTTCTGAGGAATTACAGTAACAAAGTTTGTGTTGTCTATTTAGACGACATCTTGATATTCTCAACATCTCTTCAGGAGCATTTTATAGCAATAAGCGACATATTTAGTAAGCTGAGAGAGTATAATATTAAGATACAGGCGGACAAATGCAAATACTTTACAAAAAAAAAAAAAAAAAAAAAAACGGTATATGGGTCATATCTTGACCCCGGAAGGAATTAAACCGAATCATAAAAAGTTGAAGTAATAAGACAAATTAAACTTCTTAATACCTGCAAGCAGATAAAGAGCTTTTTAGGAATTACGGGATACTATCGTAAACTTATGAAAAATTACGCTAAGGTGGCAAAACCCAATGATTATATTCTTAAAAAAAGACAACAGAATCGATATCAATGATCCATCACATAATGAATCCTTTCAAAAGGTGAAAGAACTAATCACAAATCCCCCTGTACTGTACTGTACGTTACCCTGATTTAAAAAAAAAGGTTTATGTTGGCGACTGACTCCAACCATGTTATAGGTGCAGTTCTGCAGCACGAAAGGCACCCCATATGTTTTGCGAGCAGAACGTTGAATAATCACAAGGTTCAATATTCAACAATAGAAAAGGAACTTCTCGCTGTAGTTTGGTCTACAAAATGTTTCTGATCATATTTATGTGGAACAAAGCTCATAATTTAGAACAGATTACCAGCGCTTAATATGGTTGGATTCACTCAAAGAACCTAACGTTAGACTGCAACGATGGAGAATTAGATTAACTGAATATGATTTCGGTATTGATTATGTAAAGGGTAGGGAGAATAAAGTCGCCGATTTCCTGTCCTATGTCGTATCGAAATAGACAAAAAAGAAATAAATGCCGTAGAAGAGAGAAGTGATTCTGAAATGGCGGCTATCCACTCAGATCCCTTTGGTAAAAACCAAGGACAAAGAAATAATAATTAAGTATAAAACATTTAGGCAAATTTATATTACAGAGGATGACCTCAACAATGTTGATTATCTGAATAATATGCTACGAAGATATATAAAAAAGGGTATTATTAGCATCTTCTCGGAGTTGGAAGACGAGCAGTATAATCGCTTAAAGGAAAAACTTATGTTTTTTTTTCAAATGAAAAAAAGATACAATTTATTAAATGTTCGAACAGAGCTATTGAGTTGGAAACGGAAGAAAAGGCTATAGAAATAATAAAAACTATTCACAGCCGCACAAACCATCGAGGAATAATCGAAAATTACAATGAAATAAGAAACACACATTTCTTTCCAAAATTAAAAGAACTTCTCCATTAATATATAAATAATTGTGATGTTTGCAATTTAGCAAAATATGATCGGCAGCCAAACAAATGCAAACTCGAAATAAGCGAAACATTGAAAGTACCTAACCAAATTGTACATGGCAACTTGTTCTTTTGCTACAAAGAAGTTTTTCTCACCCTGATAGATAAGTTTTTAAAGTATCTGATGGTGCAAAGGTTAAACGATCGTAAGGCAACAACAATAATTGAGTACATACCTATACCCTATACCTATACCTATATACCTTATAAGTTCATTCTCTGTGGAAGACCCAAAAAATTCGTATTCGATAATGAGTTTAATAACATTAATATCAAGGATTTCTTGAGGGGAGTGAATATTGCGATGAATTTTACCTTACCTCGCTCTCATACCGGAAACTCTGTAATCGAAAAAACTTACTGTACGTTGAACGAGCACTTGCGTGTATTGGAAGCACAGAAATCCAGATTGACTCCCGCAACAGAGAAATATAATAACACTACTCATTCCGTCACGGAGGTGAGAACAGTCGATTTCTTGGAAAACAGCTTCCCAAGTTTGCGAGTAATAAAGGAAAGACTGGAGGGCAAGAAGTATAAAATTATAAAAAAGCTGAATAAAAAAAAGGATTTTGATCACGGTGGCCGGAGTGAAATCATTGAGAATCCTGATGCAGTGCGTCATAAACACATAAATAAATATACCAAGGTCAAGGCTAAAAATGAAGGAAATAGATGTAAGGACTCTAGAGATAGAAATATACATCCGACCAGAATAAAAAGAAAATATAAATTCCTTTCAGGTGCCTCGGAATCAAACGAAAACAACGCTCCTACACACAGTGGCAATAGTGGTCTTCATGGCTAGTTTGATAAAAGGAAAAGTTTATATAGTAAACCTGGAGACCCAAGGAGGGAGGAGGAGATCGCATTTATCTAAAACTTTTTGAAGATACTACATATAATCGATCCTAATGAATTTCAAATCACATTAAATAGGGTACAAATGAGTATAAATCAAACATTTTCTGAGGCTGAGGATACTGTATTAATTGGGCAGCTAGAGGTCCAAATCAAGAAGATTAGACATAACATTAAAACACTGTCCTTACATAGGCAGAAACTCGGTCTAATAAATCTGGGAGAAAAGGTGGCTAACTGGCTGTTTGGAGTTATGGGTGGTAATGATATAACCGAAATTGGGGAATATTTAAAAACGATTAATTTAAATAATCATAACGCTATTGCCAACTTAAATAAGCAAATAAAAATCAATAATGACCTACAGAGTAATTTGCAAGTATTGCGGAAACGTGTAAATGAGAGTTTGGATACGACCGAAATGATCGAAAGACCGTAACAAATTTTCATTTCTTTTCGATACTCACAGATATAAATATTTTTAACTCTGAAATAAGTAAAATCCAACAAAATATAGTTTTCGCGCGACATGGCTTTATGAACCAGTCAATACTCACCGACAGTGAAATAGACAAGTATAATGTAGACACATTTAAATATAGAGAAATAAGAAGCTTTCATCTTAAATTCGAGGATAAATTGATCTTTGTCGTTTTAATACCTTAATGAAATGGCTGTCAGATGTGAGGTCGTACCTGTTCCAAACAAAAATTTGAAGAAATCGTTGTGAATAATATGAATGTTCTGCTGTTCAGAAAAAAGGTTTATATAGATAGCAGAGAAATAAATGTAAAAAAGTTGAAGTTGGCGGATTGTGTCAATAGTATTATGAATAAGAGGTATGACGGTTGTCAGAAAATTGTTAAGGAAAGAGATGAAATAGTCGAAGTTTCATCAAATACAGTTTTGATTAAAAATGCGGGGAATACTTCTTTAAGTGACGATTGTAATCATGTTAAATACAGACTAGTTGGAAATAACCTTATCACATTTGAAAAATGTACAATAAAAATAAATAATATTGTATTCTTGGATGCTAAATTATTTAAGTATCACAAATGTTAGCCTTAAGATGAATATAGAGGATATTCACCTCCGACAAATAGATAATAATAATAAAATTAAAGAAATAAACTATAAATTCAGAAACAATACAATCTCAAATTACTCTCTTTCATCTTTGGCAATTATTTTAGCAGTTTTAATTGCGATCGCATGTTTTGTAAAAGTCAGGCTTGGAAGGAATAGAAATCAGAGGAAGTCTATGTGATCGGATATTTTGTAAAAATCAGGCTTAGCAGGAATAAAAATCAGAAGAAGTCTATGCAGAGATTCAGGAGAATCTCCAGTCTAACGATGAAGGGATCATGTTCCCAGTCTCGTCTAATTCTGGGAACTTAGTATAAAAAATTATCATCGTCAATCGCGTTCCCAATCACGTTCAATTCTGGGAACTTAACATAAGTAACCGTTGTCGTCATATTTTTTCGGACTAACTGGGATGTGTCGTCTTTGCCCGCCGACGCTTTGCTGCTAGGAAGACAACTGGATCAGTCGAATATAGGAGTTAATTTGGAGGCCGGCTTAAAATTTAGTTTAGAAGTTAAGCCCGATTTTGTGTTAACAATCCAAGCATTATATTTTATTCTGTGGAATAAAACTTGAATATAAGAGTTCCGATTTTGTATTAACGATTCCTAAATTATATATTATTCTGAGGAGTAAAAATAAAAAATATAAAAATTTCACTTCACAGAGGAACTCAACGGTAGATGAGCTGCAGCAATGATATTAGGATATTAGGCACGTCAAATTCAACTCTTGTATTCTGATCATAGGAATAGGGCCTCCATCCATGAGCAGATTCAGTACATATACGTATACAGTGGCAGCCATCTACTTAAGAACGACAGGATTATTTAAGCATATATAGTATATTATTACAATATATTCTTTTTACATTTTCCTCTCAGCTAATATTTTTAAATTATAAAATAAAGCCTTTTTTACTAAGTTCCACATTCTTATTGCTCTCGTAATGGTCAATTATAAACATTGTACTTCGGATACGTGTGGAGTTATTCAAGAACTTCATAATCGCAACTAGTCTTGCAAAAAAATTACTGATTGATTACTGAGATTATAGTTTTTCAAGCAATAATATATATTTAAGTGCATAATATATTCCAAAATTTCCCGGAAAAAAAGATTAACAAAAACTACATTGCAAGCTAAAAGGGACCCCAAAAAAGGTTCCAGAGATATTTGCAACGAAGTTTTTGAAGGAAATGAAGGCAGTTTGTCGGTAAGAAGCATAAGAAGAACATTAAACGAAGGAAATTCTTGTGATTAGAAAGAAGCCACTCTTATCGTAAAGAGTAGGAAGAAACGCCTTGAGTGGCATAGATCAATTGCAGAATAACTGGTGTAACGGTGATTCCAATTAATATCCATTCTGGAAAATGTAATGAATGACGATTATTTGCCATACCAATACGATAACGACCACAAACACCACAGAGTAAGGGCTCTATCTTGGAAAGCAATCCAATCGGATCGAAAGGAGTTTGCAAAAGCTTTTTTTGAATAAAAATTCCCTAATAAAGTTTCTAAAATTTTAATAAATTAATTTTAGTAACCTTTTACTTCATTAATTCTTGCGTTCAAAGTACTAAAATAATTCGATTAAAAAAATTCGATAGAATTATTTTGATATTATACAGTGGTGGCCACGAATTTAGCACAATCTTTCCAGATGGAAATAACGAAATAAATCTCGATTCAAAATAAAACTGAATTATATTTTTTCATATATTTAGATTTAATGTGCAACTAAGTTTTATTTAAAAGAAAAAATTCCATTTGGGTAGCATCTGTAAGAAAAGATATAAAAAATATTAATTTATTGCTTGGACAGCATTTTAGCATACTTTTTGTTTTAAGATAAAATCATTAGATTCAAAAAATTTACCTCGACATATTTTTAGTATTTAGTGGGATATCCTTTGTTTTTCAAAACTACGGCGCATCTTCGAAATAAACTTTCCACTAATGCCTCACATCGTTGTTTCGGTATAGCGGTCCAAGCTTTTTTTATTTCTTGCCACAATTCTCCTAAATTCTTAGGTTTTTTCTGTTGCACATGCTGTTCAACATCATTCCACAACTTTTCGATTGGGTTTAGATCGAGAGACTGAATAGGCCACTCTAAAACGTTAACCTGATTGACCCTTAAGGAACTCTTAGCTAAGCGAGAAGTGTGCTTAGGGTTATTATCGTGCATGAAACGCCAAAGAACTGGTAAATTGTTATCGGCAAATAGTTTCATATGATTCTCAATAATATTTTTATACACATGTTGGTCCATTTTTGTGTCAATTTTTATTGAGGGCCGTCGGACCGTCCCAGGAAAAAGCATCCTACACCATTTATTTATTTGCGCTTAATAGAAGCTACATAAAAAAGAAGTTAAGACTAGATTATGTTGCTTTGGGTTATGTTCCTGGTTTTGAAGACGCCATACATAACGTTTTCCATCTGAACCGAATCTACAAAACTTAGACTCGTCACTCCAAAGTACATTTTTCCAGAAATTTACCAGTTTGTTTAGGTGCCCTTTGGCAAATTGTAGTCTTGCCATAAGACTTTTTTTTTGACACAAATGGTTTCCTTTGCGCAATGCAAGCATGTAAATTTTGGTTCTTGCGGACATATCAACACCATACCATATTCTGACGATAATTCAGTTTTAATCTCATTGGAGCTCTTAAAGGGGTCCTTAGCCGAAATACGAAAAATTATTTTATCTTCTCTAGGTGTTGTTTCGAGCATGGAGCTCGAGCTTGTTTTACATTTTGTGCTACTGCATAACACTCAAAATGCTTAATTGCGCTGTACACCAGTTATTTCGAGCACTTTAACATCTGTGAAATTTCTTCAACGATCCGTCCATTTGCTTTTAATTGCAAAATTGGTGGTCTTTTTTCTTCAGAGCACCCTGTCCTCTAGCCATAGCTAATTTCATCTTTTATTGCTTAAAGTTAGGCTAAATATTTCTGAGAATTAAATTACCTCAACATGTAAATAAATTTTTATGGGAAAAATACAAACACAGTTGAAAATAAGAAGTGTGCTAACTTCGTGTCCAGGACCAAATGCACTCGACTGACGGAATATATTTTGCTTGTATGGCGTCATTGTTTACAGAGAATTACATTGTTAATTACAAAGTAAAAGGCGAAGAAATTTAAGAACAATAAGACTAGTATGACGTGTGCTAAATTCGTGGCCACCACACTATATGAACAAATTAATTAAAGCCAAAGGTTACTAAAAAGAATTTATGAAAATTTTGGGAACTTTATTAATGAATTTTTATCCAGAAAAGGCTTTTGTAAGCTCCTTTCTATTCGATTGGATCATTTTCAATCATATCGCCCTAATTCTTAATTTGTTTTCTTGTAGCCCCATAAACCCCATAAAAAATCTGTGGAGATATGTTAACAAAATTGTAGAGCGAAATAATTACAAAAATATGGATGAAGTAGTCTAAGGAATTGAGTAGGCTTGGAATTTGATCATAAGGGAACCTTACCAACGATTAAATTTTCAGTAAAGGCAGCTCGACAAAATATTAAATATACTTGAGATAATTTTAATATATATGAAGGAATTTTTTAACGTTCTGAATTACATGTCCTCATTTTTACTATAGAAATGATATACAACCAGTGGCAAAAAAATAGCCGCACTCGAATTTATTGTGTTTGTTGCATAACATGATTGAGTATAAATTGAGTATAAAGTTATTTTTATTTAAATTTATTGCAGTGTTGTTGTTCCATTTATATGATAATTTCTTTCAAATATGATTTTATTGGATGCTGTTTCAATTGAGTTAAGATCAGGGCTGTTACTTTGCCGTGGTAGTAATTTTATCCCTTAATTTTTCTTATATTCGGTTGTTTACGAAAAGTCAAGTCATAAGACATCTTAGGAAATATTAAATTTTAACAGATGGTTTGGAATACTTGCAGAATGAGCCCGATGACACGGAGCTGAGTCATCTTGAAAAATAACACCTTAGATGTTACTGAGTATAGTGAAGTTTCCCCATCAAACAATTTAATTATATTTATATAAAAGGTGGTCCATCTAGTGTTAGGAATTTGAACTACCGGTAATTTGATGTACGAAATGGGACGTTATCGTCCAGTCGTTGCCTCGCCTTCAACCCTCAACATCAACCGTCTCGGTTCAGACTTCCGATTCGGCTCTTGACACTCCTGTGTCTCGATTTGGCACTCTTTGGACCGGAAAGTAATGGAGGCATAGGCTAGACAAACTTCACCGTGCCAACGTTGCTGCTTCCCAGTCATCCTCAGTGCTCCTTGTGGAAGCGGCGCCCGACCTTGCTGATGCGACTTGGACACTATTCAATCTCACCGGTTGACTGTGTGATGCTTCGCCACCCTTGCCCTGGTAAGCCAGCCTTATTCAAAGAGTCATTACACCGGAAATATGCGTGGCTCTTCTCCTGCCCCGTCAATTACGGTATCATAAGGATTTCTTCAAAGGTATACAAATCACTTTAGCTTTAAGCTTTAAGGTTAACTCTACTCCTACTCTAACCCTCGCCCTAATGCTAAATCAAAGTCTAACACTAGTCTTAACGGTAGAATTAAACCTACTACTTCTCCCACTAATAAAGTTATATCTCCTCGCAGTACTAATAAGATAGTTAATCCCCCACAATTCGCATCGTTCCAATTCTCCCTATTCCGCCACTGCTTCAGCTGACTCCAACTGGCAGCTCAAAACAGGCCTTTTCCCGAACTTCAACTTCTCCACCCCTCCTAAATACCCTAATTTTGTTAAATCTCACACCTTTATCCCTCTCTTCCGGCTAATTCAAATCGGCCCATCCTCTCCCGTTCTTCTTCTTCGGTTCAACCTCCTTCCCATCCGAACCCACCTGACCCTTCTTCTCATACCAAACCTTCGTTCATTGACCCCCTTCTCCGTCCTGTTTTTAAGCTCACAATGCGATCTGCTGGGTCCTCCGAAGGACGCTATCTGCTGGCCCGTTTTCGCGACCATAGGATCTATGATAACGTCCGACTTCTCCTAGCCTACCTCCATGATAAACCAGACTCTGCATATATCGACGGTAAAATCAAAACCAATGTGTTGGTTTCAATTCATCAAGGAGGCCTTCCCACTGACCTCGCTACCCTTCGCGAGCTCTTTCTTAAGTTTCACGCCGAATTTGGCATTTCTCCCAACAAAGTGTCCTCTGACCTAGACACTTCTGCATCCTACGTCAGCTCTCGGCGTATGTCCCACCTCCAAAGAGCCCGGCAAAATAACAAATCTTAGTTTAGTTCCTAACCCGACTGGATCTCTTTTTCATATCACTCCCTTACCCCCAGCCGTCCACCCGTCTGGCTACGCCCGCTCCCCTAGCTGTAAATCCCTGTATTATCAAAGTGTAAGTGGCTTGCGTACCAAAACTTTCTCAGTTTTTCAGAACTCTCTTGCTTTTCCTTACGACATTTTTTCCCTTACCGAAACTAATTTAAGTCCCAACATTTATAGTAATGAATTATTTCCCGCAGATTTTTCTATTTTTCGTGCCAATGCCTGCGACGACGACTTAACCCCCGCTAATCTATGTGTTGCTACTGCCATTTATGCCCTTCCTGATGATCATAACCCAGGCGCTGACGGTATCCCGGCCACCGTACTGAAAGAGTGCGCTCATCACTTGATTGGACCCCTGACCTCACTCTTTCAACAATCTATCACCCAGGGTTTTTTCCCGCCCAGGTGGAAAATCTCCTTTATCATCCCCATCCATAAAATGGGTTGCAAGAGTGAAATATCCAACTACCGTCCCATTGCCAAACTCTCCTGCATACCTAAACTCTTTGAAAGTATCATTTACGACTGCTTGTTCTTTCACTGTAAATCGATTCTTTCCTCGTTTCAGCATGGCTTCCTAAAGGGCAGATCGACTACCACCAACTTTACCGAATTTGTCTTTAGAATACTGTGTACTCTTGAGAATGGTGACGAAGCTGACGTCATTGCTACTGACTTCAGCAAGGCGTTTGATAAGATCTCTCATTAATTAAGTCTCTTCAAACTACAATCCCTTGGTTCAATCAGCTCTTTATTTCCTGGATTAAGTCTTATCTTGAACGCCAGTACAGGGTCCTTTTCTGCTCCTCTGCCTCCAACTCTTTTGTGGCCAACCCGGGGGTTCCACACTTAGGGCCGTTGCTTTTCATTATGGCCATCAAAGATGTCGAATGTGTTATTCAGCACTCGCACATTTCTATATACGCCGACGATATGAAAATCTCCAAAATCTCTACCTCTGACTCTCGACTGCTTCAGGACGACCTTGACAATTTTAGTATTTGGTGCAATAAAAACTCTCTTGAGCTTAATGTCTCCAAATGCCTATCCATTATTTACAGCCGTAGATGCCCCTCTTCTTCCCCCAGAGTTTATCGGCTATCTGATGAACCTATCCCCTTCGTATCCTCTCTTTGCGATTTAAGCGTCATTTGTGATAGCAAACTTAACTTTCGTGAACACATTGATAGCGTGATTGCTAGAGCCAACTCCGTGTTTGGCTTTGTGAAGCGTTAGTTCAAGGCGTTCCTTGATCCCTACGTACCCAAATTCCTCTTTGTTACCTTCGGCAGGGTTCTCCTTGAATTTGCTTGCCTAGTGTGGTCACCATTTCAATCGAATCGAATTAATAGGATTGAGGCTGTCCAGCGTAGGTTCCTTCGCTTCGCTTTACGTTACCTTCCCTGGTCTGACCATCAAAACCTTCCCCCTACGAAAACCGTCTCTTACTGATCAACTTGCAGCCCCTGTGGAAGGGACGGGACCTTGCCGATATTACCTTCATTCATCAGTTGCTTACCGGTGAAATTGACTGTCCTTCCCTACTCCAGCGGGTCTCCATTTACACCAATCCTCGTAACCTCTGTTCGGCACCTAGCTGGGCGAAAGAGCCAGCTTATCACCGCGCCAACTATGGACTTTCTGAGCCTCTCACCCGTATGCTTCGGAAAGCCAACTCCCACCCCTTTATTGACTTTCACCTGAGTAAATCTCTCAAGAATGCCCTTAATTCCTCCTAATGTTGTCATATGCCATTATCATTCCCGCTCTCTAATTTTAATTTATTATTTTTTTACTTTAATTTTAGTATTTTTGTTAATTAACTAGTTTTAAATTTATTGTAGCTTGTAACAAGCGATAAATAAATAAATAAAGACGAAGAGGGTGACTGGCAGCATAACTCCTGAGAATATAGTAAGGGTTATACTTCAGCGGAGGAACTTCTGGGAAGGATCCCTTTCATGAAAAAGGTGATCAGAAGGAACAAGACGATAACAGGGAGCACCTGTAGTGGGGTCCTGAGGGGAGGAAAAATAGGACTCCACCCCGAATTAATGTCTTACAGACGTTTCCTGGATGAATCTCTTAGGGGAAGGAAGTGGGGTCATAGCCGGTAGGCCCAGCTAGGCTGGTGTGCCCGGCACACGGGTGACTTTGTTATCTAGATACGTAACGGCATTTCTCCGTTTCCATAAAATATAAAAAAAAATTTGTTGTTATTATTTCTGTCCTTATTGTATTGTTATTGTTACCATGAATACTCTATTACTTCATGTCGCAGACGAGTGATTGTGCCCTGGTGTTTTGAGTGCCTTGGGTACGGCCTACACGGGCCCAGACCACAGCAAACTTTGCTTCCGGTACGGGGGGCTGGGCCATCCCGCAAAAGGGTGTGTCGCCGAGTCAGAATGCTTCCTCTGCCCGGAATAGATCACTCGCCGGAGCGCGGCGGCATGTCGCGGGGTAGGATGAGTGTGGTGTCTTCTGCGATGCCCTGAGCCAGGCCAAGCGTAACTAATGGCATTTGTGCTTCAGGGCAACTTGAACAGGAGCAGGACGGCCCAAGACCTATTGACTCAGATCGGTCTCGAGAAAAACGCTGATGTGGTTCTCATCAGCAAACAGTATCGAGACGGTGACCAGCCAACATGGTATCGGGATGACCTTGGCACGGCGGCAATCTGAATCCCGGATCTGCGATGCTTCAGCATCGCGGACCATGGCACGGACGCCGGCTTCGTTTGGGTGAGGAGCAATGACGTTACTTATGTCAGTTGCTACTTCACTCCAAATGAGCCGATAGCCGACTTCCAGACCAAATTAAATGGTCTGGAGGACGCGGTCCGCTGCATGGATGGGGAGCTGGTGGTGGCTGGAAACTTTAACGCGAAGGCCTTGCAGTGGGGTGAACCCAGGCCGGATTCGCACAGAGGACGTGTCTTAAACTTTGCATCCGGGCTCGGGCTGGTGGAATTAAATACCGGCTCGACATCTATCTTTCGGCAATTATTGCCGTCTGCCTGACAAAGGAGAGTCTCATCAATATATCACGTTCCGTGTGCGTGGTATGAGTCCAGTGCGGGCCTAGCGCGGACAGAGTCCGCCCAGATGGGATGTCGCTAGGATGGATACCGAAAGGTTGTCTCTAGCCATCACACGCGACCAGCGACTCGTGGAAGTGATTCCGGAGGAACTGCCTCCTCCCGAGCGGGCCTGGCGAGTGGTAGGGTCGACAATGAGTCTCATTCGTCGGGCTTGCCGGGAGGCCATGCCGAGGAAGAGGCACGGCAGGGAGAGGCGACGACCTGCCTACTGGTGGATGGATGAGATCGCGGAACTGAGGCAGAAGTGCCTCCATCTCAGGCGGTTGACTCAACGAGGCGACCGACGCGATCCCGACGCAGCCCGAGTATCCGCCGATGCCAAAGTGGTGAAAAGGGACCTCTTCGCAGGGCCATCAAGGCGAGTAAGCACTGCTGCTGGAAGCGGCTGAGGGATGATCTAAATGATGACCCTTGGGGACTGGGGTATAGGATTGTTCTCCGCAAATTGGGGGCGCTTTCTCAGAACGCCCCCTTGAAGCGGGGACAGTCCGTTCTATTGTGAATGCCCTATTCCCCACTCATCCGCTGGAGCCTAACCGTGCGACCGGCGGGGCACTCGAAGTTGTAGAGGTGTTAAAGGTGTTGACGGCGAGCTCTTGCTGGATATGTGCAATGCCTGCCTGAAAACGGGAATCTTTCCCTCTCGTTGGAAGGCAGCTAAGCTTGTGCTGATCAGCAAGGGCAAGGGACCTGTAGGATCTCCCGGGTCGTACAGGCCACTGTGTATGCTCGACACAGTAGGCAAACTCCTGGAGAAGCTCCTAAAGCTTCGCCTCCATGCGGCTGTTGTGGCCGCTGGAGACCTTTCCAAGAGACAGTATGACTTTCAGAAAGGGAGTTCGACAGTACATGCTGTTCAGGAGGTGGTCGACGCAGCCTGGGCCACCGCGAGCGAGAACCATTATTCCCGCCCGGTGTGCCTACTGGTCACTCTGGATGTACGCAACGCCTTTAACTCAGTGAGGTGGGGGGACGCGCTTCATGCGTTAGAATGCCACTTCAGGGTTCCCCAGTATCTCTTGCGGATGATGGGGATTACCTGAAGAACTGCACCCTCACCTACGAGATGGAGGATGGCCCGAAAAGGAGGGTTCTGCCGGCGGGGGCGGTCCAGGGATCCATTATGGTCCTAACATATGGAATTATACATATGACGGGATTCTGCGTATGGAGATGCCGGAAGGGTCTCTCCTGGTTGGGTATGCCGACGACATCGCGGCAGTTAGTACCGCCAGAGATGTTGCGGTGGCCCAAATGCGCCCCCTCCTGAAGGAGATGAGGGTGGGAGACATGTGGGTCCAGACGAAGTCCGCAATCAAGTACCTGGGGGTGTGCCTCGATTGCAGACTCACCTTCTGGGACGAGATCCGTGGCAGGGCGGACAAGGCGGCTGCGGTGACGGCTGCGCTACGCACGGTAATGGCCAACATTGGTGTACCCAGGCCCTTCAAACGGCGTCTGTTGCTCCGCATCGCTGAGGCCGTCATGCTCTACGGGGCAGAAGTCTGGGCCGGCGTGATGCGGTGGGAGAAGTACTGCAAGCGCTTGCTCTCGGTACAGCGACGTGTGGCCCTCCGCATGGCAAGCTCCTACCGCACGGTCTCGGAACTAGCGGTGTTGGTGGTCGCGGAGGCCCTTATGATTGACCTCTTGACCAGGGAGCGACAGTCTGTCCACCAGGAGAAGCCTGTTCTGGGGCGGGAGACCCAGCGGGTCGTACGGGCCCGGACCTTGGCGTCCTGGCAGGAAAAATGGGACGGAGAGTCGCGGGGCCGGTGGACAGCCCGGGTTAGTGTCCAGTTGGACACCTGGCTTAATCGTCGGCATGGGGACGTCGATTACTACCGCCCTTTTCGTGAAAGGGATCCTTCTCCATAAGGAACAGGACGCGAAAAGGGAGCGCATGTTAGCGTAGGTGGGGGGGGGGGCTGATGGGGGTAATATAGGACTCCACTCCGAAGTAGTGTTGCACAAACGGTTCCAGGGTAGAGCTCCTGGGCAAAGGGAGCGGGGTTTTAGCCGGTAAGCCCAGCTAAGCTGGGGAATCCAGCACACTGTGCGTAACAGCATTTCCCCGCTCCCATAAAAAAAAATCATTACTTCGTGTATATTATAATTATTGTTATTATGGTTTGTGTTATTACTACTGTTCCGAACGGTGTTCTTGATATTGTTATCGCAAAATCAATTGTTTGTGTTATAATTGAAATTCAGTTGTGAAATTGGATTGTTATTAAAATTATTTCTATATACATATTAATTGTTGATTCTTTGCGTTTGGTCTGTGGGGAGGAGAATGAGAGTTACGGTTATTACCATACGGGGTTGAGTTTTATTTAAAATCATAGTACTGCCTATTTTGATTGGTTCTTATTTCTGCAGAGAGAGAACGGTAGTTATAATAAGCATATTCCGACACGTAAAGAATATTTAAGGTCGTTTATAAGTCTATCTAATATCGGTTTTAGCAATTTTTTCTTAAACAGTGCTGATTTTATGTTTGTTTTAATTAATTGCTCTGAATTCGGGTTCCCTTTGTATTAATTTTTATTAATTGATTTAGATTTTATTATATCCCGAAAAAATAGTTGTGAATTTTCGTCATAAATGATTAAAAATGATGAATTCTCCCTATATGTTGGTATATAGAACCAAGTGACGATCGTGCAGTTTTGGTAGCCATCTGTTCGACTTGGTTTTTGAACCAACTAGTTTGGTGAGTGGCGTTCGATCTGCTTCCGTAGCGTCTTTAACAGGGACACCAGGCAGTAACCTTTTTTTCCTATTGAATAGCAATATACAAAAGTACTTCTAACCTTAAATGTAATGCACGGAAAGATAATATTATATAATATATAATAATAATATATAATAATATAATATAGAATAATAATACAGATGTACAAAAAAAAGATTCTTTACTGTACCTATAAGCGCCTTAGGGCCGGCATTGCCGAGTGCGCTATTTATTCATTCTTCATGTTAAGCCCTAATTAATCATTAATCGTAAAAGAAATTAATTAAATAATAAATAGAGCCTTTGATGTCGAGCGCGCTATTAGTTCGTACATACATACAGGAGACATAAAAAAATTAAATTTTTCAAATGGTATAATGAGGTATGCTGAAGCAAGTAGTATTCTTTCTATTAAATCTACTAAAAAAAAAAACAATATTCTAGTATTTGCTAAATAATTGTCATATCATTTGGCTTGAATGGAAATTAAGAAGCCCAAGTTGAGTGCTACTGCTAAGTACTCATCGCATTCTGACTTCTACAAGCTAATAAGAATTAATTTAAATTCAACTTTCGTCTAGAGAGTATAATTTATTGTGGTGAATATATTCAGTTTTTGCGTTTTATTTTTCTGTGTCATCAGCAGGGAATTTTTAATTAATTTAATGAACGGTATGAGGTCATTCAAATCTTCAAGGAGTGTCCACACAGAGCATATTGCTTGTTTCAATATATTCGTCAGTTTATGTTTTTGTGCCTTTTCGACAGTAGTTAAAAGACATATTGCATTTAAACTTTAACGATACTTTCGGAATTATTTCAGGACCAATATATTATGGAAAAGGAGAAATCATTTTCTATAAGCAGTGAGACCCTGCCAGACTTGGGCGATGTGATAAAACAAGGACGATTGTATGATGCTGGTGCTGCAATGTTTGCCGAATATTGCGGTTGTAGTACTATTCACGGAGTGCGCTATTTAGGTGAGCGAAAAAGGCCTTGGGTAGAAAAGTAAGTAATATTACTTTAGTGTATTAGACATTTTTGCAGAAACGATTTTTCTTGAAAGCAGATTGTTTTGGATTTTCGTGTTTTCTGCCTCCATCTATACTTGCACTTACTTGATAGGAAATATTTGGAAAAAGTGGAGTGAGACACCGGTCATAGTTAGTTTTTCAGATAGAGCTACTCCTGTATGGGCTGTGCCTTTTCCAAGTATTACTGTGTGTCCTGATATAAAATCTCGAGCGACAATTTTCCGTTTCGACAACCACCTCGCTGAATTAGAAAGCAATTTGTCTATGTATGAACAATGGACGGAAGAAGAGTAAGAGAAGTGTAGTTAATGATAAATTACTAAGACCTAAGATTTTAGGAAGAACTTCTTCGATGCGAGTCTACAAGTTTGCGATTATACAAAAGTTGACACTTTCCAGTTCACAAATGACATATTTTCTGGATCAATGAAAGACACTTTACTACAGATGGCTCCTAGGGAAGATTCCAGTTTCGAGCTTATTAGATTTGGCGGCGAACAGACAAATGTCACTAATAAATTTATGGACAAAATTCTGACTGAAAGAGGGGTTTGCTTTAGTTTTAATTTTTTACCAATATCAGATACGTATAGAGATGTTACGTACGAAACTAAAATTAAGTTTGAATTTCAATAATTTTTATATTTAATAGCAAACACGGGGAAATGTATATAGAACCAGATATCAATCGTTTTTCTGCTTGGTCGCTAGAATCTGGTTATGAAGATGCGACTAAATCAGACATATTCCCTTTTCGTTCGTACAGTGCTTTTGTAGAACATGGGCTACTTCTTATACTAAGTGGCTATAATGACGATATTGATAAAGTATGCAATGAAGGAGATGAAGGTTTTAAAGTAAGTACTTTTTTTAAAAACTCACGCAAACTATATGGAAAGATACTTATATTTTGAGATAAATCTAAGAATGTTCTAATTGAAAACCTTGAAAATTTTTGACTAGATAAATTATCACCTGGATCAACAAGCGGAAATAAATAATCTTCAGATCAATTATCGTGTAATTAATACAATTGGTATGTACATTGCCAAGATGTCTCACTAAGCTGTCTCAATATTTTCTTGATAGTTCAATGGTGTGAGTGAGGGGTTACAACCATTTTAAAAACCGAAAAGAATCAATACAAGTCCTTCTTGGCAATTGATTTACATAATTATTACAATAGAAGTGCACTGATAGCCTCTATATTTACATATTTCATAATCTGGAATTTTGGCGACAAGCGCTTGTTAAAATTCACGAGGTTGTCGGCTTTCAATGGCTGTCAAACACAAAATAAATTTCCTGCGCAGTAATCACTACTTAGTAGTAGTAGTTTATTAATAGATGGCAATTGATTACTGCGCAGGAAATTGAAAAAGTAGCTGACTTATTACACTGCTTTCGTAATAATAATGATAATGCAGATAAAATAGGATACAATGAGGGCACCTGTTCTTCAGTCTGTTGTGGTATTGATGTTCTATCCGAACGGTGGCGTTCAAATACTTTTGAAAACTAACTTTAGGTGTTTCAATGATTGCTGTTCTTTCAGGTATTTGAATGGTGTACAGATATTCAGGTAACATCAACGATGTTCCTAAGATATCTATAACTGTTGGTGATATGGTGGAATTGTCAGCAGGTAAATCATGATCTGTTAAAATGTCTACTTCCATTTCTATAACATCATCATCAATCTGTAGAAAGTTAAGACATATAGTATTTTGCATTGAGTTATTGTCTTTGTAATATTCGACCAGTTCCTGGTCAGCAGCTTTGGCTTTTGTCATTATTATATTCTGCCCCGAACACCACTTCGCAAAGTGCTAATCGTTGTTTAACTGCTAAATTTTTTAAAGTACCGCCAACATCCTTATCAGCATTATTCTCTCCGACTCGTTTCCATCCTCTGGAGGTGTCGCATAAACCATCTCAACTTCTTCATCATGCGAATACCGCGAATGAAGCACAGCTATAATTTGCTCTGTTTTGAAAATGTCACTAAAAACAAAATTACACAAAAAAGGCATCAATTGTATTAGTTATGTTGTTACATATTTTCAACGGCGTGAAATCCAGACTCCGATACAAATCATATTTTCAAAAACAAATTTCATTTTATTGATATATATTCTCTACGCATCAATCAACCATTCAACTAAATAAAATTTTAGAAATATGGTATGTGTACAGCACATTTGCAACTGAGTGCTTGAATGATTTTTTGCATTCGTTTGAATCGGTGTTACATCGCTCTTTGTTCTTTGCCTCTTTCCCACTTTTTACTTACCTAGGGGAGACAATACATATACAAGACTGATATTATGTCTTGTAATAATCGCAAAGAGAAAAGGCGGAACAGAAAAACGAAACAGAAAAGGGCAAGACAAGCTAGAGTTAGAGAAGGAATACAAAGAACAGGAGTAAAATCAAAGTGAAGAACCAGGTGAATTTATTAGGGAAGTGTCACGACTTAGAGTACGTTCTAATAGAAATAGAGAGTTAATTAATTAGTTCTGAATGTATGTATAATACTATACATTTTTGCCCGGGGAATGCCGTGTACTACAGTACAAAATAAAAGTGACGTGGTGACGATTTTGCTTTGCTTGGGTTTTTGCTTTTTAACGAATTTTGCTGTAAATGATGAGTTATTGTTGTTTTTTTATTAATCAATAAAAAGTACGTATAATAAGCTTAAAACTGAGCACAATATTTTGTTCTGCATCCCAAAAAAGGAGAGATTTTATTGGTTTTTTTATTGGGTTATTCAGAAAGTAATTTCTTTTTTTTGATAATGAGAGACGATATTCTAATAGTGTATAAAGATTTTATTGAATTATGTATTCTCCATTTTGGTCCTTTCCATCTTTGTAGTAGATAGTAGCATGATTCTACACTCATAAAGCTTTTGATCACCAAGCTGTAAAAGCTATTGGCGAGTTACCAAACTTGTATGAAGCCTCGCATTATGTTGGTGGAACACTACACCTTTCTGTTGATCAAATCTGGTCTTTTCTGTTTGAGCGAATTATTCAATTTGTCCAGTTGATAACAGTGCACTTTGAAGGTGCTAGATGTGGAGAATAGGGAGGGTGTAGCAGTACATCCCATCCAAGCTGTAAAAGCTAATGACGAGTTACCAAACTTGTACCTGAGGCCTCACATTATCTTGGTGGAACACTACACCTTTTCTGTGGATCAAATCTGGAGTTTTCTGTTTGAGCAAATCATTCAATTTGCCCAGCTGATGACAATGCACCTCTTTATTCCATGACCTCTTGCATTTAATATTATTGTAGACAACCCATTGTTCGCCTCCAGTGATGATTCGCGTCAAAAATAGATCACTCTCTTGACGTTTGAGAAGCAAATCTTAGACGTCAATGCGATGGATCAAATTTCTTTCTCTAAGAATATGTGGAACATGTAAAAAACCAAAGCGGTTCACGTGATCTTAAGCATTCGAATTCAATAAATTTAATCTCTCAGCAATCTTACGAGTTATTACTCGGCAGTTTGCATTAAGCTATGACTTTAGTTATTTTGTCCTCATCAGCTTCAGCATCAAAATTGCTGAAACGAAATTTTGCAAACTAAATTTTGGCATTGGCGTTCTGCCAATACATCTTCTCCATATACTACCCAAATGCAAAATAGTTGGTATAGTGACAAATTTTAACTGTCTATTTTATAACTAAGCATATATTTTTCAAATAACTATTTATTAAATAAAAGTTACTCTTGTTTTATAATCTCTGGAAGTCATCCTCTTAAATTATTTCAAAACATATAAAATTCAGATCGCAAATTTAGCAATAATTTTATTTTGCATTATTGAGTAGCCATGCAAAACAGTTGGTCTACCCTGAAGTGAGTGCAATATAGTTGGTTTAAGTTGTTTTTATTCGCTCTATTACCATTTGGTAACATCGCCGTTGTTCTTTATCACGTCATTTATCCTTCGAGGCATAGTTGCCATTAAATTTTCACATTCCTCTTGTGTTATGGATTCCCAAACAGTAGTGATTAATGAATGAATTTCTTCAAGGTTTCTGGCCGGATATTTTTGGAGTCTTTTCTTCATTTTTCTCCAAAAGAGACTCTATTGGAGAGAGATCAGGACTATTAGACGGCCATTCCAGTAAAGGAATGTCATGAACCCTGATCCAAGATATTGTGGACCTTGCTGTGTGGCAGGGAGCTCCGTCCTGTTGGAAAATATATTCTCCTTCAGCGGACTCCAGTTTTTTAATAGAAGGAAGGAGTTCCTTTTCTAGTATATTTTGATATTTTGCCGCGTTTATTGTACCATTTACGATGCATAGTTGACCTACGCCTCGACCAGACATGCATCCCAATAGCTTCATTGATGCCGGGAACTTTACAGTTTTTTTCAAGCAGTCTATTAAATTGCTCATGCGAAGTGCGAATAACTATTTTCCCATTATCTCCAACACACGCGAAAAATTTCGATTCATCGCTCCATATAACAGATTTCCATTGCCTGGGAGTCTAATCTTTGTCTGACTTGGCCCACTCTAAACGTTTGTTCTTTTGCTTTACGGTAAGATGTGGTTTTTCCTTTGCCTGTTTGAAAACGCAAGCACTACAGTTTTACAACTTCTTTCATGGATTCGTCTTAACTTACTTTATAAAAATTGTATCCTAATCTTTTGATTTCTCTCCTGCACGTATCTACTGAAATGTCTCTTTTAAGAGTTTTTCTCCACTTAACGGTTATAGCAGCAGAGTTAGCACGACGGTTTTCTTTGATTATTGTTTTTAAATTTCTCCTGTCCCTTAAACTAGCTATGCACGGCCTTCCTGTTGTCTTTTTCAAATCAACGTTTTCTTCTCTTTTGTATAAATCAATTATATTTTGAATCGACGAACGGGGTACTCCTAAGTTTTTAACGATTTTATACGAGGAATTTCCAGTTTTAAAAGAATTAATAATTACTTCCCGAAGATCGGGTGAAATTAGTTTACCACGTGGCATTATCACAAACTGAATGACTAATCTGGCTATGAGCCACCAAAGAAATAAGTGTAACTGCATCTATCATAATTCCGTTAAATTTACAAACACAAAATTATTACTAAATTTGCAACCTGAATTTTATTTGTTTTGAAATAATTTAAGAGGATGAATTCCAGAGATTATAAAACAAGAATAAATTTTATTTAATAAATAGTTATTTGAAAAATATATGCTTAGTTATAAAATAGACTGTTAACATTTGTAACTAGACCAACTATTTTGCATTTGGGTAGTACATCCAATAATAATTTTCTTGCATCAACAGCATTTTTACCTTTACAAAAAAAAATAAAAAATATGCTAAACTTTCGACTTTCCATATTTAATAGGTCACCAAACAAATTTATTGCGTAGAATCTCACATTTTTAATGACAATGCAGCTTAAATGAAGTTGGTTGCGAAAAAAATACAATTTCCTCTGTTGGGTGAAACGAAATTACTTTTCGAACAACCCAATACAAATATACACTTATTGAAATACGAGCGGGGAACTATGTTCCATTTGAGTAGTAGAATGCTCCTTTCTGAAGCCGAATGGTATATTTTACAGAATGTCATTATCATCTGTAAGTTAATTTAGATTAATAGTTTGAAAGATAAAAAAAAACACTTTTTATGATTTGGCTAAGCCGATCTTTATTCAATGAGGACTGATTACAAAGTGACTACATTCTCTTAAAATCTACCTTGCTTAATTTAGGGTGTTCACCTGGGCACCGTCGCAGACATGATGTCAGCATTATCCCGGAAATTACCTGCGCGCGTGTCCCGGTCACGTTGGTTACGTTGCATTGGGTCAACTTTAGGTCGTGCAAATTGGGCAGTCAGCGATAGATAAAATGTGTCGTTAACTTATACCTTCTAAAAATTTTTTTCATTATTTAGCCTAAGGAACTCAATAAGCTAATAGGTCTATAGCTCAAGATTTTATCTGATTGCTTACCTGGTTCGTAAATTGGGATATTTTCCAATCTTTGGTGGAGTTTTATAATACTATTGCTGGCTTCGGATAGATCTTCATATAGAGGTTAGGTATGTAGCGTTTTCCTATTTTTTGTTTTCTAATGAGCATCAACACGTCTAAATTAGCCTACATAATTCATTACTTGCAAACTAGGTTTTTAAACTGTGTTTGACTTGTGTCTAGTTTTAGAATTTGTTACATGTTTAATTTTAAGAATTTTCAAATGTCCAAATCTTGTTGTGAACATCAGTTGTTTAGCTACCATAAGTAGCGACAGTATATCAAATTTCATCTTGCGGCTTACGATTCACCTTGTAAATTCCTGTGCTTTTGCCACGCTTTTCCTATCGAATTTGCTGCCACAAGCACCTTTTTTTATTCCGCGGGTCTCAAGTTTAAGCGAGAAAACGTCAATGCGCTCGTTTCTTATGCTGACGATGAAATATTTGTAATAATAAGAATTGTTATTCTTGTTTATATATATGCCAATCACAAATAAATGTGTTACTCGCCATCCAGAACCACAGAGAGATTTATTAATTCCTTAGTGGACTAGTAGCAGTAAACCTCCCAGCCGAGCAGCTAGCCTACGGTGCCCATCAGCTAGCCAGCGAAGCCCAGCAGCCAGCGAACGAAGCTCAGCAGTCCACCAACAGACCCTAACAACTAGCCAAGTTTGCGGAAAGTGATTACGACTATTATTTCCATCTTTGTGCACTGGTCCATGATACAGATGCACCGATTATCAATTGTGTGGCACAAGCACCTCACAAAAAATCTATAGTTACGGACAATAAAATAATTGCTCGCGTAATAAACAACTTCAGTAGTAGCTTCAAAGTCACTTATATACTTTATAATAGGGATAGGTGAGTAGTTTATTCTGTCTTATGTTTCAAAATTTGAAGAATTCTGCCTGAATGCATCTAACCCAAAATAATATATTTTTGTCGCACAATATTTGCCGACTACGCTGTCGTCGTCTATTGGTTTATTTCGTCATATTATTATAATTTACATGTGAAGAAAAATAAAACCTCGAGCACCCAGGTTGGAAGGAGAGAGGAGGTTAAATCTGGGAAAGTGGAGGATCCCGCTCAGCTCCAGTACCTCCATCCTATAAACAGATTCTTACTGGCATTAAGATTGGCATTCTCCCAGAAAATGTCCCCGAGGAAATGTTGACTATGGAGGAAATCAGTGCCCTGAAGGAGGTTATCCTCGAAACAATTCTATAGAAAGAAGGGAGTAATCTAAAGCCCACCTTTAATGGAATTACTCCAAAAACTGGCTGGCTGTTGCTCCACTGTGCAAACGATGAGATCGTTGAATGGCTCAAGTTGCACATTTCGAGCATAAAACCATGGGAAGGCGCCAAACTAAAAGCCGTAGGCGAGGTATAGATACCTCGCTCAAAGATCTTGGTTGGTTGCTTCCCGGGAAACCAGACCATACGAACCGAAAAGGTACTTAAATTCGTCGGGGCGCACAACCACGACTTGAACGTTGCCGATTGGAAGGTCCTCAGGAGGGTTAAGGAAGGTACTTGTTCCCAACTCACGCTCTCTGTGGATCAACTCTCGGCGGAAAGGTTGAAAAAGACCTCGTTCAAGATCGGATACAGGTTTGGGCAGCTTGCTAAAGGAGTCCGGCGCCCCAGTAAAGAAAGCATCAGGAACCCTCAAAGCTGCCAAAAACGTTTCCCCCAAGCTGGACTGAAGCTCTCAGTGTTATCAGCACTACTAACACCGCTGAAGCAGAGAAGGGTAAGGCTACTGGCCCGGAGTCAACAGAACCGACTCCCTTTATCAGCAAATCTCTGGATGGTCTGAGACCAAAAGGTTCCCGTGAAAGGGAAGCTGCCTGCTTCGAAGGCGGATAAAACGGCGGTAAAGGTACAGACTGCTAAAAAGCTTCTGCGATCTAGAAAAGAACCCAGTAAAAGCAGTCTGTCCGAGAAATAAAAGGCAACCGCAACAAAAAGTTTTCCAAGGGAATCTCCATCACGCAAAAGCTGCATCTGATGTGCTTAGCAGGAGATTCACCGTTTTTTTTTATGGGAGCGGGGAAATGCTCTTACGCACGATGTGCCGGATTCCTCAGCAAAAGCTGGGCCTACCGCCTAAAGCCCCGCTCCCTGCCCCCAGGAACTCCACCACGGAACCGTCTGTGAGACATTACTTCGGGGTGGAGTTCTATATACCCCCCTCAACAGGGCCCTCTACCCCAACAGTCGCTCCCTGCTCGCGTCCTGCTCCTTCTAGCGAAGGATCCCCTTCACGAAAAGGGCGATTCTTCACCAAAAGTTCCTCCCCTGCAGCATAACCCCGACTACGTTGTCAGGGGTTATGCTGCCAGTCACCCTTTCCACATCGTCCCGCTCCGCCCCCCAGCGAGCACATTCAAAGAATGTAGAGATTCACCATGGAGAAATTAGGAACAGAGCTAATTCAAGAGCCCTGGATTAGAGGAGGAGGCCTCACCTCAATGGGGGTAATAGGGTAATTTACTGCGAGGAACATCCATGTCCTCGTGCCGTCATAATATTGAGCTCAACAATTAGGCTAATTCCAATCACTGAGCTAATAATCCGTGATCTAGTTGCAGCTATCGTCACAACCCCCAAATCCATGGGAAGAACAGAGGTAATAATAGCCTCAGCCTATTTCCCAGGAGTTGCAGAGGAAGTACCACCACATGAAGTGCAGGGGCTAATAGATCTTTGCAGACGGAAAAATAAAGCTTGCATAATAGGTTGCAATGCCAACTCACACCATACAATATGGGGCAGCAGCGACAAAAACTCAAGAGGTGAACGTTTACTGGACTTCTTGGTAAGTAATGAGTTACTAATTGCCAATAAGGGAACAGAACCCACCTTTACAAATGCCATACGTAATGACCTTACTCTAGTCACACCCAAAATAAACAATAGTATAACCAATTGGCACGTGTCAAAAGAAGCCTCACTCTTAGATCATATACACATAAGGTTCAATATAGAGGCGACACAAGTGTGCCGGGTAGAAAGAAGAGTAACCTAACTAACAGATTAGATCTGTTACGAGGAACAGGTAAGGCAAGGATTGTAGGAATTACCAATTGGCGCCATCCTATACCAAGAAGACCTGGACTTAGTTTCCTCCAAATTTACACACAAGATCATCTCCATATATGAAAATAATTTTCCTATAAAACCCAGAAGGACAATTCAAGATGTTCCTTGGTGGAATAGGGAACTAGAGGGATTCAGAGTCAAAGCTGGGAAGCTCTTCAACAGAGCCAAGCGCACTGGACTATGGGAACCATATAAAGAAGCCTTAACCCTCTATAATAAAGAATTAAGAAGATGCAAGAAGAGGACCTGGAGAAAGTTCTGTGAACGTATTGATGATCTACCAACTACAGCTAGACTACAAAAGGTCCTCTCAAAAGATCACTCAAATGGCATTGGCCTTTTACGTAAAGGCAACGGCACCTTTACAGAGGATGGAAACGAAACTCTAGAGTTACTCTTGCAGAATCACTTTCCAGAATCTATCCTGCCAACAGGAGAAGAGACACTGAGTACACCTGAAGTTACAAACAGACTTCCTAAAGGTTCTGTAAGTCCCTCGGAACCTATCTTTACTCCCAGAAGGGTACAACAGGCCATAAACTCATTCAAACCCTTCAAATCCCCGGAGATGATGGTATCTTTCCAGCCTATTGCAAAAGAGTCCCAAGGAATTAATACCTCCAACAATTAAAGTCTTAAGAGCAAGCTAAGCCCTTGGACTCATACCTTCGATGTGGAAAGATGAGAGGGTGGTATTCATACCTAAGGGTGGAGGAAAAGATCCCTCCCAGCCTAAAGGATACCGTGCCATTAGTCTAACATCATTCCTTCTTAAAACGATGGAAAAAGTATTGGACAACTACATCCGCAGCGGAGCTCTAAAGAGAATAGTACTGCATTCACATCAACATGCCTATCAACAAGGGAAATCAACTACTACAGCCCTCCATAATTTGATAAACAAGGTGGAAAGTGCTATTGATGAGAAAGAAACAGCTCTATGCATCTTCCTAGACATAGAAGAGGCGTTCGATAAGACCTCCTTTGCAGAAATAGAGCAGTCTGCCATGGTCGATGGTAGTCGACAGTCTTCTAGATTTATTAACAAATGCCGGATTTCTCACCCAAGGTTACGCAGATGACATTGTCATCATGATCAGGAACAAAAACGACCAGAACACATCGTTCTTGGCACAAAAAGCCCTAGATCTAGTATCTAAATGGCGTATGGTGGTTAACCTAATGGTTAATCCGGCTAAAACAATCATTATGCCATTTACCAGAAGGAGGAAAATTAATCTAAAACCTCTCACGCTGGAAGGAAGGATAGAACTATCATCGGAGGCGAAATATTTGGGGATATCCTTAATAAACGCCTCACATGGAATTCCATCTAAATAAAACGATGGATAAAGCAACGCGTGCAACCTGGACCTGTCACATGCTTTTTGGGAAAACATGGGGACTTAAACCTAAACTGATCCGATGGTCATACCAGACAATTGTAAAACCCATCATAACCTATGCGGCCTTAATATGGTGGACAGAGAAAAAAATAGCCAGAACCAAACTAAATAAGGTACAAAGGCTAGCCTGTCTGGGAATCACAGAAGCAATGAAAACATGCCCGACGGCAGCCATGGAGGCGCTTCTAAACCTCAGTCCGCTTCACGTTCACGTTGAAGGAAGCGGCCAGTAGCGTTATAAAACTCAAGCTGTTGGGATCGATTGATTATCGAATGATAACCCCATGAACCTGATCTTAGATCTTTTCGGAAACGACCCTGTAAAAGATGGACCATCGGACCATACCTGAGGCAGGTATGGGTAAATAGGAATACCCACGCCGAAAAGGGACTCCTAGAGTGGTACATTGGTGGATCAAGAATGGAAGGCTCGGGACTGGTAATCTGGGGACCAAACTGTCAGATATCAGTCCCATTGGGCAACAGCCCTAATATTTTCCAAGCAGAGGTCCTGACAATTGAAACCTGTGCCAGACATATTCTGGCCAAAGGCACAAAATGATCTAAAATGAGAATACTAACAGACAGCCAGGCGCCGATTAGAACGCTGACAGCGTATACCATTAGCTCCAAATTGGTGGTGAGTTGTCTGGAAGTATTTAAATCACTTCAGAGCGAAATAAGGTAACTCTGTCTTGGGTACCAGGACATGAGGGAATATTGGGAAACGAAAAAGCCGATGAGCTTGCTAGAAGCGCAGGTAGCTCTTCCTTAATTGGACCCGAACCCCTATGTGGACTAGCAAGAAGCCATATTTATAATGTACTCAAGCGTTGGGAAGAAAAGAAAAAACGAGAGAGTACGAAACTGGGGAAGCCTCTCAGGATTAAGACAGGTAAAGAAGTTTATACTACATTCAGGGCAAAGGGTTGAGAAACTTATTTCATTAAATAAGCCTGAGCTACAAATCATCACAGACCTATACACAGGACACTGCCAATTAAGGTATCACCTGAAAAGGATGGGTCAAATAGATGATGATGCTTGTCGCTTCTGCCTTGAAGAAGACAAGACGGCAGAACATATTCTCTACTAATGCGAAGCCCTTGGTCGATTGCGAGTGACACTGCTAGGGGCTGCTTTTAGCACCCCCGAGGAAGTATCAAAGGCGACCCCCCGTGACATAATAGCATTCTATAAAGAGCTTAAGGTGATCGGAGATTACTGAGAAAGGGCTATAAATTTGTTTTCATTATAATTCACAATTAGAATTTCAATAAATCATTTATAAACGTCAGCTTGGAGCCTCTTATTTTGTGTGGCTGCCACAAACAAACATATAAATAATGATGGCTTTAAAGATGGGATTAAATTACTCTAGTCTAGTAAAACGCTACATTTATAAAGGCGAACCGTGTATTTAGGGGTGGACTATATTTAATTATTTTTCGTTTTATGGAGGCGGCTTACTAAGCTTAAAACTGAGTTTCCTTGATTATCGGGTAATGTGCTCGGCCACCATATTGAGAAAAAGGGTTCTACATCTCGTTAATATTAGTTAATTCCTCTAACTTGTCTTTCTTTGAATAGGTCCCTGTCAAAATCTTCCTCCATCGTTGTTCTTTTTTTATTATACCAATTTTATCTCTAGCGGTAATCTTTATAACTGTCCGTCAACTACTTTATCCGTTTTACTCAAACCCTTGATTAATAATTTATTCAGTTACTATTAGAGACTTTTATTCCAAACCATTAATACTCGTACACGATTTTGTTTGTCAGCTTCAAACTGGAACCAACCACATTTTGAGCAATTAGGGATAATTTTTCAGCGTTTACATAAACATGATTTGATTACCGAAAAGTGTAACTTCATGGAATCAAAAGTCAAATTCCTCTGTCATTTCAACAACGCTGATGATATCAAACCATCTCCTGAGAAATTTAAAGCAATTTTAGAGTTTAAAAAACCGTTCACTGTTCAGGAACTGAGATAATTTCTCAGCATGATGTATTTTTACCGCCGTTTCTTGCCACATGGTGCTCAACATCATATTTTTTTAAATAAAAAAATATTTAACTGGAAATAAAAAGACGGTTCTTCACAAATTGTTTGGACAAAAGATTCAATTAAGGCATTTATAAACATTAAATCCCAGGTAGCTCAAATCACTCTTTTAGCTTTTCCTAACATTAGGTATGTTCGTCGACGTTTCTGATACCACAATTGGCGCTGTTCAAAATAAAAAAGTCGAAAATATTTGGCAATCTCTCGGCTTCTTTTCCATTAAATTCAATTAAGCTTAAACTAAACATAATTTTTGTGACCGAAAACCTTTAACGGTTTATAAGGAAATCAAGGAAATTTTACTCTCTTTATAGATCACAAACCTATAGTTTTTGGTTTAAACAAAATCCCGGCGCAATAAATTTTGAAGCTATTGCGGAAAACTGATGACAAACAAATATACTGCGAAAATTCTAACTTTCGTCTTTCTCCTTATATTCCGTTACAATTGCGTCTTTCAATTTTTAATTCCATTCATAATTTATCCCATCCTAGCATTTGCTTAACTAATAAAGATATTAACGGCTGGAACCGAAATTGTTTAGCGTTTCAGAAAAATAAAATTTCTCGTGATATGTAAAATCCTTTTGGTTCATTTCCAATTTCTTCATTTCGTATCGAAACAATTCACATGGACAAGCAGATATTTCAGATGAATCGTGCGCAAAATTTTTTATAAATTCAAATGAAAATATTGAAGTATCGCTTTAAAGTTGGGCATATATGAAGACATTATCGTTTTAAAATTGGAGGCTTCCTAAGTTCCTCTGTAATGAGCTATCGTCGAGTTTGCGAGTTTGCTTATTTTGTTGGTGTCTTGTAATGCTTTTTGGGTTGTTTTACATCCGGCAGTGCTTTTCTAGGTGAAAGTTCCCTCTTTGACGTACTCTTGATTTTCAAGCCAGATGTGGCTGTACATACTTTCTACAATTTTTAGTCTAGTTCGGTTTTCCGATCCTGACTGGGACGTACTTTCCAATTTAGAATCGCCATTCTCATTCATATGACCACTGCGAGCTCATTGGCAGCGATCGAATCTTCGGTGCCAATTTTCCACCACTCTTTCACATTTATCGGCCAGAACGATGGCAATTTTCATTCGATATTATCCCTAAGCTCCTCTAATATTATTGACTTTTTGACACAAAACAAGGACGACGTAATCACATAAAAATAAATCTAACGGAGTTTATTGCTTGGGGAGTTAGCTATTTAACCGGGCCATTTTGAAATTACACGGTTAACAAACTTTCACTTCAATAGATCATAGTTTGACCAGCTATGTGGCATGTGGCACCATCTTCTTGGAACCACATATCACTAATGTCAGATTAAAAAAAATAGTTTACGACGACATACAGTGAAGATATTTTGTACACCAACGTTCTTCTCATAACAAAAAAAAATAACAGTGTTCAATTATTACTTTTACATAAAATAAACTGTATTTTATACATAATATAATAATATTTAATGTATATGACTGCATATAAGTAATGATATGATGACTTTGATTTCATTATCAGACCTCTGAAGTATTTAACAATACTTAAGCTTTCCTGATATTCAAAAAGCGATTTTGGCTTTTCAGGAAATATGGATTTACAAAAGAAATATTTATTTAAAATTTGTAGCCCTGGAAATATTAAAATAGCAGAATTTTGATAAAAGAAGACCTCTCAGTAGCAGCCAGAAGGAAGAGGTAAATTTTAATGTGTGTTTTAAAACACGAGAATTAAACTGTTCTTGTAGAAGTCGTGGAGATTTTTATCAAATTTTATTTATGTTTTAATGAGGTCATTCAATCTGGAAAATTAATTCATTTAAGCGATAATGATCTTTATTATCTACCGTTCGTGTAGACATGATAACTTCAAAATTTCACTATCTATATAATTCGATTAAGTTCTGCATTTATTGTGTAAAAATCACAACATTCATATTTGAAAATTCGGACATTAGTCCACAGAATGGAGAATGCACTTCTCTGTGTATTTGATTAGGTTATCTTTACGCGTTTACTTAATTTTAGCTGGATAAAAAATATATTATTTATATTTCTTTACATTTGTTTTGCGAGTGAGTGAAGAAATTCTATCCAGATAACTATAGGTTTGAGAACGGTCTGTATCGCAGCAATTTTAAATATATAGTAGAGTGAAAGTATTCCCCTACTTTCCCAAACTCCGCAATTTCATTGGACCTATATATCGAACCGATGAATGCGTATGCAAAATGCGATCAAAATGCGGAAGCTATCGCGAATCTGAATTCTGCATCATTCATTTTTCGAACTTACTTCATCAGGTACGCTGCAATAGGTAGAATTTCGTATGACATTTACTAAGTAATATTTACGATTTTGTATCCGATTCACAATTTATTATCTGCCATAAATTTTGTGTGTGATATCTTAATTTATTTTAAAAGTTTATTGAAATTTTATAAAATTTTGTTTAATTTACTTCTATGTCAATAGTTTGCCGTTACAACTCCAGGAGATATTCCTCAGCTGACTCGTCAATTTTACAGTGTTCCATTTAACTACGAGATTTTGGTTGATATTTCACCTGAGTTAGTTAAAACAGCTGAGGAAGCAAAGGACTATTCTGCAACAATGTGACTATGATGAACATTTTCTATAAATTTTTTTAAAAACTTCAATATTTCAGCCGACATTGCTTTTATACAGATGAACGTTATTTGCGTTATTTTAAATCATATACGCAAGCCAACTGCGAATTGGAATGCTTAACGAATTATACCCTGAAAAAATGTGGTTGTGTTCGGTTCAGTATGCCACGTAAGTAAAATTATAATAAAATTAGTCGCTCTAGTCTCAACTCTCAAAAATGTTAAAACGAGGAAAAGAGTAGGTATTCTTCAAATGAAAATGCCAGTGAAATGGTAGCATTATATACATTATATACATTTGTATAAATTTACCAAGTGAAAGTGAGCCTACCTGTCGTTAAATATATCCTATATGATATGAAAATAATACACTTTTTCTAAAGCAAAAAGCTTATGAACTAGGGTAAACTCAAACACAAAACAAATAGCGAAAGTTTGATGTATAAAGCATGTATGGTAAAAACTATATATCAGGCTGTTTTTTAGTGTGTATGCCGAAATCAGTAGGATTAATGATCTGACATAGACAAACAAAAAGTTGTATGGCAGAGCGGTGGCAGGAGCGTTTAGCTTCTGGAATACGACATAGAGGACAGGGCGTTTCTAGACCGAATTCTGTGGACGGATGGAATTATAATTCACTAAGAATGGTATCAGTGAGATACTGGTTTCCAGCTCATTATGCGCCTTTTTAGCTGTTTTGCTACTAGTAGGTCGACAACGCATTGCCCAGTATTGTTTTCACTTCCTGAGAATATGAGGGTGTTTTCCTTTATTGTACGCATCCCTCTTGATCCAAGCCACCTCGTTTCGCTCATACCTAGGATTCCAATATTGTATTTCATTATTTCTTGTTCCAGCTACGCTAGTTTTGATGATTTCTTAAGCGTGCGTACGTTCCATTGTCCAATTCGTGCCAAAGGTTGTGATCGTGTTTTCCGCTCGTATCCGAGGCTCTGATCCGTTTTCTGAATCATTTTATTTTTCGCTATGCCAGGTGATTAGCCCGCAGTAGCTATCCCAGCTGGCGGGGTTGCCGCCTGTCGCTTAACTGAGAGAAGCGTCCCGGTATGGTGGGCCTACCACCTAATGCTTTACCAGGATTGAAAGCGCACCCCCTTGGTGTGGATCGAGTCAGGCTCGAACCAGGGTCCCCGGGGTGATAGACCTAGCGCTCTACCACTAGGCTATTTGGACCCTCTGTACGAATTTACACACGAATTCGCAAGATCACGATTATTCAATGCTACGCCCCCACAGACACAGCGGATCAAGACAGCAAGGAAGATTTCTACATGCAGCTCACATCGGTCATGAACAGTGTCCCTAGGACAGACGTCGAAATACTAACGGGGGACTTCAATGCGAAAGTAGGCTCAAACGTTGCCCTGAACATTGTCGTAGGCCAATACGGCCTAGGAAACACAACTAATGACAACGGAAATCGCCTCATAGATCTATGCCAGGAACATCACGTGAAAATAGGAGGTACGCTCTTCCCACATAAAGATATCCATAAATACACATGGACCTCACCAGACGGCGGCACAAAGAATCAAATAGATCACATATGTATAAGCCGGCGATGAAAGCAATCACTGCTAGATGTCCGCACTAGAAGAGGCGCTGACATACACAGCGACCATACATATGTTAGTCACAGGTGACATTCAGCTAAGACCAGTTGCATTCCGATCAAACATAAACTCCAGAAGGGAACGCCTCAACACACACAAACTGGTAAACGAAAAAACAATCAAGGAACTTAGATCCAGAATAGAACAAAGATTAAATAGACAGTCAACAAACAGCCAGAACCTGTAAACGATCTACAGGCAAACAGGCGAAGAAACCCTAGGAACTATGGAATACGCAAGGAAAACCTGGATATCCGACGAAACCTAGGAAAACATCGGAGAAAGAAAGGAGCTAAGGCTGAAAGTCCTCAACAGCAACAACAATAACGATAACATAAGACAGGAATATACAGAAAAAGTAAAGGAAGTAAAAAAGTCGGTAAGGAGGGACAAGCGAAAGCACTACAATGAGATCGCAACTAATGCACAAGCAGCAGCAGAACAAAACAACATGCGTGCATTATTCGGAAGCATAGGCTCCCTAACAAACAAAAGCATGAAACAAAGCGGAACAATAAGAGATAAAAATGGCCACATACTAACCTCGGCAGAAAATCAAATAAACAGATGGAGAGAGTATTTCAGCGAGATAAATGAAAGATACCACCCACAGCCACAGTGCGCAACGGACTCACCTCACACCAACATCAACACCAACTACAATACCTACAGCAACAGAGTCAATCAGCAGAAGAAATAACCGAAGCCATAGGCAAGCTGAAGAATAACAAGGCTGAAGGATCTGATGGTGTCCCAGCGGAGCCGAGAACGTCGCGCAAGAATGGAAGAAGGGAATCATAGTCAAGCTACCAATGAAAGGTGACCTTACAGAATGCCGCAATTGGCAAGGAATAACAATACTAAATGCCGTGACCAAAATACTTGCGCTAATAATGCTCTCTAGAATAGAAAAACAAATCGAAATAAATATGCGTGAAGAACAGGCAGGGTTCAGAAAAATCATAGGCTGCATAGATCAGTCCAACACTCTATGAATAATCGCGGAACAATCAGCGGAATGGAATGCCCCCCTGGTCATCACATTCGTGGACTTCGAAAGAGCATTCGACACGATCCTACATGAAGCAATATGGTCGGCACTCGCACATAAAGGAATCCCAAACAAACTAATACGGAGAAAATGCAATCCAAACTTAACAGCCTCGCACACTATGCACAACAAGTAGGATTAAAAATCAACGTGAGTAAAACGAAGAGCATGAGGCTAAACACCCTCAACAATGGTCAGCTTATCATTAACAACGAAGTGATAGAGGAAGTCACCACATTCAAGTACCTGGGGAACATCATAAGCATAACCGGCGGGGCAGACGAAGACATCACTAACAGGCTAAAAGAAGCAAGAATGGCCTTCAGACAACTATGGCCAGTATGGAGATCCTCGCACTTGTCAAGAGGCACTAAGCTAAGAATATTCAACGCATGTGTCAAGCCAGTGCTCCTATATGGAAGTGAAACCTGGCTAGTAAAGAAGACCACGTCAAATAAGCTTCAGGTATTCGTAAACAAGTGCCTCAGGATAATATGCAGAATATTCTGGCCCAGAAGAATTTCCAACGCGAACCTATGGGAAATCACTAACCAGGACCCCATAGCAATGCAAATCAAAAGAAGAAAATGGAAATGGATAGGCCATACACTTAGAAGACCAGAGGAGACAATAGCGAGACAAGCACTCAGCTGGAATACCAACGGAATACGCAGAAGGGGAAGACCAAGAACAACTTGGAAGCATACGGTTAACAATGAACTGAAAGAAAATAACATAACATGGGCAGAAGTTGAGGATCTAGCCCAAGACAGAAACGCGTGGAGAGACTTTGTAGACGCCCTATGCTCCCAAAGGGAGTAAGACAGGAAGAAAAAAAAAGAGTGGTATCAAACACTTCCACAACCTTCATACTTTGTCAGATACTAATGCACATAGGATAAGGGCGTCATCATTTCAGCATAAATTCAGTGTCAATGTTTGAACTGGTATCATCGGCTATCATTTAATAGAATCATTCATGTTGCCGCAAGTGTTTAGTGGTCAAATTCACGCAGAATTTTTGGAGAATACACTTCGAGAACTACTTGAAGACATCGCACCAGACAATACAAGGTCAATACCCATTTAATTGAGCCTCTCACCGCTCTATTCCAGCTTTCCCTTTCAGACGGAATTTTTCCCGACCTCTGGAAGGATTCTTAGATCACCCCTATCCATAAAAAGGGTTGCAAGAGCGACATTTCCAACTACCGACCCGTCGCCAAATTATCGTGCATTCCTAAGCTCTTCGAAAGCCTCATCTATGACTCTATGTCATTCCACTGCAAGTCAATCTTGTCCCCTTCTCAACATGGCTATCTTGTAGGCAGGTCCACGACCACCAATCTAACAACCTTTATTTCACGCACCCTCCTTGCCATGGAAAATGGCGCTGAAGTTGACGTTATAGCAACTGACTTTAGCAAAGCCTTCGATAAAATTTCCCATAAAATTATCATTCTGAAATTAAGCTGCCTTGGTTTCCCTCCCCGTCTTATTTCATGGATCTCTTCCTACCTTGATAACCGTCAGTACAAAGTCCGCTTTGATTTCTCCATTTCTCGCCCCTTCTCATCCCGCTCCGGAGTCACGCAAGGCAGCCATCTCGGCCCACTAATCTTCATATTGTCCACTAACGACGTTGTGAACTTGATTAATCATTCTCACATTCTAACTTATGCCGACGATATAGAAATCTTTAAACCTATCTCCAATACCTCTGACTCCGTACTCCTCCAAAACGATCTGAACAACTTTTTTACCTGGTGCGAGCATAATTTTCTTGAACTTAATATATCAAAATGCCAAGCAATTACCTTCTCCCGCAGGTGCACTTCCACACCCCCCAGACCATATCTCCTTTCCGGTGTGCCGGTTCCCTCTGTCACGTCCCTTCGTGACCTCGGTGTCGTATGTGATAACGAACTCAACTTCCGATCCCACATAGACCTTTCCATTAACAGGGCCAATTCCGCTCTTGGCTTCGTTAAACGATGGTCTAAGGGATTCTCTAACCCTTATGTCACCAAATCTCTCTTGATCTGCTTTGTCCGTCCTTTCCTTGAGTAAGCCTGTCAGATCTGGTCACCATCACACTCCACAACCATCAACAGAATTGAATCTGTCCAACGAAGATTTATCCGCTTTGCCATGCGTAATCTTCCATGGTCCGACCACCTTAAACTTCCTCCCTATGAAAACCGCCTAAAATTAATCGATCTCCAGCCCCTTTCCCTTCGTCGCGATATAGCCGATATTGTCTTTGTCCACCAAGTCTTTGTCGGCGCTATTGAGTGCCCAGACCTCCTTCATCGAATATCCCTCAATACCAACCCCCGTAACGTCAGATCTTTCCTCACTTTTCGCCTCGAAACCCACCGAACAAACTATAGCCATTTCGAAACTTTTACCCGAATGCTGCGTAAGGCCAACAACTGTTCCACCTTTGACATCCATTTAAATAAGCTCTCTCTCAAGCGCGCTCTTTATTGCCCCTGCCCGAGCCTACCCAGTCCCTAATTTCATTTTATTTTTTCTTATTTATTTTTTTTGTTTTCTTGTTTAGCTTAAGTTAAATTAATTTTTACTTATTAATTTATGTTTCTAGTAGCTCGTATTAAGCGAAATTCAAATTCAATAAATGTTTTGCCAACAAGATGGGCAAATGTGTATACATTTTGTATACATTGTGAAGATAAAATTAAATTAAGAATCGGCTAAACGCTGGACTGGAATTAGTTGTTCGATTCCTCGGCCTGTTAGATCCACCAAGCATTACACCGTTGGACTTTTACTTATGGGAAATGATGAAAAATGAAGTTTACTCAAGTTCTGTTAACACCAGGGAGAGGAATTAATTAGCAGAATTGGGTCTGCAGCGATGAAAATACGAGAGACGCTGGCTACATCACACTTTAAACAGAGAATTGGAAGGGGATTAGTGGCATGCCTTACAGGTGTTGGAGGACATTTTCAGCAGTTTTTGTGAGAAACTGGTATTCAATTAAATTAATTTTTTATTAAGCAAAAAATATTTTGTGCAAATTTTTTTTTTAATTTGCCAGAAATAAATATTCATATTTTGTCTGTTCTTGGATATGCTGTACCATGTCAGAAAGGTAATAAAATAGGCAAATCGATAGAAATAACAAATAGACATATTAATTACATGAATGAATAGGTATATTTACATATTACATGAATTTTCTATAATGAAGTAGATTTTTGGCTTGAGTTGGATGTCACCGCGTTAAGTTTATTAACAATAAAAATAAAATAGTGATGCGCATACTATGGAAAATTGGAATTTACGAATTAACCACAGCTCCCAAACGGTTAAGTTCGTCCCTCCCCCTGTCACACAATTTTTTGCTTGCCTAGGTAAGTTCTTTCATCTCACTCATTCTGGCATACCCACTATAAAGCACCCTGTCTACTGCTTAAGGAAAATTACCTTAGCCTTGTACAAAATTTGCTAGTTAATTTAAATAATTTATCCAATATAAGAAAGCCTAAATCTGGTATAAAGTAATTAAATAAAAGAGCAAATTTTACCTAAGTGCAAACTTTTATACAAAACATTGTACACAAATCTATTTAGGTCATTTCAGAATAGTTTTTTCTCTGAGTGTGCACATCAAGGTAGTGTGTTTACATTCAAAATGCTATAATTCCACAAAGTATTGAAAATTTAACAATACAATTTTAGCCACAAAATTACATACTTTCTATATATCCTATGCAGCAATCAAGCGACTGGTTGACAAAAATGTGAAGTGTACCTTCGCTCGCTACATTTCCTTTCATAAGTCGTTTTAGGTTGTCACATCAATATGACGGTACTACCAGTGATCCTTATAAGACTAAACTAATTTGTTAATCTTAGACATTGTGACAACATAAGCTTGGTTAATCTCACGTGCGCTTCCCTGGCGGTCGGAGGTTCTGTTATATACGAGGCCATTCAATTTAAGAGTAGTTTTTAAATCATTGCTTAGTGGTAAAAAAGGAGAAAAATAATCTGTTATGCGAGACGGGCATTTGTGATCCACAATTACTCTACTTTAAAATAATTAAAGTACAAGCATCCCAAAAACTGCATAGCATTTCAATAAAATAAAATAACACCCTGAACGAGGCTTTATTCAATTTGCTGAACTTCAGTTTAGCGATTGGTAATTCTTCAACTTTGAAAAGCACTGGGCACAGGCTAACACTTTAAAAAAATGTATAAAGATATGAGAATATGTGAAGATAGGATTACCAGGCCACACTTACACATAAAATTCGCTCCCGTGGACTTCATTAAAATCTCGTCAACTTAAAAAAACTGAATTGCCCTGATAATCTCCTTTTTCTTTCAAAATGTAAGGAGTTTAAGGACAACAACGAGATATCTTTTTTGCTTGCGAATTAGATGCCTTTAATTTAATTGAACCTAGGTTGTACAATGGTTTATGTGACGTCGAGTTTTTCGATTCATCTTACTAAGTATTTTGTCGGAACAGATATCTTAATTCTCATTCTCGTTGAACTCATAGTTCTAAACATTTCGTTTTCCAAAAAAAAATTGCTCTTATTGTCTTTCTATTTCTCCCGATATGACCAACATTCCTAACAGTAGAGCTAATAATTTCACCTCTTTTTACTTAAATTGGATTACATTTTAAATTTCAGAAACCCTTTAATGAAATTATGTTATTGGGGAATAAAATTTATTAAAGCACAATGGATATTTAACTTCGAAGACGAATGTTGCTGTTCCTGGGTCACCCTCAATCAAATAGCAGCTTTTCTGGGTCGATCTTTACGAACTATTCGCGCACCATTATATAACTAAAAATGAATAAAATTATTCTAATTATTATGAATATAGCAGGACACAACGTCTCAAGCGGCCCGGTCGTTTGTGTCACGAGTTGGCATAATACTTTTTCAGTAATCCATAAAACTCTAGAAACAATTTCGAGCATCTAAAAGAGAAAATATAAATTAAGAAGCATCTATAGTTTCCAAATAGGCATTTAATTCCGAACAGGTAATGTACTCCCGAGTACAGTAAACTGACACCGGGACTGCAATTGGTCTTGCGATAATAACTATCAATAATACAGCCGTAGCGCCATTTGCAGCCTCATTTTGTGGCACACGCAAATCTTTCTGTGATCCAAATTATCATCAATATAACCGAAACCCCATCTACAACCTCAGCTTAAACAATACGTCTGTCGAATGTCTTACCTTTTCTCCAACAGCACTCAGTTAATAAAAAAAACAACCGTCTGATTGTGTCACTCAACTGATCAACGCGGAAATGTTAACCAACCCCAATGTAAAACACAGCATACATTAAACACACAACATCAGTCGGCATATATCCATTCGTTAAACAACATGTGCGTTAAATCATTCGTCAAACATCTAACACAGCACATCATATAGCATACACCGATTTATAAACAATCAAAAACGCACGTCACTTATCAGACATAGGGAAGAGTAATCTCAGCAACATTGTAGCAAGATAGCCTCTTATTTAGAATTTTTGTTAGAAAGAAATTGAGAAAAGAGAGAATTGAATGTGGGAGTGAAACTCCGGGAACTTATTACGCGGCAGAACAAATAACAAAAGATTTTGGCCTCTATGCGTTGAAGCGGAACTAAAACATTGACCCAGTAGCTAACAATATCTTTCATTTTCAGATGCTGCCAATACGCCAGTATGTGGAGCTCGTAATTTTCAGTGCTATTTAGACGCAAAAACCGAATTGCTGGAAAGTGTTTTTAACACAAACCTAGAAAACACCTCTTTTGTTAATAGTCCTGATTGCAACTGTTTACCGACATGCATGAGTTTAAAATATAGTGTTGGTATTACTCAGGCCCCATTAGATGAACAGATCGTGGAAAACAAGTATTTTAGAATAGCTTATTCCAATGATGAAACCTAAAATATCTTTTTTTTTCCAGCTATAAAATCACGAAACTTCAGATATTCTACAAAGATAATCGTTTCTGGAGTTCGGAACGATCCAAGTTGTACGGCGTTATCGATTTTACGGCTAATGCAGGCGGACTTTTGGGGTTGTTTATGGGCATATCAGTAATAAGCTTTATTGAAATTATATACTTTTTAACTGTACGACTAGGGGGTAATCTTCAGCTTAGGTTTAATACTCAATCAAGAAGAATCTCACATATTGGCGTCAGCATGACATCAATTAACAAATTTCCAAAAGACTAAAAACGAGTACTATGAATTAATTAGAAAACAAGATCCATAACCCAATGTGCTGAGACGAATACAAGCCATTTTATTTAAATTTTAATTATGATTCCAATAATATTACACCCTTCTACAAGATGCTTTTTTTTATGATTATTTATGTGAGAATTACTCAAAAAAGCAGCGACTTTTACCAAGGGATAGGGCTTGAATCTATGGCTTTCAAGTTGCCGCTTCAATGATCTCTAACCCAGACGTCTCCAAAGTGGAGTACGTGTACCCAAAGGGGGTAAGGAAATTCTAGGGGGTACGCAACATTTCTCTAAATCGAGTTACCATATGAAAAGTTCGGAGATCATTTTAAATAACTGAGTATACGTGACCGCCGATGTATTATATGTAAACAATTTATTTATGCTAACAATTGTAATAGAGAATATGGTTGTGACAGGTACGCCATGTCATTCTGCTTCCACTGAAAATATTTTTAAAAAAACAAAGTTTGTAAAATATTAATATATATTTTTTTTCTTTTTTGTTGGTGCAATCTGGAATTACTCCTAAAAATTGCTCTCTTATTTTCGTTGATTAGGGAACTAAGCGTATATGACACATTCTGGACGTTATTATTTTATTAGTTTTTGGTTTTCTTTTGGTATTTCTTTTTTGGTATTTTTTTTATTTTAGCCAAGGTTTTCATACGGTAATCGAACCCACAACCTCGGAATGGCATAGTTACATGACAGCCAAAACACAGCTAAATACTTTTAACATTTCTATTTGGCTTTCTTTCTTTTGATTATTTGAACAAAATTTTAGCTCTGTAAAAATTATATTATACAAGGTTATCCATTTTGTGGTTTTAAAAATAAACGTAAAAAAAAGACACTTATGACTGAGATTTCGGTCAAATTTTTGTTTCAATACATTGTTGGGACCTTGCCATTATATGCGAAATACAAAATCACTCAAATATATTTCTGAAATTGATCCTTTTGAGATAATTTCCGATGACTTATTGGTAGGTATTGGACAATAGCGTGGCCATTACTTGACGGGTGTTCATTTTAAAAGATTCAAAGGTTTGAGGATTGTTCGCATAAACTCGACCGTTCGCTTAACCCCACAAAAAAGTCCAGCAGTGACAAATCGCATGATCTGTTTAATTGACAAATACTTTACACCTGTTTCATTGTATGGGCGGGTGCGTATCTGTTTCGATGTATGCATTGCACACCTGGAGGACATGCGATCATTTACTGGAGCTGGGGTTTAATTGGGAAGTACTTCACACTTGTTTTGATACATGCGCGGCGCAAGCCAGGGTGCATTGAAAGCTTTTGCTGGATATTTGCAATGCGAATTTAAAGGAGAGTTGCATGACTCATGGATTTGAACCGGGAATTGATAGCTTAAGAGGCCTGTATAGCAGTTAGAGGGTTCTGGTTATTGTTATTTGATTTGTGTATACAAGTGTAAGCTGTTTACGCTGAGTGGTGCGATCACGTTATGCATCTAATCAGCGTGGACTGTAAAAATTGATGGAAGCTGAGACTGGGGCTGGGTCTGCAGAGTGTGATTGGAAGTTCAATTGTTTTCGTCCAAGACTGGTACCTTTAGAGAATGTAAATAAATATTCATTTATGGGTTGCAGTGAATGCACACCTGGTTGTGCATTTACCGTAACTTGAGAAGCAGCGATTCAATTACTAGGGTAAACAACATTAATGGAAGCTAAAGCTGGGTTTGTTTACCATTCTATTATGGGTTGCACGAAATGCTTGGTTGTGCATGAAGAAGCAGCAGCTCAAAAGACAACAAGAAGTCTCGATAGCCATCTTAAGCTGTTGATTCCCCGGTTGAAATCCGAAGTCATACAACCTGCTTTTTAATTCGCCTAGTAAATCTCCAGTGAAAGAAAGCTTTGAATCCACTTTAACTTGTCTATATGACGTCTAGTTTAAGGTCATTGCTCGTCAAAAACCCACACCATCTGCCATGTCATCATCATAGCCTTCTCTGCCTGTCGCTGCCCTGGATCCCAGTCCTGCCATTGATGCTCCTGTTTCTCAATTCAGCACTCTTTGGACCGAAAAGGAATGAAGGCATAAACTAGAGAAACTTCACAATGTCAACGTTGATGCTTCCGAGTCATCCTCTGTGCTCCCTGTTGATGGCACCCCCCCCCCACTTTTTAATTTGATCGATCGACTGTTTGATGCTTCAACACCCACCCCCCCTCCCCACCCGGTCCTAGTAAGCCATCCAAATTCAAAATGTGTTTATACCGGAAATACGCGTGGCTCTTCTCCTGCCCCATCAGTACCATAAGGATTTCTACAAGGGTCTCCAAATCAGTTAACTTAAAGTCTAACTCTACTCCTACTATTCAAATAAAGTGTAACCCTAGCTCTAATAATAAATCTAAGCTTAACCCTAGCCCTACTGCTAAATCTAAGTCCAACTCTAGTTTTAACGGTAGTATTAAACCTACTAATTCTCCCACTAATTATTAATTTAAGTTTCACGTCGAATTAGGCATTTCTCGCATTAAGGTGTCTTCTGACCTAACCAATTTCGCTTCGTACGAGAGCTCTCGGCGTATATGCCACCTCCAAAAAACCCGGCACGATCACAAATCTTATTATAGCTCTCAACCCGGCCGGCTCTCCTTTTCCTAGCACTCCCATATCCCCAGCCGTCTTCCCTTCAGAACTCTCTTGCTTTTCCTTACAAGATTTTTGCGCTTACCAAAACTAACTTAACACTCAACATTTATAGTAATGAATTATTTCCCGCAGATTTTTCTGTTTTTCGAACTTACTTTCACCGTACTGAAAGAGTGAGCTCACACTTGATCGGACCCCTGTCCTACATCTTTCAACTATCTTCCACCTAGGGTTTTTTCCCGGCAAGATGGAAAGACTCTTATATCATCCCCATCCATAAAAAGGGTTGCAAGAGAGGAATCTCCAAATACCGTCCTATTGTCAAACTCTCTCTCTTTGAAATCATCGTTTACGACTGTTTGTTCTTTCACTGTAAAACGATTTTTTTCCGTCCCAGCATGGTTTCCCAAAAGGCAGATGGACTATCACCAACCTTACCGACTTCATCTCTAGAACACTCTGTGCTCTGGAGAATGGCGACGAGGTTGACGTCATCGCTGCTGACTTCAGCAAGGCGTTGGATAAAATCTCTTATAAATTAATTCGCTTCAAACTACACTCTCTTGGCTTCAATCAGCTCTTTATTTCTTGGATGAAGTCTTATTTTGAAAAACGCCAGTACAAGGTCATTTTCTGTTCCTCTTCCTCCAACTCTTTTGTGGCCAACTCGGGGGTCAACCTGGGTAGGCACTTAAGGCCATTACTTTTCATTCTGGCCATCAATGATATCGAATGTGTTATTCAGCACTCGGACATTTCTATATACGCCGACAATATGAAAATCTCCAAACGGATATCCTCTACGTCGGACTCCCGACTGCTGCAGGTTGACCTCGACAATTTTAGCATTTGATGCGAAAAGAACTCTCTTGAGATTAATGTCTCCAAATGTCAATCCATCACTTACTCCCGTAGACGCTCTTCTTCCTCCAGAGTTTATCAGCTGTCTGATGAACCTATCCCCTTCGTATCCTCTCTTCGCGATCTAGGTGTTTTTTTTTTTGACAGCGAACTTAACTTTTGTCAACACAATGACAGCATGATTCCTAGAGCCAATTCCGTGCTTGGCTTGGTCCAAGGAATTCTTTGATCCCTACGTAGCCCTCTTTGTTACCTTTGTCAGGCCTCTCCTTGAATATGCATGCCAAGTGTGGTCTCTATTTCAATGCAATAGCATCAATAGGATGGAGACTATCCAGCGTAGGTTCCTCCGCTTCGCTTTACGTGACCTTCCCTGGTCTGACCATCATAATCTCGCCTACGAAAACCGCCTGTTGCTGATTAACTTGCAGCCACTTTGGAAGCGGCGGAACCTTGCTGATATTACCTTCATTCATCAGCTGCTTACCGGTGAGATTGACTGTCCTTTTCTACTCCAGCGGATCTCCATCTACACCTCGTAATCTCTGTTCGGCACCTCTCTTTCGCCCTGCTTATCATCGTACCAAATATGGACTTTCTGAGCCTTTCACCCAAATGCTTCGGAAAGCCAACTCTCATCCCTTTTTTGACTTCCACCTAAAGTAGTAAGTAGTAAATCATCTCTTAGAAATGCCCTTAATTGTTCCTCCTAATGTTGCCTGTTCCTTTCTAAGTTTTCTTTTTATGTTTTTTCTTAATTTGTTGTTGTTTTTAAATGGGATGCAAATACCTCAACCATGTTGATAGATTAGCGGTAGCCACTACAGTTCACCTATGCAATTTAAATTACCACCACTTCGTATTAAATAATAACTTGTGTAATAAGAATTCATATTTGGTTATTGTATTTTAACTGTGTGTAACTGGCTTCTTTTGCTTCTTACTATAAAAATTACTAATGGTATATTTTTAATTGTCTTTTAAAATGAAGTATTATATATGAAGGGATATAACCCGCATTGAAATCAATTAAATCACCTTGTTAATCAGTTATTTTTATTGAAATACTTTCAATTGCGATTTTCTTTACAGGACAATATTCTACATAGTAAAACGTACTGTCCTTTTATTTTTGTTTATAGTTACTACACGCAGAAATCTTATTGACATATCTCCTATAACTCTTGGTTCGATTATATCAATGTATTATATATATATTTATTTTTTTAATTATATACATTAATATCACGCTCGTAATAGTGATTAAGACGAGATGGTAGCAGTTTTTTTATCTTAATCGTTAATTCTAGCTCATCAATTCGTAATTTAAATAGGTCATCTTTAACAGGAATTTTACACTTTTTTCTAATACTTTTATGTGGATGGGTATAATCGGCAATTTTTAACTTTAAATCACCGTCTTCTTTTATGTAATTTATTTCTGGAATTACTTCATCGAAAAAATCGGCACATAAACAATTCCACATTCGTTGTTAGACATCATCCAAGTACATTGTATACCAAGGTGTAATTGCGTTAAACTATTTTAACAAGAATGCGGAAAAATTTACTTGTTCTTCTCTAAAGTTCGAATGCGAATCTCCTTCGTCTATTCTAATCTAATATTTTCATTTATCTTTTTTGTTAGTAACTTTTGTTCTTTCTTTACGTTTTGCCGTACTGTTTTTAATTCTTCAGTATATTTTTTTATTCGTTTACTGCTGCTTACTTTACTTTCATATTCAAGAATCGAAATTTCGTTTTCGGCAAGTTTGTAGGGGCGAGTTAATTTATTTGTAAACTCGAATAGCGAGTTTTTAGAGTAGTAGTGAACTTTTACTTAACAAACAGATGTAAAAATTATTTTGTGGACTATCGACAAGCATTGCTGTTATTATTAAAGTCTTTCCCAAGGAGTGTTAGAAATGTTTGAAGCTCGTCCTGTTTTATTTTTTAAACGCTGTCTGTCGAACTGGTTTTCCGATAGGAAATGCAAGCACATATTGTTTAGAATCTAGCTATAAGGGTCTTAAAATAGACCTGCTAAACAGTCTCTTGTTCATTTTTGTTTTATTTTCCTCTTCTTTCATTTTTTATATGAAACTAGCAGCTTTATCAACACTCATGCTTACAGGTATAGTATACTAAGTTACACGATCATCGTGGTAACACAATGGGCCAAAATTGGCCTAAGTGTGCCTTTCTAGGCAGCCACAGCAACCTAACCTAACCTACACGATCATCAGCAGTTACTACTCTATAATATTTATTTCCAATATCGGGTTCGGATATAAGCTTCTTTTTGGAGGTGGTTTAAGACTTTTTGCTTTTCTACTAGCAGATAAACGTCGCTTGCCTCTAGGAGATAAAGATTGTCGTGGTGGAGTAATTTATCCTATTTCAAAAATGTCATCCGGTAATTGTTGCTTGCCTTTAGGAGACAAACATTGTCTTGATGGAGTAATTTCACCTATTTGAAAAATTTCTTCTGGATTCGGTATATTTTCTTTTACTGGTGAAGACTGAATTGCTTTGTGATCTTTAAAAATGAATTTTGTCTGAGTGAAATTATCTCTCAAACTGTTGTGTTTAACAGATACATTTTCTTGAATAGGATTTATTGTTTTATTTTTATCATCAGACAGATTTGCATGTCCTTTTTATACTTGCACAGCGAGTTACAGATTTTTCCGTGTGACATATGATTGCCTTTTAAGGCATTGAGTGTAATTTCACAAAGAGTTTTTATAACATCAGGATCAGCGTTTTGAACGATAGCTTAGATTTGATTTGCCTTTTTTAAGCACTTATAGCATATTCTTATTGTCCTTAAATCGTTTCATTCGTGATGCCATTTTTAGTATTCAAAGAGTTTTGTGGGCAAAAATAGGTTGTAAAGTCCATGTTAAATATATCAGTTCGGAATCTTAACCAATCGTTAATATCTTGTGTTAAATCAATTAGTAAATACCCGTAAGGCATTCGAATAATCTCTTTATAACTATATTCTCAAAATTTTTAAACTATTTTCGGGATAAATTTGCTGGCTAAATGAATAAACTATGTGTTATCCCTAGGGTTTTTAAATACAAGAATATATTTACAATTGAGTGATATATCGCGACAGAATTTTTCTTGATGAAATACGTTCTCTGTCACAAGAATTACTGAAAATTTACGATGATGAGACCCTTTAGGACAAATTTTGCAAACTTATGCTAAATGCATTTAACATCATATCATCTAAAACAATTAAGGTTGGTTTGTTTACGTGATTTGTAAACTCCTCTGGAATGGAGTTTAAATATTCAATGCTTTTTAAATCATTATCCGATGGTATTATGTTTTGCATTACACCATATAATTTTTTAATTTGTGGCTGTATGAATAATGTATTATTATTCAGTCTTTTATAATAATTGGAGCACATCTGACAGTTTTTACTTTCTCTTTTGTTAAGATTTTCTAGGTTATGTTTTTCATGTCAGCCAACTAGATTTAATTTTTCGCAGAATGGACAAATTTTGATTAAACTCAACAATTATTAAGAAGGCTTTTTATAAATGTCGTTTTGCCGCAGCCCGAAGTCATTGCCACGATCATTGTAAATGGATGCCTGAATGCAATCATTATTAGATGAATAATAAATTAAAATTGTGTATAAATACTACCTTTTTCAACATATACATAACTTTTAGAGAAATGAGCAGGAAAGACATTTTTGAAGAGCAATATAAACCAGCTTGAAAACATTTTAAACGCCAACTTGTTATAATTAGAATATTTATGGCAGGCAGACTTGTTGATATTAGTGCTTAATCTTGAGAAAATCAGAACTTTAGTTTTCTATTGACTGCGATTGAAACCTTTACAAAACTTGCTTGGTCCATATCAATTAAAAGTAAAAGTGAAGCCGAAGTTTTTGACGCAATGCAAACTAATTGTTCGAATAAGTAGACATAAACATGTATTTGAAAATATGCACCTAATTGGTACGCTGAAATTTTTAAAATTAAATAAGTTAAATCAGTTTACCCCAAGCCTATATTCATGAAGATTACTAAGGAAATATAAATCAAGGTAGATTTTATAAACTAGAGCTAGTTCCATTGAAAAATTCTGATATTTAGTAGACAAATTTTTGAAAAATCGCGGAAAGAAGTTGTTGTTAGATGGCTTGGATTTTCAACATAACATAATTCCTGGATTAATACAAAAGATCTTTTGTAATTCACATAAAGCAATTACTGTTACTTTTAAAGAGACAAAACAGGTTGACAACTTTTCTCAATCTTCATTTAAATGAAACAAAATCTCACAAATTTGCAGAAAGTGGGTTTTTTACACGAATTTAAGAGATGAAGTTAAATGCTATTTTTGTTCCTTGGAATTATGTGCAATGAATTGTTCTGAAGATGTTGAAGAAGAACATATCCGTAAATTATTACTCTAACTAAGTATATTATTCCAGTAATTTCTTTAACCTATTTTTTTAATTTTAATTACTTTATCATTCTTATCTTTTATGGTATAAGTTACTGCATCTATTTCAGTTACTAAATATATAAGTTAAATTTCTTATAAATTTATTCTATAAAAAAACACGATTTATTCTTTACAGCCGACTTGGACTGATTTACTTTATTTCTCAAACCAGGCTTAAAATGTTTAATGCTAATTACAATTATTTATTGGCTTTGCTCGATCGACTTAAAGCTGACATCAGCTGCTTTCGCACTTGGGCAATTTCCACCGTAGGAATTCTCAGCATTAGGTTGGAAATGTTGCTGATTTTAGGCTAGGTTATTGTTCGTGTCATATTACCTATTGAAAATTGATGTCGAGGCGCGTGAAAGCTATTTCGGCGTAAATTGCGTTAACTCTTCCCTCCTTAAATTTGAATGTCCTCATTCTTAAAAGTATGATATCTGGTTAACCCTAGCAGGCTCGATGACGGGTGCGTTCACCTTAATGTGATGGTCATCGGCATTGGAACTTCTGTATTATGCGTGATGCGTGCGGGATTTTTCTTGCAGCAGTTGATGGACTTTATGATCACAATCGCTATCAGAAACATGATTATGGTGGTAGTTAGGCCGAAGTTAGTTAGATAACCTGCTCGGCTTTGTTTCCCGATCTGGCTTATGCGTACAGTGTTGGTAAGGTGAAGGTCCTTCATAGCCTCTTCTACGATCCTAAATGCAGGATCGGGTTGCACAACCGGAGGTAGAGGTTTCATCTTGAAGAGTTCGTTAGAGATGTAGGTTTTCTTACCAATGTTAAGCGTTGCATTATGATGTTGAATAACGAAAATGCCTGCCAGTTATGTCGCTTCATTGTCGATCAAGATGGCCCCGTTGTATTGGTTCAGCAATATTGTTCCTGAAAAGATTTCTTCGGCGGTCGGTACATGGCTGTTATCGATTTCGGTACAGTTTGATGCCCGAATTTCGAGCAAATTAGTTTGTGTTACTTAGATCTACAATTTGTTTATTATTACAAATAGTCAATTTATTATTCGTTAGACATTTTTCTTTAATTCCAAAATTTTTTTGTCACAATGTAGGATATTTTCGGAAGGTAATTTAATTATGAGATTTTCTCTCTTTACATGCTTTTAAAAATTAGATTTTTACAAATTTCGGATTTTGTATTTATTTTTATTATTTTATTATTATTTTATTATTTTATTTATTAACATTATTTTCCTGTTACCGTTTGTTTTATATGCTTCCATAATTTTATTCGTTATAGTGCTGATGTTATTTATTCTTTCAGAAATCGATTTATTTATGACTACTTGCTTGTAGTTTTTTGTAGCATATCATTTATCTTTCCTTTAAGATTACGAAGTCATCGTGGTCCGGAGTTCCGGCTAACCATTTCCATGCGATTCCGTGAAAATCGAAAGATAACTTTTGCCTCAATTTTGGTATAATTCTATTGATAAGTCACTTGATTCTAGTAATTTCGTGGGAAAGGAAGGGGTGCATAAGATCGCTCGTGTCTACTTGACTTTTTACCTGAAGTTGCAGTTCGCCGAGAATTTGCGTATAGGGCTCTATATCGATAACGTGAATAAGTTTTAAGGTTCCTATTTGCAATTTCGATGTACCAGTGGTTAGCGTAATTATTTTGGAATTTGACTAGTACAAGATTTGTACTTCTGCCGAGCAGAGAGTACTAAGCAGTTTTGAAAGAAATTTTAACTTTTAATGTTGCTTTTATGAACGATTTTCCCGGATTCATTTAGAATTGTTTTTGAATTATTTTCTTTCACTATTTTTTGTTTATATCTGGGAGATAGTTTAGACCCTATACGTTTATTCAATTTAACGTAGACAGTTTCTAAAGGGGTGTAATCTTTAATTGGTTATCTTTTTTTATTTTGATTTTTCACGTCACTTTCCTGTTTCTGCCTTAGCCTATTGATGTTATCTCGCCTAGCTTTCTCGAAGTCTGGTGCTAATATTCTTTCCGAAGAAAACCTCAAGTGGTCTTCTTGCCGTAGTTGAGTGTATGGAATAATTGTATTCATAAACGGCTCTTTCAAGAAGCTCTGGGAACGTTCTCCGGATGCCATCCGCTTTCAAGCATCGGATAATTTCGGTTAATGTCGAATGAAATCTTTCGACTTGACCGTTAACTGAACTAGTGTGAGGGGGTGTTTTGAAGAGTAATTCACGTAGTGGGGTCTTTAATTCCTCAACTGCTTTAGACTTTATTATCTTCGCCTGCGCATACTTTAAAAATATATCTATTTATCTATCTAATTTTTTTTCTGTGGAATAAATGTCTATATGTAATATTTCTCCTGGATACTGCAGAATTGGGGTTTCCTTCAGCTCTGGTTTGTGTCTATCTTATTTGTGTTCTTTACAAATCTTACATTGTTTGACAAGGTTATTGATTCTCGAATTTATTTTTGGAAAATAATACTTTTCTAAAAGCTAAATTTTATTTTCCTGCGCGTTACGGTGTGGTTTTGTGTATACCTATAATATTTCCTCATCTTGCCTTTCTATACCTACGAGGTCTTCAAGGTAGGGAATGGAATTTTCAACTGATAATTTGTTTCGTTTCCTGTTCGAATTATTATCTGATTATTGAAGGCATTTATTGGGATTTCGGAAGTAGGTATGAGGTTGTGATCAGATCTATCACTACTATGGTGTGTTCCTGTAAGTAAATTAACAGGGGCTGCTTGCAGAGGTCTTGAGAGTGCATCCGCCACAGCGTTCGTCCTCCCAGGTTTGTACATATAATAGTTGATAATGACAGTCTTCGAATATGGCTTTCCATTTCTTAATTTTGTTATTATTCTTGTTGCTTAGTGCATAAGTTAGCGGTTGGTGGTCTGTAAATATCTTTACTTTGGCTGTGCCATACAAGTAATTTCTAAGAGTGTTAAGGACCCATATCATAGCAAGCATTTCCTTCTCGTTCGTTGCGTAATGCTCCTCTGCCTTGCTAAGTGTTCTAGAAATAAATATTATGAGTCTGTCTTCTTGTGCCAGTACTGCACCTATTGCGTAGTCTGACGCGTCTGTAGTGAGTTGGAATTCTTTACCAAAATTAAGATAGGCTAGTAATAAATCGTCTGATACTAGGGATTTTTTTTTCTTGAAGGCCTGCATGGCGTCATCGTCGAGCTGAATAGCCTTTTTGCTTGGGATGTTCTTAGGGATTCTTCCTCCTTCCCCCCTTAAGAGGACTGTAAGGAGCTTCGCCAGGTTCGCATATGATTTAATGAACCTGCGGTAGTACCCTGAAAGGCCAAAGAAGGAACGAAGATCCTTCAGTGTTCTAGATGCTCGAAAATTTGTTATGGCCTCGACCTTTTTAGGATTGATTTTTATACCGTCGACCGAAATAACAAATACTAGAAATTCAACTTCTTTGCGAAGAAATTCGCATTTGTCAAGTTGAACTTTCATGTTGACGTTTTCAAGCGTTTGGAAAACTTTCCTGATATTCTCAAAGTATGTGTCCTCATCCTTACTGAAGATCACAATATCGTCTATATAGAGGTAGCAAAATTTCCCTATATGATCAAAATATCATCGAGCGCTTTTTGGAAGATCGACGGCGCGTTCTTTAAGCCGAAAGGTAGCCTAATGAGTTCATATTTTCTATTGTTCACCGAAAAGGCTGTCTTCTCGATATCCGTTTCCTTAAGTGGGATTTGGTGGAATCCACTCTTGAGATCAATGACGGAAAACCATTTGCTTTGGCCTAATTGCGACAAAACCTCATTTATATCTGGAATAGGATATTTATCGGCAATAGTGAACGTATTCAACTTCCTATAATCTACTACCATTCTATACTTTTTTCTCCCGAGGCATATAGTTTTTTCGGCACTATCCACACGGGCGAATTGTATGGGGACCTGGATGGTCTAATGATGGTCTTCTAAGAATTATAAATTTATGCATTAAATGTGAGTTTGAATTAAATGCTCATAGTAATTCAAAAACTGATGATGACGTTTCTAAAGATAATGATGAGCAAAGAATGATTCTAAGTTCAAAATTTTTTTCAACAATTTATCATTTTCTTTTCTTAAGTCCGAAATATTGGCTTCCTTTTGCATTAAATTATTTTTAAGTTTACTGTTTTCAGTTTCTAAATAATGTAATTTATCTTGTGTATCGGAAATGAGCTTTTTTAATGAAAAGATCCCGGAATTTAAATTATTATTAGCTTTTTCAATTGTGTTTTTTTCTTCCTTAAGACTTTCCGACTGATGTCTAAATTTTGAAATGCACTTTCTGAACGCATCTCGTAGTTTTTCTACGCTCTGTAATTTAACGCTAATTGCTTCCATTATACGATTAAACTCTAGCACCTTTCCCAGTATTCGGCTTTTTATATTTTTACTTTGTTAAGTGAAGCTTCTTTGCTCTTTCCAAAGGACGTCATGACTTGCTTATGATTTCTCCTTGCATGTGTTATTTTGCGCAATCCTTTGCAACACTTCTAAATGAGACAATTTTTCATCCAAACACTGAGTTTTCGCATTTAACAGTATACATGTTGTAAATACGTGAGAGGCAAGTTTAGTGCATATCACTTCAAGAGCCTTTGAAAAATCTCCCATAATTTCATTTTTATAATACATGTTTTTAACCAATATGTCATCTTTTACATTAATACTTTCTGTGTTTATGTCATCTGATATCTCTTCTTTAATAATCTCATTTAATTGTTTTGGGTTCAAAATATATTTGATTTCAAACTCGTCATTCGGATCTAGTACGTCTTTTACCGCTGGTTTCGTATACTGTCCGTCTAAATTTATTATAAGCTCATCCAGAACTTCGATTTGAAATATGTTTCCAATTTCTTTTATTACAGTCAAAATACTATCAGGTACCATCTTTATCGAACTTATAGCCTTGTCCTTACTTACTTACTCTTCCAATATTTCAATCAGCGTCGTCAAACTTTTAATTACATTTATTTGTTGTGAAATAGTACATTTGCTTTCAGATAATGCTGTGCATAGTACGTTATTTTTCGTTATAGGTTCTAGATTATTAATTTTCATTAGCCATTCCTACTTTGTAGCACTAATTTCATTATTTAATTCGGCAATTACGTCACTCTTTAGATTTAGTTTATGTTCTCAGTATTTAACATTTTCACACAGCTCAGAATTATCTTTGAGTAGCAAATCAAGTTTTTCAGTAAGATTCTTTATTTCTTGTTATTTAGTATAGACTAAGTGATCAAGATTAGAATTTTCATCTTCCAATTTACATATCTTTTCGAACAAATCATTATTTGCTTTTTTTAAAATAAGTGCATTATCATGTAGAGTAGCATTATTTTTTTTTCTTTTGATTCCTTTTAACTTTTTAATTTTTACATCCTCACTCAGTCGATAAATTTTTATAGTACATTTTATAGATTTATATGCATTTATTTATAACTGGTAATCTATCTGAAACCTCAGGAAAGTATACCACCTGTTTCTGATAAAATTCTAAAATATTATCCCTTCTTGTCTTTATCTTCTGTGGTAACAGAAACAACATTTTGATCTTTAAGTATTCCTAATTCAGTTTGTAGTTATTCATTGTCAGACCTTAAGCCATCTCATTCTTGAATGCTATGGATAGCTGAGAAGATAATTCGACACTTTCTTTTTGAATGCAGCATTTTTCATCGCGCAATTTAAGGTTTTCTGTATTAATTATTTTCAGGAAAATTTCATATTCGTTGTATTTTTCGCAAATGTGTTTTAAATCAACTTGAATGATATTAGTTGCAGTACTTCTTGGTACATTTTGTACGTAGTTAACGAATTTAAATTTTTAATTTCCTTTTCTTTTTCTTCTAATGCATCCAACAGCACATGTTCTCTATTTTTTGCTCTTTGTTTATGCAATTCAAATTCATATTCCTTCCCACTTTTATCCGATAATTCCAGAGTTTTAATTTTTCATTTAGACTCTTGCAATATTCTTTCATAATCGGTTTCTCTATTTTTTAGGACTTCCAGTGTTTTGTTCTTTTCTGTCATTTCATTTTCCAAATTCAAGTACCTGAATGTATAACTAACATGTTGGAAATAAATGCTATGGAAAAATATCAGTATGAATTTTCAAACGCCTCCTGTTTTAGGCAGTAACATTTTAGTAGCTAGCTAAGAGGGAAGAAAATGTTTCCAGATGAAATATTTGTAATTATATTTATTTAGCACTGTATGTGTATCGTGGACATAGGCTTGGCATTGCCTAAATATTAACGTTACAACATTTATTAAGGATAGGAACATAGGAACACTACTGGGCATCTGATTCCAATGAGATGCAAATTTAGTATATCTTCAAAAGGTATCCATTATATTGTCTCGCGTATATATATATTTCTTATTAATAAACATTTAATTTCACGAAGACTTCCTAAAGATGGATGCCCTAAAAATTGGCTGATTTGTATTCCGACTGCATTATAAAAGCGGCTGAACTGGAACTGTTTCTTATTTTTGTCGTACGAGGAGACATCACTACAATACTTTTTAGCTTATTAGAACAAATCGTAGAAAGTCTTATGGGTCGTCAACACCGAGCCTAAGAAATAGTAGGGCCTTTTGAGCAATTCGTCCTCGGGAATGTGATTGTTTATTTCATACATTAAACGCGAAATTCATTCAGAATTCAAATGTATGATATCTGCATTTGCATTCCCGGGGACAGGTTCTGCTGTAAGCCCTAGTATATTTTTACGATTTATAATTATTTCTAAAACAAAAAATGTCTATTATTTTTAATTGTCTCTTTGTTTACTTTTAAAGTTCCTCAATATGTACAAACCCCTCAAAACTTTTATTCTGGAGCATTAAGTTTAATCAGACAGTAGATAAGAATATTAATTTATTTACTCACTGTTACCTCAAAGACCCTTCCTTCTATTCTATTCATCCATTTTATATTTAACGATTTTATTCTGAGCCTCCTGCAGGTTACGATTTAAAGATGCAACTACTTCATGTTCTCTATTGTACTTTTTCTCCAAATTAGTAAAATCTATCTATTCTTCCAACTCACTTTCTACCTACCTATATGTAAAAAAAAAATATTTATATAAAGAATTTTTTATTAATGTATCTTACCTGTTATTTCCTGTAGGAAAACTCATAAAAATGTTATCTCTACCATATATCTGGGGACTTCTCGGACTTTCAGAAATTCGTTACTTTTATTAAACCCATCATGACTTTTGAACTCCCCTAGTGGTGATAATGCTTCCTGTTGAAATGTTTATTAAATTGACAAAAATTAATCTATTGAAATACGATGAGTGGTCTACACATGTTTAGTTTTAGAAAATACCTAAAAGGGATAATAAAATAATTATCCCAGGGAAAATCCAAAGAGTAATAAAATAAAGGAATGCACTAAGGATAATAAATTCATCCTGCTGGACATCTGTGGCCCACTCTTCATATTTTTAGCTACATACTTAGTTAGGGTAAGTACTCTAAGATGGTTTTTTTAAGTTAGTCTTTTGTAGATTCTCCTAGAGAGAACATCCTATAAAATCACTGTTCGATCCACCTTCCAGAAATTCATTTTAAATAAAATATTTTTCTTTAATAGAAATATTATTAATAAACATTATTTAGTAACCCCATTTTCAACAGGTTATGGGCCCAGATTACTTTGTGGTTTAGTGAAAGTTTTAATGGTGCCTTATTTAACAAGTGTGCTTATATCGTCCCTGTCAGTGTCATAATTGTAACAATTATCAGTTTCTTCTGTTCAATGTATCTCACGATTATAAACAATGGAGATGACCAAATCCAAAAGAAATATTAAAGCTTTTGACGGTGATAGATATAGTGTGTGGAAGTTAAGAAATCGTGCTTTATTGACCGAATTAAATGTTAGCAAAGTAATTGATGATGCAGCTCCTGAAGAACTAAATAAGAAGTGGATAAAAGCAGAACGTATCGCAAAAAGTGTAATAGTTGAATATTTAAATGATTCTTTTCTTGGTTTCGCGGATTCAGTAAGTACCGCAAAAGATATTTTTCAAAAGTTAGACGCGATTTACGAACGGAAAAGCCTTGCCACTCAACTGGCTTTACGAAAAAGATTATTAGAACTCAAATTATAAGGCGACGTATTTTTAATGGAACATTTTAGAATTTTCGATGACTTAGTTACAGAATTATTAGTGGCAGGTGGAAGATTAGTAGAACCTAATAAAGTGTCTCATTTGCTGTTGGCACTTCCATCATCTTACAACGATGTAATTACTGCTATAGAAACATTATCGGAAGATAATTTAAATTTAGCTTTCGTAAAAACAAGACTTCTGGACCATGAAACAAAAATCAAGGCTAATAATCGTGATACAAGTTCGAAAGTACTTTATATTGATAATCAAGTCAATGCAGTGAGAAAAAAATAATTTTAATAATCGGAAATATTTCAAAAGTAATCATCAAAAACAAAACAAAGGAAAATCATTCAAACCAAATAAAGGAAATTTATCTAAAGGAAAATGTTATCACTGCGGTAGAAAAGGACATATGAAAAATGATTGCTATTATTACAAAAGAAACATTCAGTATCAAAAAGCTGAGAAAAACAAAAATGTCCAAACTGTACAACTTGCTCAATCGTCGAAGGATAATATTTCAAGCTTCGCTTTTATGACTAGTGACTGTACACAATATCCAGATAATTACGATAACAATTGTTGTATTCAATTCATTTTGGACTCGGGAGCATCTGACCAGTTAATCAACGGAGAAGATCTAGTAAAATATTTTACTGAGTTACAGGCACCAATAAAAGTGTTAATTGCGAAGAAAGGAGAATACATTACAATAACAGTAAGTAACCTAGGTGTACAAGGAACCTTGGAAAATGTTTTCTACTGTCAAGACATTCCGTATAATCTATTATCAGTCAAAAGAATGCTGGTATGGTAATTATTTTCAACCATAAAGGTGTTGAAATAAGTAAAAATAATAATGTCATCATGACAGGTGAGTCGGTAAATAATTTGATTGGTATTAAACTTACGATTAACAAACATGCTCAAGTAAGTATTGCTAAATATAAAAATTATGAATTATGATGATAGAGGACATAGGACAAATTGAAAATATTTTACCAAATGATGCCTTTGTGAGCCGTGTATTAATGGCAAACTAGCACGTATGTCATTTAATAGGATTGTAGATAAAAGCCATGTAAAACGACCATTATTCATAATTCATTCAGATGTATGCGGCCCCATCACTCCTTCTACGGTTAATGATAAAAACTATTTTATTTTGTTTGTTGATCAATATACACACTATTGTGTTACATATATAATTGCATATAAGTCTGAGGTATTTACAGTTTTTCAAGATTTTGTAGCCAAAAGTGAGGCTCATTTTAACTTAAAGGTTGTTAATCTATATTGTGATAATGCTAGAGAGTATTTATCAAACGAAATGAAAGAGTATTGTATTAAAAGAGGCATTACATATCACTTGACAGTTCCACATACTCCACAATTGAATGGTGTTTCAGAACGTATGATAGAAACGATTACCGAAAAGGCTCGGCCAATGATTGAAGGAGCTAATTTAGATAAGACTTTTTGGGGTGAAGCAGTCTTAACTAGTACATATTTAGTTAACTTAACGCCTACAAGAGCTTTGAAACAGTCTAAGACACCACTCGAAATGTGGCATGGTAAAAAGCCACAGACAAAATATCTAAAAGTATTTGGGTCTACCGTTTTTATCCATAAGAAATCCAGAAAATCAAAATTTGATGTAAAATCACTAAAATGTGTACTGGTTGGATATGAGTCAAATGGGTACAAGATATGGGATGTGGAAGCTGAAAAGTTTACAGTAGCTAGAGATGTTGTAATTAACGAAACTAGTTTTTTGAAAACTAGACCAACAGCTAAGACTGAAAGTGTTAATCTTGAAGACACTCGAAATAAAACTGATGCATCTGACATAATGTCAAAATCAGTAGATGAATTAAATAAATCTGATGTTGATGAATCAGATGAAATGAAATCTAGCTCTGAAAATGTCAAATTAAGGAAGGAATCTGTAGTTGAAACAGATATGGAAATAGATCCCGAATCTCAAGACTCTCAAAATTATCACAGTGATGATAAGCATAGGGAAGGTTTATCAATTGAACCACGAAGGAGTGAGAGAATCAAAGGTCGTCCAGTTATTTCATACAATGAAAATGACACATTTGATAATTATTTGTTAAGCGCTCAATACTTTGTTTCTAATATTCCAACATCATATGAGGAAATTAAAAGTAGAGATGATAGGGCTAAATGGGAGTCGGCCATAAAAGATGAAATTAATTCTCTTTTGATAAATAACGCATGGTCTTTAGTATCCAAGCTTTCAAATAAAATTGTAGACTGCAAATGGGTATTCACTATTAAAAATGATGAATTCGGAAACCCATCAAAGTATAAGGCTCAACTTGTGGCTAAAGGTTTTAGCCAAAAATATCTAGTAGACTACAATGAAACTTTTGCCCCATTAGCTAGGATATCTAGAGCTAATTAGAATTATAGTAGCTTTAGCAAATGAATTTAACCTACTTATTCAACATATGGATATGAAGACAGCCTTTTTAAATGGTGTATTGAAAAGGGAAATATTTATGAGAGTACCTGATGGTGTCAAAAGCAATAAAAATCAAGTTTGTAAACTACACAAAACTATTTACGGATTAAAACAGGCTGAAAGATGCTGGTTTGAAACGTTCGAACAATCTCTAATTGAAGAAGGTTTCAAAAATTCAGCTGTTGATAGGTGTAAATATATATTAGATAAGGGAAATATTTCGAAAAATTTATATTTAGTACTTTATGTAGATGATCTTGTAATTTCTACGGCAAATTTGGAAATAATGAATAATTTTAAAACATATCTAATGAAGAAATTTAGTATGACTGACTTGAAAAATATCAAACTCTTTTTAGGAATTAGAGTTTAAAGAAATTGAAATACATTAACCTTAGATCAGAGTCAATACATAAAAACAATTTTAAGTACATTCAATATGTCAGCCTGTAAACCTGTTAATACTCCGCTTGAAAGTAAATTAGATTTTATAGCCCTAAATTCTGATGAAACATTTGATGCACCTTGTCGAAATGTCATAGGTTGTTTGATGTACGTTATGCTATGTACCCGACCTGAGCTGAGTGCATCTGTAAGCATCTTAAGTCGTTATCTAAATAAAAATAACAAAGAGTTGTGGAAAAACCTGAAAAGAGTACTTCGATATCTTAAAGGGTCAGCTGAACTAAAATTAATATATGTTCGAGAAAATTTTACTGATATTTTAAGTGGATATGTAGATTCAGATTGGGGCCTGATTTAAATGACAGATAAAGCACGACTGGTTATTCGTTTAAATTATTCGAACATTGTACGATTACTTGGAACACAAAGAGGCAAACCTCTGTGGCAGCTTCATCTACTGAAGCAGAGTATATGGCTCTTTTTGCAGCTGTAAGAGAGGCAATTTGGTTAAGATCTTTAGTTTATTTATTTATTTATTTATTCATTCATTAGACGGGAATACTCCCTACATACATTTCATATATGGTAGAATCTCTGACATTATAATTGTGTTGCATTTACATCACATAAGTTCTTTTATAAACAAATTATTTACAAATTCAGACATCCAGTAATAAATAAAGTAAGGAAAGACGATAAATAATTAAATGAAAAACAATAGCAATAGTTAAACAGAGAAATAAGAACGTATGAATTGAGTAAAAGTTGTGAGACTAGCATCAAAGAAATCGACAAGATGAGAAATTTCGTTACCAAGTTTACACATACGAGATATATGTACATTGATTGTTAGCTAGAGCAGTACGAAGATAAGGTGTGGCGAACAGTTGTTGAAAACGCGTATCTCTCGAAGGAATGCGAAACCCAATTTGATCCAGCAAGTAGGGGCAGTCAATTGCACCGTGCAAAATTTTGTACAGAAAATTAGATCCGCGATTTTCCTTCGACTATCTAATGATTTTATGCCGTACTGACTCTTTATCTCAGAGTAATCATGACAATCAAATGGCAGTGGGGTCCAGTTCATGAAAGCAAGCTTACGCATAAACTTAGACTGTATCGATTCAAGTAGCTTCACATACTAATGTTTTGAACAGAAGAAGATAAGTTGATGGATACTTTTAAATTTGAGAGTTTCTATTAATAAAACCCAAAACTCTCAAAGCCTTGTTTTTTGTTTTTTCAATATACGATTTGAAAGACCCATTACTCGAAAAAGTAACTCCCAAATCCTTGATTTCCTCCTTCACCGCGAGAACACAATTATTCAAGTTGTAATCGAAAATAAACGGTTGGTTTTTGTTTGTAGATCTAACTACTGAACATTTAAAGATGTTAAGAAACATTTGATTCGAATTACACCAAGAGTAAACAGCGTCGAGATCTGCTTGTAAATTTTCTGCATCATTTAAAGAATTGATATCACAATATATTTTCGCATCGTCCGCATATAATAAAATATCGGAGAATTTCAAAACCGATTTGAGATCATTAATAAAGATTATAAACAACAGAGGTCCTAGATGTGAGCCCTGAGGCACACCTGACGTTACATCAAACTCACGTGAGCTACACCCACCGATATGTACAAGTTGTTTACGATTACTGATTAATAATATAAGTATAACAATTCTAGAACCTACTACAATATATGAAGATAACAATGGATGCATTAGTATTGCAAGTAACCCCACTAGTCACAAAAGATCAAAACATATTGATATCAAATATCATTTCTCGCGTGAGCGAATTGAAAGTAAAACAATTAATTTAAAATATATTTCAACAGATAATCAGTTGGCTGATATGTTCACGAAGCCTCTACCAGCAGTAAAATTCCTGGAATTAAGAACAGGACTGGGTCTGAAATAAGCTCAATAATAAGTCATTGCGATAAGTTTTGTTTTTGTAATTTAACATTAAGATGATCTGATTAGGTTTTGTTTGGGTTTCCATAATCCTTAGCAACAAATGTTGGATCATAAATATATCTCCCAAAATAAGAACACAAGGAAGGTGTATCCCTAAACTTTATCATTTATGTAAAGTATTATTAATTAATTTTATATTATGTTTTTCTTAATAAATAGATATCATTCAACAGATTAATTTTTGAGGAGGCGTGTTGAAATGTTTATTAAATTGACAAAAATTAATCTATTGAAATACGATGAGTGGTCTACACATGTTTGGTTTTAGAAAATACCTAAAAGGGATAATAAAATAATTATCCCAGGGAAAATCCAAAGAGTAATAAAATAAAGGAAGGCACTAAGGATAGTAAATTCATAAAAATCCTGCTGGACATCTGTGGCCCACTCTTCATATTTTTAGCTATATACTTAGTTAGGATAAGTACTCTAAGATAGTTTTTTTAAGTTAGTCTTTTGTATATTCTCCTAGAGAGAACATCCTATAAAATCACTGTTCGATCCACCTTCTAGAAGTTCATTTTAAATAAAACATTTTTCTTTAATAGAAATATTATTAATAAACATTATAACCCCATTTTCAACACTTCCCCTCTGAACGTAATAAGTGGAATCATTTCTAAAAGCAGCACAAATATGACTTTAAATCAGATAGCTTCTCTGTTAAAATACGAGAAGGTTTTAAACCAGGTAGCTGTTCAACCAATTGAGAATGGGCACAAGCTGACCACGTCCTACGACGTAAATTATTATCTTTGCTCCGAGAATGAAAATGCACAATCTTCAACCGTTCGTCAAAAATTTGACGTTCTAATTGAACAAAATTCATCTGAAATTATTTATTTAGTCTTAATTAAACATAACATAATTAATTTATTGCTTTGTATTTGTTATTTTGTGGTTTATTTTTTATGCTTTTGACACGCATGGCAAAGCTAAAAATTTAATGTTATTAAATTTTTATAATATAACATTTAAACTAATTACTTTAAAGTTGATATTGTTTCCTCCACAGCGATAGGATTTGCATTACATACATAGTAGTTAGTGCATTTCAGCCGAGAGAAGCCTGAAGAATTCTAGTTAACTTTGAATCTCTGTAGTTAATATACCCGTACTTTAGAGGCTCATTTTTATAAGACTGTTAATCACACAACTAAATTAAAGTTGCTAATCTGTACATCAGTACAGATCCCTTATCAGGTAGATTATCTACGCCGCTAGATTCAATTATCTGCAAAAGAGTAATTTTATACCATTCTTGAAGCTGTCATGCATACCAACAATTCGAAATATAGAATGAGAACGGCTCGATTGCTCATTCAAGTTCGTTTCACCCATCCTCCGGTGTTGGCTTCCAAGAAGAAGTTACTTCATCAAACTCTCCTCAGACATCACAATGAACTCCTCACTGTTAATGATGTTGGAGGAATTTTCCTGTCCACCAACGTCTTCTATTTTTCTGTCTACCAACTATGTCGAAGGAAAACAATAATAAATATTTTTAAATTTGTTTACTTTATTTGAATTGGAATAACCATCTTCTAAAATGCTCGAATACCAACTGACATAATTATTTATAAAACAATATCTACAAAATGCTACTACATTACAGGCATGCTAAGATTCTTATATAAAGCAAGTATTTTTATTCTAATCAATTACAGTGATTTTGCTGCCATGCCAACGAACAGCCAAACAAATACTAGATCTAAACTTTTTATTCATATAATTCCGATTAGATTTACAAAAAAGAGGTAAAATTAAAGCTCGTGGTGGAATTCCAGCCGTTAAGCAAACCAAAAGCGAGATGACCACCAATTTTTTCGAAACGTAAAGAATAGGAAAAGTGCAAAAAGAATTTTTAACATGAAAAATTTTATTCTTTTAACATGGGAGGCAACTTTGGCTCCAATTATTGATATCTTAATTAATGGACTGCAAAAAATATTTAGAACTTATCCTTTTTTTAGTCGAGCGAATGCTAGGATGAGATAAGTTGAATAATAATAAGATATGTGAATTGATACAAAATTTGACAGTGGAAAGATTCTGGGATGAAAGATCGAAAGCGGGCATCATTAACTTCACAATAAATTTGTTTACTACACCCAAGAACAGCCAATTTAGAAAATTTATAAGAACTTCTTCTTGCATAAAATTACGTTTCTCAATGTTAATGCACAAGGAAATCAACATTTTGGACTTAAGAAAAAAAAATAATAAATTGTTGAAGAAAAGTATGAACTTATAATCAGACATTTTGTTAGAAAGAGTTCTGGAAAACAAAATTTAGAACATTTTAGTAAAAATTTCTTGCACCAGTCTCAATGCTCTAAAAGTCTTACGGAAGATTCTTAAAATCAATTTCAAAGTGAAAATTGTGAGCTAAAAAGTAGTTTGGCTGAAAAGAACGAATATATTTCTGCTTTAAGAAACGATATTAATAAATTGGCGAAACAAATAATTGACATAGAATCTCCGAAATCCTTAGAAATAAATTCCAGAGAGGAAGATTGTAATAATTCAATAATATTGGAGGATGTAAACTAGCAATCTAAACTTACTATGTGCATTAACGAACAGGAAAAGCACATCAAAAAGTTCAATGCTCTTCTAAGAATTATAAATTTATGCATTAAAGGTAAGTTTGAATTAAATGCTCATAGTAATTCAAAAACTGATGATGACGTTTCTAAAGATAATGATGAGCAAAGAATGATTCTAAGTTCAAAATTTTACACAACAATTTATCATTTTTTTTTCTTAAGTTCGAAATACTGGCTTCCTTTTGCATTAAATTGTTTTTAAGTTTACTGTTTTCAGTTTCTAAATAATGTAATTTATCTTGTGTATCGGAAATGAGCTTTTTTTAATTTAAATTATTATTAGGTTTTTCAATTGTGTTTTTTTCTTCCTTAAGACTTTCCGAATGATGTCTAAGTTTTTAAATGCACTTTCTGAATGCATCTCGTAGTTTTTCTACGCTCTGTAATTTAACGCTAAATGCTTCCATTATACGATTAAGTTCTAGCACCTTTTCCAGTATTCGGCTTTTTATATTTTTACTTTGTTGGTATGTTACTTTTGGTTGATGTTGATTGATGATGTATTTCTGATAGTTATGCAGTGACTTAATAGGTTCTTTTTGGAGATTTTGCAATGAGTTGCAATGCTATGCGTTGAAGCAACCAGGAGACCGTGATTATACGTGGGATGGTAATCTAGCGCGCTAATAACTGAGCTATTAAAGGCCGCATCCGCATCTCAAAGTCAGCATCCGAACTTTAACTTATGTTATTGCGAATTTAACTTGTGTAAATTATTATCAATAAAGCTCTAGTCGAAAAAAGTAGAGTAGAGGTGAAGATGTGGATATTTTCCTAGAAAAGATCTATTGAGAGAAAAGCATTCTTATCAGAATAGTTTCTACTCTAAAATATGTGTCTGTTTTATTTATCAAACCTAAACGTCACATTTAATATCAAAGACTCGTTTTTGGTACAAATTTTGCGAAGCTCATCCTCACACAGCCCAGCAAACTAGACCAACTTACGCAAGTAATACATATTTAGAGTATGGTATGAAGAATAACAAAGCATCTTGATGTCATTAAAATTTGTGATTATTATATATGCATTTAGAAAAATTCGAATAACTCATTCTACAATGGATAAATTATTTGAGCATTCTCTGTGCTTCGTCAACTTTAAAAGACTACGTTCCAGACGTAAGTTGGTTCGTAATGAAAAGATAAATCCGAGTAAGTTTCTTGCAATGCTCTTTTGCACATAATTATCGTTGGCTTTATTCCGGTGTTTAGCCCCAAGAGGCCATTAAGCAGAATTTTTTAAAAGCCTTCACTGTGTTGTGGAGAGAAATAAGGAAATATCGTGGGGTCTAGTCATAATTATCACGCAAAATAATTACCGAATGTTGAAAGCCACATAAAAACAGCCTCCGCGGTTGGATCTGGGCTTAGCTGTAATAAATTAGAACGAGTGATTCCTTGGTGAATTTTCCATACAGAACATTAATTTACACACAATGTCTAGTAGCAGGACAAGAAATTGCAAGCCACAAATTTGCATAAAAGTTATGCACCAGAAAGTTAGAAATCCCTACCTGTTTCTTAGGTCCGCACTATTCAAAGTGTATCCTTTGGTGGAGCAAAAAAAAGAGCATGCTAGGCACCCGAATGACATAATAAATGGTTTCCCGCCGGATCTGTCGCTAACTCTTTTATTGGGCGCTCAATGCAAATGCGGCATTCAATACATTTCTATGAAAGCCCAGGGTATCCATTAGGATATCTTTATTGAAAGCGCTGAATCATTCGAACCAAAAAATTCTTCGTACTACAATTTATCGTTTTTGCCATATACCCGAAAAGAATTGTTTTCCAGGTTATATGCAAGGTAGTTTTGCATCTGATGAATGAATGTAAAGGCTTTCTCGCGAAAGCGTAAAATTTATGCAGAAAGTGTAATAGTTTGTCCGGGGATCCCGAGCCGAGGTTACGAAACGCTCCTCAGGATTTTATTCACATTAAGTCTACCCTAGCATAAATTAACATGTTTAATGTGAGTAATAATATTTTGCCAGAGAGAGTATTCCTTTCTGCCATTCGGCTGATACTTTTACTTGTAGTGTCAGTTTATGAAGAGTTTTAGTTAGAAAAAATACCAATTGTGTAATAACATACTACGATATATTATGTGGCAACAAGCCACTGATACGACACTGAAGAACCCTGTAATGTCATGCATAGAATTTAATGAAATAAAAGTAATGGGAATGGAAATTAAATAGTAATTTTCACATAGTATAATAGTTTAAAGAGAATAAGAAATCATAGCAGGTTGAGCAATACAAAAAATAAAAGAAGCCGTGGGTAGATGCGATCCTTAAGATAAACAGGATTAACATGTTAGTTTAGTACAAATATCACTACATATTATTTTTTCTAAAGTCTGTAGACAATATTACATACTAAAAGAATGAGTAAATACATATTTACACTTATAATTCCAAGCGGCAGTATCATATTCAACATTTTGGAATTTTATCATTATTGCATTCGTTTTGCTAAACGCCAACGTAGATTATAAACACATCAGGTCTTTCTTTTTTCTACTCATTATGTTTGTTTACCTAAAATTTTATGAATATTCTCACCAATAAAACTTTCCTTATTAAAATTATACAGCGTGTTTTCATAGCATTTTGAAAATTATTCCATAATATTCTTGTTGTGGTAACGGTTAATTATTATAATTACTCTTCAAACAAATATTGCATTTCTAAATATTTCGAAAAATAAAGAAAACATTTCTAAACATATCATTGAAGAAAATTTATTAAATTTGCATAATAATAGGGTTTGTGACTGGTTCTCCCTCCGAGGTGAGATCAATCCAGGGTCAGAGCAGCTAAACAGCGTTACGCTACAAAAGTCAGATATTTAATTTCGGACTAATCGATTTATTTAATTTTCTTACCCTCAATTTACACATTTACTGTTATTCCCCTTGGCTCAACTCCCAATTGGTAAGTATCTTTTCTTAATAGCTTAAAAGTGTAGTAGATTTCGGGTGTGTTTCCGCATGTTAGCCTACCTAAAATACATTTTGACAGCACGCATAATTCATGTTTTTAAATTTTTTTAGTAGGGTCTTGCCTTTGCGGCTTTAGTTTCTTTTGTTTTGCTTTATTTTTGCATCTAGAAGTGTACTTTTACATAAGTGTTATTTGTTTCCAAGTTATGAAGTTTTGTTTTAGTCTATTTCTAATACATAATTACATTACCCATGCTATTTTATGATTTAAATTATTACAAAAGTACGTTCTACAACCATCCAACAAAAACTATTGTAAAGGAAGGGACGCAACGCATACAAAGACGCACGGTCACCTTGAATATACGGATGAAGTTTAGTCCGGTTCATACCAGCCAGTGCAGCGTTCTTATGCTTTCTTATTCAATGCCGGATTATTAGATATTTACATTGATATGTTTTACAAAAGGCAAGACACATTACTATATATTCTGTTTTGCCAATAAATATCTTCTAGGATCGATTTTGTGAATTGATATTTAAAAAGAAAAAAGTGTAGCGTTGCAAATGTGTATGTAGGTATTATTAGGACCGGCGTATGGGTATGGTGGGAAACTTTCCATTTTGCTCGCGTGAAATTATTTTAGTTGCTTATTATATTTCCTCTCTTTGACTGCGAAGTTTTTCTTTTTAGATGGTCTAACAGAAGATTGTGGTCGGAAGAGATGATGTAGCAAGTAATTTATGAGACAAAAACCACAACAATAAGTTCAGCTTGAAGAAATATAGAAGCGACTTTACATCACCCCATCAAAAAAAGTAACACTACCGAAAAACTGTGTAGATTTCAGCCTGTTTTCTCAGAGGCGCTTGGGGAGAAAATTTGTAACTTTGCAATTAAATGAGATACTCTATTTTATGGTTTAACAAAAGATAACCTACTGGAGCACTCAAGTGGATCGCTATTACTATTGCCTATGGGATGTTTTTTCCCAACATCGGCCCCTGATGAGACCGGACGACATATATAACATGGAGGAGAGTGTGGTCAGGACTAGCGCTTCTCGACGCCCTCGAATAATTTCTGCAAAAAACAAGTAGGGTTTGTTGCTAAAGCAGAAAATGGGCAACTTACCACAGTGATCTGTGCTTGCAGTGCTGCGGGTCGCTTCATTACATTTTGTTTTATACTTAGGAAAAATTCATTTAAAGTAGGTTTTGGGAAAACTATTGCGACATACCAAAAGAATCATCTCGGGAGAAGAGTTCGACGTTCGTTATTTGTAATGCTCACGAAAAAGTGCTACTGTTCAAAATGTTATCAACGGTTTTGAGGAAGCCTGGAATTTTTCCATAAAACAGAAATTTATTTATTCAATTCAATTTATTTACAGCAAAGCTATACAAACAGTTTCGTTCACAATCCATTTCAGAAAACCATAAAAATACATTAAATAAATAGGTAAATAGATATATACACAGTATAAAATCAACTACAATTCACAGCATCTCGATAAAAAATTACAAATATCACAGATAATCAACTTGTCGCAAGAATTGAGAGTAAATAAGATTGGTAAATCAGAACAAAGCGCAGGAAATTCAGTAGATTTAATTAGATTAAGATTTTCACATTCAGATGCGCAATGAAGTATAAAGATATCAATATGACAATTGCAGAAAGAAATTTATTTAATGATTTAGATTTTCCTCCAGCCTCCGATTATGAAAACGTTTCGGTAAATAAAAATAATAAAAATATTGCTGTGACTGATACGGGAGACAAAAATATCGATTTAGATAACATACAACATTCAATTATAAACAGTGACGATGCTGCAGTAACGGAAGACATTTGTTTAGAACAGCCATCTGCACCATACATGATTTCTCCAAAGAAAATATTTCCTTCACTAAAAGTTATTCTCTGAAGTCAGTTATTCTTTAGTTTATAATATTTTTGTGAATTTTAACTAATTTTCGATTTATATTTTTGATGCTATAATTTACAGAATCTATTTCTGTGACGGTATATGATCCATCATGCAATGCTTCAAGTTTTTATTCTATTTTGGGATTAAACTAAAACCATATCATCTATCATCATCTGATACCTAAAGTTGGTTAAGGTTTGTTTCACTTATTTATTTTCAAAAAACTTTTGAGGCTTTTAAATATTGTTTTGGCCTATTTAATGATCTTTATAGTCTGAGCCTTAGTTCTTTACTGCATAATTCATACAATTTTGAGTTTTATTATTAACCCTTTCGTTACGAGTGCCGGATATAGACGGCATCCACGCGATGACCTGGGTATAAGAGCGCCGGATATAGACGGCATCCACTCGATGACTTTCGTGTACGAGCGCCGGCAGTAGCCGGCGCGGCGTTAGCGTAATACCGCTTGCCTACCGTCCCGCAATACTTTTAGTAATTTTGCACTATGTATCTTGCGCAGCGATAGCACTTATCATTCTTTAGTTCGTTCTGCAATTGTTTTACTGTAAAATTAAAACATTCTCTGGTTTAGAAGAAATTGGGACAAAAATCACGCATCAGTCTCTTTCAAGCTATCAGTGGCTAACAATCAAACGTCGTGCACTGTACAATTGAGTTAATCAAACTAAAAGTATATTTTGAACGCACATTATATATTCTGTAACAAGTTTCTTCTGTGTGTTTTATTCTGGAGTATTTGGTACAAAAGAATAATAGAACAAGAAGTATTCCTTGAAGCATTACAAGAAATTGGATAACAGCTATGAATTTTTCAAGGTTTGCAACGTTTATTTGAAAATTTTATTTTGAGCATTGTTTAGTTTGTTTGATAAAATCTTTTTGCATCCCCCTTGTCAGAATGTTACGGCGAGGGTCGAAAAGAATGTTACTCTCTAACGGTTTGACTGATTCAGGAAACGACTCAGATAATAAGATTCAAAGTAATGTTACACTACACACCAAAAGAATAACTATATGTAGTACTTCTGAATCAGAAGCAGAGAACATTGAACCAAATAACAGTCGCTGTGATATATGGACGTCAAAAGAATTTGTCCCGAAAATACATAAGTTTGCATCAGTAAATTCAGGAATTAAAAGAAGCATTAGTAGATCAGCCAAAATTTTAGATTACTTTCAACTTTTCGTCTCTGAAGAGCTCGTAGAGCTGATTGCAAGTGAAACAAATCAATATTGGTCTCGAAAGAATAATTATAACATAAACAATTCAGGAAGAACAGTATTAGCCGAACTATACTGTTTTTTTGCTGTGTCATTTTTAATGACACGCAACAAAAAGTTAGCATTAGTAGAGTACTGGAGTAAAGATAAACTTCTACGTAGCGATATTTTTGCAGAAATAATGACTAGACACCGCTATTTCAAATTATTACAAATGATACATTTCATCCATGATGTCGGTCCTACTAATGATCGTTTGCACAAAATACGAAACGTCGTTGATATATTACGAAAAGAATTTAGTCATGCATTTCAACCTTATCAACGGCTGTGCATTGACGAAAGTTTACTTTTACATAAAGGACGGCTGTCTTTTAAACAATACATTCCGTGCAAAAGAAATAGATTTGGTATAAAATCCTTTATTCTCAGCGATTGTCAGACACGATTTATACAAGATTTTATTTGTTATGCCGGATCTTCTACCATGGTGCATAGTGAAAATCGGGATATTGGAATATCTGGAGCAATGGTTGAAACTCTTATGAAACCGTATCTAGGCAAGGGCCATACACTTTATGTAGACAATTGGTATTCGAGTCCAGCTTTATTTAGTTTTCTTCATAATAATTGCACAAATGCGTGCGGAACAGTTAAAAAAAGAAGGAAAGGAATGCCAAAAATTGATGAACGGTTAAAAAAATGTGTGGAATGCGTATTGCCTTTACAAACACAAGATGGAAGAACCGATGTCCATGGCAAAATTTCAGTTACAATTAATTAGGGAAATATTGGGAAAATATCACCAAAATACAAGTCGTCAACAACTAAGAAGCAATAATCATCCACTAAGACTAACAGAAAGACATTTTCTTTCAGTTTATAAATCGGTAGGAAAAAACCGAAGTAGACGGTGCGTTGTTTGCAATGCAAACGACAAAAGATATGAATCCAAGTATGAATGTAAAGACTGTAATGTGGGATTGTGTGTAGATCCTTGTTTTAAAATTTATCATTGTGAATTAAATTACTGAAAATTTTAATTTGACATACTATATACTAAATTGTATTTAATAATGAATATATATTTTATTTAGTTATGAATAAAAATTTATTTATAATTGTTGACAAGTTTATATTATCTGAACACTTATTTAGCAAAATGATGCCTTTTAAGCTTTTTGATGTTTTCAGGTAACCAATCGCAACCTTTGATATGATACATGAGCTAAGAGGTCAGATTGCAAACTATTTGTTTGAGGATTAATTAATTAGCTTTGGTAATCAAAATAATCCTATAAGCACAATAAGCACGATCCGGAGAATGACAAGGTAGCGTTGAAAGGCCTAACTCCGAACACAAGTTTACCGACGCACAATATGCATACTTTGAGGAGCAGTGCTTCTTTCAGTGGCGTAACTCTGGTGTCGCGGTGCCTCGTTTGGTAGCGTTACTCCAGCGGAGCGAACTGCGTAACGAAAGGGTTAATAAGGAGTTCTGATGGAATATTAACATTTTTCGCGAATATGAATGTGCAATATTGTATCCACGTGTCCAAGTCATCCCTCTTGTCATTCAAAAAATACCTTAAATTTCATTGAAACTTTGGTAATTTCTTTCTAAAGCTCCTATTGTCTCTGGCTGAACCGCAGTTGCGAGCAATTGCCTTATTTTTAAGATTTTACACATTTCGGTAAAAATATGGTTTTTGTACACTGTCCCTAGATCCCAATTGATTTTGTTCATTGGGCCATATGTGTCAATATAGTTTTTAGTCAGACTTACCATATGTATTACTGTGAACCTCTTATTATTATATTTCTTGGAGCCTACGGATACTACCATGAAAGTTAAAGTTTACAGGCGTTGTTTCTTACGCAATTATGTTCATAGTTCGCCACAATTTTTCTCATTTTACTTCATTGGTACAGATTATTGAGTTTACAAAGCGTTCTAATGCACACCAGCAGTATTTCTTGAATTTTTGTTTGGTTGTTATGTGTTTCTGTGGTTTATACATATAACTATTTCAATAGTTATACATTTCAGTATTTGGCTGCTTAGGTCCTTAATGCGGTTAGGTTAATTAATTTATTATTATTATTAATATATCATTCAAATAATATTTGACTTTCTACAGAAAGTTTTAGGGTCGAAGTTTGAGATTTTTTTTAATATCTTGATCCAACGCTTCGATTACCTGTACTAACAGTTGGTTTTGTTCCATTTTTATATATCGCTTATGAAGGATATTTTAATAAGAACATTACACATGTTACATTTAACTATGAAATTCGATCTCGTTCATATAACCAACGCAAGTACATTTATAGCGATCAATTCTTTGGAGCCAATTTTCCACCGCTCTTTTACACATATTGGGCAGAACATTAACAATTTCGCGTTTGATATCTTCCCTGAGCTCCTTTAATGTAGTCGGCCAACGATTTAACTAACCCCCTTAAAAAGAAATTCAATGGTGTTAAATCACAAGAGCGAGGTGGCCATTCGACCGGACCATTTGTCGATATTACATGGTTACCGAATTTCCCCATGTGACATCATCTTGTTGGAACCACTGATGTCAAATCTATCCAATTCTGGCCAAAAAATAGTCTTTCAACAGGGCACGACAGCGAACTTCATTGACCGTAGCATGACGATCGTTTTCAGCGGCGAAAAAATATGTTACAATTTCACCTTCGGGATGAATTCCACACCACACGGTTATTTTTTGTGGTTATAATGTAGTATATATTAACAACCTCCCTAAAGTTTTAAAGCACGTCAGTTATCACATTTACTCTGATGAAGTTTAAAGTTTATTTGAGTTGTTTTCCAAGCTGAAGAGCATGTGTCTCGCATAAAAGGTGACTTGGATAGAATATCTGGTTGGTTGATAAATATCAAATTTGAATCCTGCTAAGCACCAGTGAATTGAATTTCATTAAGGATTAAGAAACTGTTCAACCCTAACTCCAACAACGTTGAATAACGCTATCATTTCTTATGTTAACACCATACATAATCTGGGAGTCATTCCGAACCCGAGCATGAAATGTTGTAATCATATCAACCTTATAATCACTAAAATCTCTGCCACTCCTCGTCTGCTATCTGCAAGCATTCTCCTATCGGATCTATAACGCCATTTATTTAAACTGCTCGTAATATTTCATTTTATTAAGAGCTTCATGTTTTCAAAGTTGGACTACTGATGAGCGAGTAAGCTAAACGTCGCATTAAATGACTGCGTAAGTTTATGGACTGTGAAGATTCGACTATGTGTCCTCCTAAAACAATCTTCACTGGGTGGTACATTGTAGAAGCATCTAAATCGTAAAGCTTTGCTTTTTATTTTTAATTTAGTGTGCTCCAACCAATCTGTGTATCTTAGGCGCGTTTTACTTCCCTGACAGATCTTAAATTCAAGATTCCTAAATACTACATCTGTGTTTTGATTTGTCCTTGAAACTCACTACCCAGTGACATCTAGAAGGCAAGTACCCTTAACATATTTAGAAGAATACTTATCCTGACTTTGTCTCTCTAGATCACTAAAACTGCTTTCAGGATTATTTTCACTTTTTCTTATCTATTAAATATAATGAATTCTACTTTTCCTCCTTTTTCTATTGTCATCAGCTATTATTGTTTTCGGTACGATGTATACCATAAACTTAAAAAATGTTAACTGTTTTAGTTTCTAGGCCAAAAATAAATATATAAGAAATTTAGAAAGATGAGGGAAAAGAAAAATCTTATGGAAATTTAAGAATATGGTTCCAGTCAGTAGCTCTCCAAACTACATATCAACATTTTGCAAGCCTCATAAAAAAGACTTCAATGAATAAAGCCAAACAACATATGTTTATATCTCTAGGATGTGGCGTAGCGGAAAGAAACTTTAAGATATCTGCTCATCTGCCATAGTCTATTTCATCTCATAAAATTTAGCATTTGATGCAAAATAATTTTTGAACTCCTGAAGCATTCGCATATGTTCGCAAAATGTATTGCTGCTTTGGAAAATACTAAATTTTTACAATATTTTATTTGCAGTAGGATTATATATTGGTACAATTGATATTTTTCAATTTTTTAAATTTTACTTGCGCTTAGACCAATATTGCGGTCCGAACTTTATAATTATTTGTCATACCAATATGGGTTACTTTAAACATTTTAATAAGATTTCAATGTTCGATTTCATACTGCTTTAAAATTTTTTATTTTTATTTATTTATTTTACACTTTTGAATTTAATTCTCAAATTGTTTTAATTTTTAATTTTAAATTTTTTAATTTTTAAATTTAATTTAGCTTGAATCTGTAAGATCAATTTTTATAAAAAAAAGCGCGCGCAGCACCGCACATGTGATACAAGTGAAACAACTTCTTGTGCCATGACGCGTCCTTAAAATTTTACTATCAATTCTCGTTCAATTATCGAATCGCCGCCTAAGAAGTTGCACTTCCAAAACTTTTTCATAAAAATGGTACTTTCGAAAATGGAAAATCACTAAGAAAGTTTTTACCTTCATATTTACCATATTTCTTTTTCTTTTTTATTGGGTGTAGTGTACTTAAGAATCAATGGAATACTGCGTCAATAACAAAAGAGCTGACATCCCTTTCGGTATAGGGTAAAAGCACGACATGAAGAAAATCCATGATGTTTTAATTTGGTTTTTCACGATAAATATATACAACTACTGAAATCACTATCTGACCATTTTCAAATATGCATTTTGCTGCACACATACCATATGGTATTTCCGTATATCCATACGGATAATAACGAATTGAGTTGTTCTGCTTGGTATAAATTGCTACACCAGCTGTTCTTGATCGATCAGGAAGATCAGGAGCACAGCAATTGAAATTACTTAAGGAAATATGTTTGTCATCATTTATCCCGCTGGTATTTAAAAATATCGTAATATATTAAATACTTTATACACGAATACATTTTGTGTGATTGCGAGCCTTTGTGGAAGGTTATTGTACGTGACTTATACGTTACCTTGCGATTGCCTATAGTTAACTTTATTTTCGACAATAATGTAAATTTGTATCCCGCTGATATTTAAAATTCTTTTTGTCTTCGTTTTAATATTTTGTGTGATTGCGACCCTTTGTGACAAAAAATAACTTGAGAGCTAGTATCGAGATTTTCCGAGACGTTGAAAAATTAATTAAAAGATTTAATGTGCGTGGCCGTACCGTAGAATTTTAAATAAAATAAAATCAGTACAAAAAAGCGTCGACCCAGTTAATTGGTTAAGTAGGGCCGTGCTGGTAGTTATTGCGTACTCCAGTGAGTATAACGTTTTTTAAGATCGAGTTGAAATTCCATACAGTACCAAAATATTTAAAATAATTCAATATTATTGTATACCAATATAGAGGCAGGGTAAAGAGCTCGTTTTTGAGGGAGAAAGGGATCCTTCCGTTTAATTTTAATTTATCATAAGGGTTATTACAATGTAATTACTTCACTTACCGTACCCTTGTAAAAATTTTTTTTGTACATTGACATCATTCCTATGACTACAAAAACAAACATGTGTGAAAAAACCTGTCCTTGCTGCCAACAATCACTTGATTGCCAATCAACCACTTTAAATATTCCGTGTGAAAATGTATCGTTTGTTTCCAGAAAGAAAATGTTACGACAACCACATGCAATCAACTTCAACAGACATATTTTCAATATGTGGTTAAACTGCTAAACTAAAGAATGTTTAAAAACATATGCGGCAAATGGAGTTCATTTATGTGGAAAAATTTTGTGTAAAATCTGTAGTAAATATGTGCCGAAAATTATTTGTTTATATTAAACCTGTTAACCATCAACCAGTTTTCAAAACGATCCTTTTTTTTTTTTTATATTGAAACAAGACAAGAAGATATATTGGCTGAAAAGTTTATTGATGGAGGTAGAACCGTAGTAATTAAAAAACATGAACCAGCCAAAGATATGATGATTGCATTAATGACTCTAATTTATTATCAAAAATATGGGTATCGCTTGGTAACATATGTGAAGATTGTGTAAAAAAGTTTATAATATATCTACTAAAGATCAGAAGGAACTTTAAGAAAGTGATATTTTTAGCACACAATGGACAAACGTTTGTCCATAAGTTTATTTTGAATAGTTTTGCATCATTAAGCCGAAATTAATTACGAGGACAAAAATTATACATATTAATGCTCGTTAGTAATATTTATAACATTTATTAATTCGCTGAATTATTTTCCTATGCCACTTTCTAAACTACAAAAAGCATTTGATCTCACTTCTACTTACAAAAAGGTGTTATTTTCTTTAGATACTCTGTCAAATCATAATTATGTTACGGTACTACCACCCATTGAACACTACAATCCTGATTCTATGAAAGAGAAATATCATGAGGATTTTATAAAGAGGTACGAAGAGCACAAAAGTGATCCTTTTATAATGTAATAGGAATTAATAGTGTTGCTGCGACCGCAGCGCCACACAGATAAAGGAGCCTAAAGTCAAAAGTCAGAATTACTCGCGCGCCCAAAGCGATCACCTGGTTCATCACAGTCAACGGTCTCAAACAATCGCATGCCAAAACATGCTTGTCCAGGGCCTCATCAGGCCCTGTCACGAAACACCTGTAGGGAACAATTACCTTCTGAGCACTCAAAATCGTTCGGAAAGACACTCAATCAACTCTCCAAGCAAAATCCCTGTTTTTCTTCCTGTCAATCAGACGACAACCCACACAAAACATCATTGCTTAGACAAACATTAACTTTATTTTTTCGGTACAAGCCTTTTTCTTCTTCTTCTTTTTCCTTTATGTTTTTTTCCTTCTTCTTCCTTCATTGACAGCTGTCCACTTTTTTAAAAAAAAACAAAAACCTACCCGCCAAGAACAAAAATTTGACATTTAAATTTGGAACACGCAAAATTCTCCCCCCCGTACGCGAACCAGCGTACTAAGACGTGATGCAAACTAGTCTTTGTTTCTTCTTGCCAGAATCACTAATTTGGACACCGGACGAATAAGCACGTTTCCTCTGGCAAGCTGAACCTTTACCATTCTCACTCTTCCGTCTCGCCCAGGTAATTTTTCAATAACTCGTCCTCTTGGCCAAACATTTCTAGCTAATGTATTATCTACTATTTGCACGATGTCGTCTTCTTGAATGTTCGGATCCTCCTCTTGCCATTTCGTCCTTGACACCAAATCTGGTAAATACTCTCTGACCCAACGACTCCAATATAGATCCGCAAGCCGTTGAACCATCCTCCACTCTTTTCTCAAACACAAGTCGTTGTCGTCAAACTTTCCAGGTGCACTACCGCTGCTTGACCCTATGAGAAAATGATTCGGAGTGAGACTAGTCTCCTCTTGAGGATCATAGGCAACATGTGTCAATGGACGACTGTTAACGATGCTCTCTACTTCAGTAAGTAAAGTGACCAGACTTTCATGCGACGGAACTCTTTCTTTTAAAAATACAGCGAGAGAAACCTTCACACTTCTCACCAAACGCTCCCAGCAACCTCCCATGTGAGCTCCAGTTGGTGGGATGAAATGCCACTCTATTCCTTCATTTGCTGTCTCAATCTTCATAACCTCTTGATCGATTTCAGAAATTGCCTTCTTCAATTCCATGTCCGCTCCTCTCAGGTTGGTGCCATTGTCAGACCAGATTACTGCTGGACATCCTCTTCGGTTGATCATTCTTCTAATTGCCATAATGGCTGAGTCTGTCCCCAAAGAGTTAGCAAGTTCCAAATGAATCGCCCTGACGGATAGACATGTGAAAATCACGCCCCACCTCTTTTCTTGACGACGTCCTACCTTCACTAACATTGGACCGAAGTAATCGATTCCGCAGTTTGTGAACGGACGAACATGATGAGCTAACCTGGCACTTGGCAGATCTCCCATCCTTGGAACCACTGGTTTGGCTTTACGTACCCGACACTCTTGACATCTTGAGATTACGCTTTGGAGTGCTCGACGAAGACCCACGATCGCATATCGCTCCCTCAAACAATTTATGACCGTGCCTCGGTTTTGATGTCCATACTTCTTGTGGAAATGTTGAATCAAGAGACGAACATACGAATCCTTTCCATCCAAAATTATTGGCCTCTTCATGCTCTCAGGAACCGCTTCAGCTTGGCTTATACGCCCCTCAGCGATCATCACTCCTCGCTCATCCAGAAATGGCGTGAACTGCAGTATCCTACTCTTTGAAGGCAATGGAATCCCTTGTTTCAGACACGTTTCTTCAAGTCCGAAACTCGATTGCTGGCTTCGAATTGTCAACAGCGCTATTGCTCGTTCTATTAAATCAACTCCGATCTCCCCTACTGACGTTCTTTGACCAACTCTTCGTTCTTTAAATACCTGAATAGACTGCAACACCCTCGCTAAACTTCTCACTAAACGCAACCAACTAGAAAATCTTTCTACCGCAGGCAAAGCTTCTATGGACACATCTTCGACCACCAAACAAGTAGTGAGCACTTCAATCCGTTCGCTTTCTTCACTAGAGTCTTCACGAAATCCAGGCCACTCGCTCTCGGGCTCAAACAAGATTTCAGGACCTTTCAACCACCGACACTCTGCACTCACCTCAGCTTTCCACCTAGTACATCATCAGCCACGTTCTTTTTGCTGGGAATCCATCGCCATTCCGAAATTTCGGTTAGCTCATCAATTTCCCCCAGTCTATTAGCCACGAACGTATTGTAACGCTTAGGATCACTTCTCAACCAGCAAAGTACAGTCTTGGAGTCGGACCAGAAAACCCGCTTCACGATTTCGTTCTCAAGTTCATCACCTACCGATTTGGCTAGTCGACTAGCTATCAACGCTGCTTGAAGTTCAAGTCTCGGAATGGACATTGGTTTTACCGGGGCTACTCTTGCTTTTCCCATCACAAAGGCTACGTTCACTGTGGAATCTGCATATACCACCCTCAGATAGGCTGCTGCTGCGAAAGCTTCTTCACTAGCGTCTGCAAAAACATGTAACTCCACCTTACGAGTCCCTATGCCTTTAAAATAACATCTCGGAATTTCACATCTGTTCATAACGTTTAGCATTTCCTTCCACTGACTCCACATCTCCATTTCAGGTTGCTTCAACAGGTCATCCCAACTTATTCCACTCCGCCATACCTTTTGAAGTAGTATTCCTCCTTTGATTGTGAAGGGTGCCAACATCCCTAAAGGATCAAAAACAGACATCACAGCTTTCAAAATGTTTCGCTTTGTCCAACCTTCTTCCTCGCCAATCTCCAGAATACTTCCAATCTTTATGTCGAACTTTAAGACGTCCATTGCTGGATCCCATTTCACTCACTCGTTCAAGATTCTTTTCTGCATTCTTCTCACTCAACTTTGAATCAGGAATTTGCGCCAAGATGTCTTGATTATTTGAAATCCATTTTCTGATTCGAAACCCTACAGCTTTGTGTATTCTTGTGACGTCTTTGACCAACCTAATCCCTTCTTCAATTGAATCAACACTGTCCAGATAGTCATCCATGTAGTGCTTTCTCTTAATTGCTTCCACAGCTTCAGGGCACGAGCTTCTGAACGCTTCTGCATTTGTATTCTTGACATAGATTGCGGAACAGGGAGAAGATGCTGCTCCAAAAATCATAGATGTCATAACGTACACTGTAGGTTTTTCGTCTTCTTCTTTGTCTCTCCACAGAAAACGTTGAGCTGCTTGATCTTCCTCCCGAATTTTTACCCTCAAGAACATGTCTTGGATATCTCCCGAGCACGCAAAAGCCCCTTTTCTAAATCTCAGTAAAACTCCAAACAAAGATTGTAGCAAGTCTGGACCACTCAACAACTGATTATTAAGACATACTCCCTTAAATTCTGCAGCAGCGTCAAAAACCATTCTCACCCGACCTGGTTTGTTTATGTTGGTCACAGCAAAATGAGGTAAGTACCAGATCTTTGGATCGTTTTCGTCCGAATCACCCACCTTCTTTGCGAACCCAGACTTCAGTAGTTTCTCAATTTCACCGGCGTACAGCTTCTTCAAACCGGGTTCTCGATTGAGCTTTCGTTCCAGTGACGTCAACCTTTTTAGAGCCTGAGAATAGTTGTTTGGAAAATTGACTTGATCCTCCTTCCACAAAAGTCCAGTTTCCCACTGTTCGCCACATCGTCTTGTAGTAGCCTTCAAAATCCTTTCTTCTTGGATATCTGATCTCGGTTTTCTAGAGAAATCATTTATCCCTAACTCGTCTAATTGAAAATTTGCTTTAACCATCTCATGCAGTTCTTCGTCACAGTTGGATCTTGATTTAGTTTGAATCATGGATGCGAAATTACAGTGCTCTCCAGCACGATTTTGGTTACTCACGTATCCATGAACCACCCACCCAAGGTTAGTGAGAGAAGCAACCGGTTGCTTTCCATCGGCCACCTTAAGTTTGCGCGTTACAATTAAATCCCAATTGTCTTGTCCGATGAGAAATTTGGGAACTTCCTTGACCACTTGAATTGGTAGTTCCGACAAGTGTTCGAACTTCTCCAGTTCCCTCTTACTGATGCTGTTGGAATAGACGGTGAATTCAGGAATAGTCTTGACTTTGCGAACTCGATAACGACCTTGCGTAGATCCCTGAATATCCACTTTCACCACTCGACTTCTCACCGATGTGGCTACACCCAAAACTCCTTTGATGGTGAGTTCCTTCTCTTCACCTTCTAGTCCAATTTGCTCCGCCACTTCTGCATTTAGAATTGAAACTGTTGAGCCTTCATCCAAGAGTGCGTTCACCACGACTGAACCTCGGGGTCCAAAAAGTGTTATTGGTAGAACTTTCAATAACACTCTGCCTTCTTGACTCAAGGCACTCAATATAGTTTCTTCTGGAGCTTTCCCCTCCTTTGATTCTATTTTCCTCACGTCTTCTGTCTCCGATTTTCTCACCGTTTCTCTTCCTTCGTCTCCATGGAGCAACCGATGGTGTGGTTTTCCACATCCATTCTTGTCACAAAACGCTGCCTGACATGATAATCTATTGTGACCGGTTTTCAAACACTGGAAACACCTCCGTTGACTAGTTGCCCAGGTCCATCGTTGCCTTAACGGAGCACGTGCCAGCTGACGACGTTGATCAGTTCTATGACCATCCTTGCTGCAGAAACCACATCTTGAGATTGGGCTCTTCATCCTCCTTTCCTCAAAGCTGCTAGACTCTGCTGTGAAGACCTTACTGGTCCGATCTTTGCCGGCACGTTCGTGTCCTCGCCAACTCTGCTTCATTGAATAGGAATAAGGACAACGTCACAAGAACCGGTTCTTTGAGGACTCGTCTTTCCTGCAGGTAGCGATTGTAATGTGGAATAATCGAACGGGGCATCCTCCGAATAATGCTGTCAGCTAAGTCAGGACTATGCAGCAATGCTTCATACCCAGCTGTTTCTACCGCTGAAACACAATTGCGTACCTTTGTTGCAAAGGTGACGATATCTCCTTTCTCATCGTCTAAAGTGGGCAAATGTCGTATTTCTCTTGCCATCGTTCGAGCTACAATGGTTGGATTACCGAAACGCAGTTGCAAGACATCTAAAATTGGTTGGACCGTAGCACAAGACGATATGAGAGATGTAACGGCTTCTTTCGTTTCTCCTTCCAAGCATCGATGTAGGCGCAACACGTTTTCTTCATCTGAGAAACGATTTATTCGCATGCTGGCCAAAAAACCCCTCTTGAACACGAACCAATCTAAAGGTTTTCCAGAGAAAGTCATGAATTCCTTCTCAGGCAGCCAACGCTTTGGAACGCTTGAACTGGAGCTTGCTGCTCCCAACCTTTCAACAGTTTTTGTCAAAACCTCCGTCAATTTCGCTAAACCGCTTTCATCTTGGTCCTTGGTGACTGTTCGTGGTGCTGGTCGTGTTGATAATGGACTTCTTAGCTTTGTCAAACGCTCCGTGAGTTCTGATGTAGTCACACTCGCAGGTGAAAAAGAGACACTTTTTTCTCTCTGACTTTTATCATTTTGTCTCTTTGAGGTGTGATCCGGTGAGCTGCCTAACCAGTCAGTCACACTGGACTGACAATAACTTCTTGTTTGTAGAGAAGTTTCACTCATTGATGGATCTTCAATCGCTAGCATCTCTTCCTGGAACCGTGTATCAATCATCTCCAATTCTAGTCTTCGACGATCTTCTATAGCGCGCTTCTCCACTTCCATGCGTTGCTTAGCCGCTTGAATCCTAGCATTTGTCTCCCTTCTTTCCCTTTCAGTAATTAACTGACCACTTACCGCAACTGGTGCAGAAATTTGTTCTTGGTTTCCACCGGTTGGCGAATGCTCGGATGTAATTGCTGACACATTCTCCGACCGTCCATTGTCATCTCTACTTCCATTGTTAGCTGCCGGTATAACTGGTGGGTCTGATTTTTCCTTTCTTTTCCTGGTAGGTAATTCATTTTGTTCATCTCCTGACCTTTTTTGCGATCGCAAAACTCTTTTATTTCTATCCGCCATTTACTCTATTTGCAAGGAAAATAAGAATTAAGTTCATCAATTAGGTTACAGTACGTCTTTGGTGACAACTTGTTTCAAACATTTGCAAACCTGCCTACCTTTTGACTCTTAGCCCTTTTTTGTGCGTCAAGTCCGGGAAAAGTAACCACGTTCTGCTACCAGAATGTTGCTGCGACCGCAGCGCCACACAGATAAAAGAGCCTAAAGTCAAAAGTCAGAATTACTCGCGCGCCCAAAGCGATCACCTGGTTCATCACAGTCAACGGTCTCAAACAATCGAATGCCAAAACATGCTTGTCCAGGGCCTCATCAGGCCCTGTCACGAAACACCTGTAGGGAACAATTACCTTCTGAGCACTCAAAATCGTTCGGAAAGACACTCAATCAACTCTCCAATCAAAATCCCTGTTTTCCTTCCTGTCAATCAGACGACAACCCACTCAAAACATCATTGCTTAGACAAACATTAACTTTATTTTTTCGGTACAAGCCTTTTTCTTCTTCTTCTTTTTCCTTTATGTTTTTTTCCTTCTTCTTCCTTCATTGACAGCTGTCCACTTTTTAAAAAAAAAACAAAAACCTACCCGCCAAGAACAAAAATTTGACATTTAAATTTGGAACACGCAACAAATAGATTATTGTATAAGTGATGTTAAGATATTAACCCAAGCATGTTTAAAATTTAGAAAACTAATGATATACGAGTATTATGCTGACCCCTTTCTTCACGCTATCACAACAGCTTCTTTATGTAATTTGGTATTTCGACGTCGTTTTCTCAAACTAAATATGATTAGAATTATACCAAAAAATAAGTACAGAATCGATCAAAAATTGCTAGTGTGGGAAGAACAAAAACGAAATATAAATATTTTAAATGTTATGAAAGGAAAAGAAAAGGTTTTGAAAGGTATGAAAGTAAATGGATATTGCGTCGAGACAAATCAGGTTTTTGAATTTTATGATTGTATTTTCATGTACATGTTTGTTTAAAATATAGACGCAATGATCCTTTAGCGTTTACGCTCCCTTGGATATAAAGTTATTGAAATATGAGAGGGCGATGTTAAAAGTATACTTAAAAAAAACAAAGAATTAAATCAATTAAAGCTACACGCCATTGTGCATTTTGCAACATTAGATCCACGCGATGACTTTTACGCAGGCAGAACTGGAAACACTTTTATGTATTACATATTTGCCTGAAGAAAAACTTAAATATATTAATGTTTTCTCTTTATACCCTTAGGTTTTGCAAATATGGAACATTTTCAATTGGTCACCCTAAACTGATTGTCTCTACAGAATGTTCTCAAACAGATTTTAAAAAGGCTAATAATAGTATCATATCTGGACAGTTCTAGTACAAAATCATATACGGTTTATACAGGGGGTCTAAAATTAGGAAATGGTATCAAAAGCTCTTTGTTGATGTGGTCGAACATTGATGTTGGTGATAACATCATGAAAGCTCTTGGGGTTGGGTTCATGAGCGGTTGCAGGGGTTAGGGTCCCCCGGCCCCTCAGCTATTATGTGTTGCCCTTCGAGGGAAAGTGGACCGCGCTCATATTGCAAAATGAGTAGCTGGCTTTATCTTATTAATGTTATGTCCGTTTATGATCCCCCTACAACTTGTCTTAAAAGGTTGATAACAAGTCCGCATAACAATGTGCAACGTGCCAAAGCAAACAGAAGCAAACAAAAGTTAAAAGGCTGATGACACGGCGGCATGTGCAAAAGCTTGCATTATGGAAGCAAACAAATGTTATTCACTTTCGCTGCTTCCAACTTAATTGGAACTGCTGACTGCATACCCAGTAAACACTGTTACATTGTCGTTATGTATATATGACATTACCAGTGTTACATAATTATGTTGTAGTAATGTAACATGGGAGTAACATAGATGTTGCTATTTCCTACTCAGCAACATAACATTGTTACATAACCTTTGTAACATTTTAGTGGCCTATTTGTTATGTTACAGTTATGTATTTGCAATATTTTCGCAACGTAATAAGTTTAAAAAGTACACAGAATACAATATTGTGACATAGCAGTTATATTTTCTCCACGTTAGTAATATATATGTAACATTAATGCAACATTACTGTTACATAAAAAAATCTCATAGAATGCTACATAACACTGTTACATTTCTAGACCATTTTTGTTACGTTACAGTGATGTGTTAATAATATAATTGTAATATTTCCGAAAAAATGTTCAGTAGATAACAGTAAATTTAATACATGGTATAATGGCAATATATTACTTTATTTCTTGTATTGTAAGTTTGTTACTTCTTTCTACAGAATCTAAATAACAATAATAATAATAATTGAGATCAAAGTATTTTTTATACGTAGTTATGATTAGTCATTCATCATCATTATTGCTGCTGTTTTGTTTATCTTCATCATAGATGGCACCATCAGGTTCCTGAAGAGTTTGATCTTTTTTATTTTTTTGAAGTTCTCTTTTATATCTCTGGGTTCCAAACCGAAACCAATCTGATACAAGTGATTTAAATTTATCCTCTGTTAACCTTTTGTGCTGAACGATGGTGTCTATAATCATATAGTAAAATTTTTCAATGATTACTTGCACAGATGCAAAACTGCTTACTTTGTTTTATTATCAAACAAAAAACATTGCCTCTAAATATAGTCATAAACTCCATTTCTTCGAGCTTATGGTTTCCTTTTCGTCCTAACCATGAATATTTCATAGCTACTTGATTTGAAAATGTTCTCTGACACACATTTGTAACGTGATCTTCATCAGTTTTTCCTCCTACTTTTAAAATGAATTTTTTCTGGAAATGATGGAATATATACGTTCATTAACAATTACTCCTCAAAGAAATAGTGATAATTCAATGAAATATTAATTTAAAAGGACATAAATGTGAGTATATAAAGTTCGAGGACAAATTGGTATGAGAAGGACATCTAGTGGTAAAATGAAATTCCAAATTTATTTTTTTTCTATAATTTACAAAATAAGCATAAGTTCGTATTATAAAATTGTAAGTTCATTATAATTCAATTTATACAATTGGCATATGGAACTATATAGATAGGTAGACTATAGTCAATATACGTATTAAACTCTATAATTACATTGAACAGTAAATCATTATTTGACACGTTATAGTCTAAAATAAACTTTAAAAAATGTGAGATCGTAAAAATCTCTCAAGTAATTATCGAATTTCAGTTGTTCTTATATTGGTAATTACAAAAAATTAAGAATGCAAGTTACTTTATTTTACATGGTTCTTATAAACCGTCGAAGATTCTTTGTTAAAACTGTCCTTGTCATACCACTTTTTCTTTATAAAAAAAATCGGATCAGCAGTAAAAATTATACTATTAATTTAAAATTTATGGTAGCACATGTCGATCACAAAATATAAATTACATTCTTTCTTAATAGTGATCATATTTAATGTCAACATTAAATGTTATTTTTATGCATGATCCTTATAATTGTTATTTGTAACTATATAATCAGTAATATATTGTAATCATAACCATAAATGAAATAGATATGAGTTTCGGACAACAATTTTAAAAGTATTAAAAAAGCCTTACCAATTCTTCTTTTAATTCTCCATGCTGTTTCAAACGTGTTTCGAATTCGTTTACTTCTTCAACTGCTTTGAAGGGAAAGATAGATTTGAAAACATTTCGTTGAGACACAGTTTCTTCTCTGGTAACAGGAGTATCCCATCTTTGTAAAATATCGTCAAGTTTTAGATCTCCTCTTGTTATTTTATCAATTATATAATCAAGTTTTTCTGAAACAAATAAACAATCATTGAAAATATATTGCTTTAACAAAATTGAAGTAATTATCATACGAACCTTTTATTCGATCCATTTGTCGGTGGTTGGACGCCCTCAGTTCTTCATTATTGTTATTTTCTTTTGAATGGCCTTTCTCTTGTTCTTTATTAATAACCGAAGTGTTATCATCAACGTTATCCATTTGTGGCTCATCCACAACTTCTTCAGAAACATGTTCTAGGTGTACTGAATCACCTACAGTTGGTTTCATCCTGTTTTTATCTGAAAATATTATTAAAGATAATGAACCTGATAACTAAGTCCTTTAGTTATTGTATAATCAAGATAATACTATTCAATGATAAATTAATATTTTCTCATATGGATGTACTGTACTAATGATAGATGGAAAATAAATTAGATAATTCCTAGTTATTGAATAATTTAAACAAATATCTATTTACAATCATGAGGTTGATTCGTTTTTCTTATGTTTTTCCCGGAATTCACTGACAAATTTTTCTGCATTACTGCTTGCTGAAGATAAGAAGCTGCAATTTTAGAATTTTCTAATTATTTCTCAAATTAAAACACAATTAAATAAATAAAAAATCATCAATAATACAATTTTTCTTTCATTTATACCTGACAGTTCTTTCGAAGTTCTGGAAAGTTTCAAATTTTGTACTATACTTGGTTTTTGTCCACTATTTCCTGATTCTAAAAAAACAACAGAAATGATTTTTTATGTATTTTAGTGTAATTTAAGACTATGAATGATATTATACTTCAGGATTAGAATTATTATAATATATATACTTTTTTTTTCGATTTTTTGGTAGCTTCTTTTGGATTTCTTCTTCTTCTGACGATGAAATCGGATTATCACTAAATTTTTTCTCTTTGCGTTTTCTCATGCCTTTTCCAAATTTATTCTCATCATAAGAAGTGTATTCTGAGTCTTCAGCATGTTTTCGAGCTTCAACATACGTATCTATCAAATCATTAAACAAAACAATTATGTTTTTTTCTTTAATCTATTCTCATTATTTATTTTAACTATGTAAAAATATGTACCATAATGCTCGACAATTTCTATATCTTCAACATCCCAAGTATCTTTGTTAGGTTCAATCCGCTTCGAAATGTACATTGATGTATTCTTGATAGAACCTGGAGGCCACCAGCATTTTTGAAAATCTCCTTTATTGTCTGGTATCAACCAATTGGTGGGAATTTCGGACGGAGTGTCATGTTTTAATAAATTAATGACTGCGTATTTTTTTATGGGTCTGAAAAGCAAACCACATTGGAATCGATGAATAAAAAAAAGTAATATTTATAGTGATAATTGTTTTGGATGAGCTGTATCAAATTATATTAAATTTTCTTCTGATTATTAAGACTAAATGATCTAAAGAAAATTTAATTCTCGAGCTAACTATCCAGCACTTAGGATGAAATAAATTTTTTATTATACAGCAAAGCTCATTTGCAGGAAAAACTAATTAAGAAAGCCTTGTTATACAAGTTTTATTTTTTAATTAATAGGCGGGAAAACATTGACATGAATATTGAATACTTCTGTAGAAATTTATAGTAATAAATTAGCATGAAGTTGAATAAAAATGTATTAATTTTATAAAAGTGAAAATAACAATTCATTTTCAATGAAAAATAAAAACAAATCGTGATGAAAAAAAAGCTACAAATTCATGACTGTATGGTGCGTATAGGTTAGAAAATCATTTTTACGCTAATAATTAAATAATTCATTATAATTTAAGGTACTTACATTCCTTCTGACATATTCAATGAACGTAAAACATTAAAATCGATGAATTCACTTTGAAAACTTTTTATTTTGTCTGGAAATCTTAGTTGTTTTATTCATTTATACAATGCGACGTACGCCGAAAAGTTAACCCGCCAATTTGTCTTCGTTTCCTCTAGGCGCACGCGTGTGAATAATACCCAACAGCACAGCGTTACTAAAAACGCCAACAGCAAAGCAAGTTTCATGGTGTAGTCACAATAATAAAGTTTTTACCAGAATTTTTTTATTTTAAAATTAAAATGATATATTATTTATCTCTTGATTATTATTGTGATATTATCAAAAAAAAAAAACTATTCCTAGAGCATTAATTATTGAAATTATAAAGTAATTACTAGAAATGCCTTTATAGGTTATCTCTTTCACTGTCAACACAATCATTGCGGTGGGTAAAAAAATGTTTATCATAAATAATGAAAAATTATAGACTATTAGCCATTATTAGCACTGTTCATAGAATCTCTAATGTTTTTTAAAATACTTTTTTCTATTTGAAAGAAAATGTCTATTAATATTTAAATATATCATAATTTATAATGAAATTACTGAAGTAACAAAAAGACAATCTTTACACAGAGAATATGAATCAAATAACATTTATACTTAAAAACTACTATCCTTTTATTTCCAGGTTATTACATGATGCCTGATGCTTGTGAAGAATGGATTTATAGAAAAACTAATGGAAGATTTTTGGTTACTGTGTCATCTGGATCATAATTAAAATCTATAAGAGCCGTTTTACTTTCAATGGGCTTATTATTATAAGGACAGTTTCACTTAATATAAATCACAGGGATAAAAATCACTTCAGAATTTAATAAAAAATTATTGCTAAAAATAATTGAACATATCATACCCAATATCATCGTTTTTTCGGGTGGATAGAATCTATTATACCTTACTGAACATGCAACGTATCTTTTTTATGTTTCGATAAACGTCATTTTTGAGATCGTTTAAAGAATCTTTCCATCTTTAAAATTATTAAAACTTTTGGATCAGGATCTTAATTGTTTAGTTGTTGATAATATCAAAAATGGCATCTTCTCAACGTGATTTGAGAATGCGCAAGCCAATTCGGCATCTGTCTAAGCGTCGCTTGAATCAAATTATAGCTAATAATAAACAAGAGTTTAAATATTTCATTGATAAAAATACTCCAGAATACGACATGCATATTGAAACTGATGAACAATCACATAATGATTTCCTAGAACAACATATATGTAATAATATTGGTTTACGGTTAGATAACGATTATTTACCTCAACAAATTTCTCCACATATAATACAAGAAATTAATGATACTCATACCAATGAAGAATCTTATAGAAATTTTGAAGAACAACATGTAAATCACAGTACTGCTACAGCTTTTGATAATTTTTTGGAGAGAACAACCATTGATGGATTAATTACGCAAGATAACAAGCAGTCAAGTCTAAAAGAAAAACTTTATTCCTGGGTAAAAAGTGAAAATATATCTTTAAAAGCTACAAATTTATTATTGAAAATTCTTCGCAATCATGGACATGAATCTGAATTACCTAGTGATGCACGAACTTTGTTAGGAACTCCAAGAAATGCAGCAAAAGCAATCGAAAAAATAAATGGTGGTTCATATATGCATTTTGGAATTGAAAATGGACTTATACGATCAATGACAAAATATTTCAAACAGTGTCCAGGAACTGTTTATTTACAATTAAATTGTGATGGCTTGTCTTTAACTAAAAGTTCAGGGAGTCAACTTTGGCCAATTTTATTATTAATTGATATGAACATAAGTACTGAACCTTTTATTGTAGGCGTACATCACGGAGATTCTAAACCAAATGACCCAAATGTCTATTTACAAAGATTTGTAACCGAAATGAAAGAAATTATGAGCAATGGTATCACTTTTCTTAACAAAAAATGTAAAGTGAGAATTTCTAAAATTATTTGTGATACTCCGGCAAGGACTTTCATTACTTGTGTAAAAGGTCATTCGGGTTATTTTAGTTGTGCCAAATGTATCCAAGAAGGTGAATATGAAAACCACGTTATTTTACCAGAAATACATTCTAGGCTCAGGACTGATAAATCATTCAGTGACAGACAACATCCAGAGCATCATACAGGTGATTCTATTTTAGAAGAACTAAAGATTGGAATGGTTTCGCAAGTAGGTTTAGATTACATGCACCTGGTTTGTTTGGGTGTGACAAAACGGTTTATCAATATATGGCTTAAAGGCCCTAAAAATCTTCGATTGAAAAATGATCAACAAGCTTGTTTGGACGAAATTATACAAAAAGTTAAAAATTCTATTCCAACCGAATTCTCAAGATTGCCACGAAATTTATCAGAATATGCAAGATGGAAAGCGACAGAATTCCGTCAATTTTTATTGTATGTCGGACCTGTAGTTTTACAACCATTTCTTGATCATAATTATTATGTAAATTTTCTAAACCTTAGTTTAGGAATCAGAATACTTTGTGATTCCGAATTGTGTTTAGAGATGAATAATGATGCAAAAACTCTGTTAGTAGATTGCGTAAAAGATTTTACCGATTTATATGGTATTGATCAACTCACTTATAATATTCATAACTTAATACACTTGCCAGATGAAGTTAAATCTTTTAATGGCTCTCTAAATAAATTTAGCTGTTTTCAATTTGAAAATTATTTGAGGAATCTTCGAAACAAAATACAAAACTCACCAAAACCTTTAGAACAGCTCGTGAACCGCATAACTGAAGAAAATAAATATGCAGAAACGATTCAAATTGCAAAGGTGTATCCTATCGTTCATTGTTTAAAATCATCAGAAATAGATAAAATTGAATTTGAAAATTTTTTAATAACTAGTAAACATCCAAATAATTGTTGCTTAACAGTAAATAATGGCATCGTTATTATAAGAGAAATTTACTATTCGGAAAACACAGTAATGATTAATTGTAATAAAATAATCCAAACAGAGTCTTTATTTTTAGAACCTCATAATTCTAAAAAATTTGATATTCATTTATTTAAAAAATCGTCTATTTCCGGTCGAGTGAGTATTCCTATTACTCAAATCTGTAAAAAATATGTTAGACTACCATATTTTATTCAAGAAAACTATGTACTCATACCCTTGATTCATCAATAAAATCAATATTAATTATCAACATAAATTATTGAAAATATGATATGTATTCCGAATACTCCATGTGAAATAAAGTTATTATAAATTCTATTATAAAATTATTTTTTTCATTATAAAATCCATCAATTTGAATTATTATTAAAATATATTAAATGGTAGATTGAACTGGTAAATATTTATAGATACATTATAGATTTAATGTATATGTATACATATATAAATATAAATAAATGTAGTCATATAAATATCATAATAATAAAAATCGAAATGTACATGATAGATGTATTGTTCAGATATAATGTATTGCCGATATATTATGTTTACTTTATAACCAAATCATGTCTTTCTAAATTAACTTAGATGTTAGAAACATAATGTAACACATTGATAACTGAGATACATGGTAGAAATGTTACATGTATGTAACGTTAGTTATGTACCGCGAACAACTGATCACATTATGTAACATGTACATCACTTGAGTGCCATAGATGCAACATAATATGTTGATAACTAAGTTACATTACATAGATGTTACATGTATGTAACGCTAGTTATGTACCGCGAACAACTGATCACATTATGTAACATGTACATCACTTGAGTGCCATAGATGCAACATAATATGTTGATAACTATGTTACATAACATTGATGTTACATTTATGTAACTTTAGTTACATATAAAAATTTCTATGTAACATATTTATAACAGGAGTTATATTGCTCTCATGTTACAATGTTATATTGATGTTATGTTTCAGGTAGATAACAATTGCAATATCATTTTGTTACATTCATCATACATTGCAACAACATTACATACATGTAACAAAGTGTTATGTCACACGTTACATTCTGTTACTTCGATGTAACATTGCTGCAATATTCAGTGTTTACTGGGTAAGTAGCAGTAGTTGTTTTTCATTAAACCTAATTTAGCCGGGTTATTGCAAATTCTTGGTACGATTGGGTGCAATTATGTATTCGACTTATTTAATTATGTGGTCCTGTTACTTCGCTTTTACCTCAGCTTGTTGTTTGTTTATTTGCAATAATAACATTGCAAAAGTCTGCATGTTGGCATAATATTGCGAAATTGTCTTCTAGTAACAGACATAGAAAAGTTTGAAAAACATAATACCATAATATGAGTATAAATGTATATGCCCTTAACAAAAATTAAAAAATTGTCTGTTGTACTTTCATATTCACTTCGTTGCTATTGCTGCTTCAATCTTATATGCCCTTGCTTGTTCCTGCATATAATTTTTAATAATATTGCGAAATTTTAGATTATTGCATAATGTTGTGAAATTATCTGTGTGAAACATCATTATTCTGGTGTGAATATATTTGAAACTATGGGGCTGCTTGATGCAGTTTCTATCAGGAGTCAATTTTCAATCACGCGATCATATTTGCTTAACAAATTAAATTTAATTTTTCAATTCATAAAAGTATTTTCCTTCGATATACTTTACACTTGGACTTATCGTCATTCCATTAGTGTCTGTGATTCAGTGTGGTTCATTTTAAGAAGTAATCGAACGATATATTAAAGAAAATTATTGCATTTTTTATTTAGTGCCGAGATATTAATATTTAAACATAAAAATGGTGCAAGTGAGTAAATTCGTTCAAAATGCTAAGTTTGCCATCATTAGAGCGCGAAGCAATCGTGAACTAATTGTACAAAGTGTATAAGACTGTTCTAAATATTAAAGTATTCTTCGGCAAAACTTGAAAAAAGCGAAGACTGTGGGTATTAAACAAAACTGTATAACTGGTATTAGTCACGTGCAAGGTTATCGAGCGCAATTAAAACGTTAAGAATGACTGGTGCCGGTTATACAAATCCACACCCCAATAGAACCAGTTATGCTAGTACTAGAGTAAAATAGGAGGACCTACAGTCCGCCTTTAGAGATTGCATCAGGACAGGGGTAATTATCAACTAAACACATAAAGAACCGAAGGAATTCCTTGAGGACTGTGTTGGACTCTTCTGTCGGCGTGTAAACAACATGCTTAAAAAGAAAACCGTTCTCAAGGTCAACGCCATGTTTTGTACAGAATTTAAGATTGCGCGAGGTGATGAGGAAATATTTGGGTTCAAGTATATAAATGCCCCATCTACCGCGACATAAATATAAATGCTTGGGTTGAGCAAAATATCCAAAAACCAGCTCTAACAAAGCTGGAATACTTCCAAGAAAAAGAAAATGGGTGGGCGTTATCAGCCATTGTTATTTTGGCAATCAATGTGAACAAATATACTCCACTGCTTTGATCGTCTTATATTGAACTTCCGCTTTAAATAAAATTCCGCAAAGCACGTGTAAATGTTGAAAATAGCGATAATGCATGCTTTCCGTGGGCGATAATATCGGCTTTTACATCAAGCAGTGAAAAATCCACAACGTGCAACAAAATGCCCCAACTACTCTAACATTCTGGCTGGATCTTAAGGATATTACGTCCCCGATGACAATCAAACAGGGGCACCGTACATGTTTTGGGAAAGATTGGTAAAAAGAACAAGAAAGACTATGAGGTTTTATCGATTTATTTAACTAATGAGAAAAAGGAACAGCATGTAAACCTACTTATGATCCCAAACATGTATTTTACTTTAAAATCATGAGGATGATGAGCCCATCAGATATCACTTTTTTTGGATCAAGAATTTATCTAAACTTATTTGATCACAACTTTACCAACATGGTGGTCAAAAATACATTTGCGACCGAAGCCTTCACTACTTTTACTCATCCGGTGCACTAGAGCATCACCAGAAAGACTGCCAGAAGCTGAATGAATGCAAGATCCGGTTACCATCTGACGGTCAGAAGAAGTTCAAATTTAAGAATTTTAAAAATAGATAGAATCTCCTTTTGTAATTTGCACGGCGGAATGCTTGTTAGTAGAATGTAAGAATAAAAATAAGTATCAGCAACATGTACATTGTAGCATAGCATATTACGTTAAGTGCTCTTACGACCCCACGTTATAGTTTTTCAAGTCACATCGTGGCAGAGATTGTATCGAGTGGTTCGTGCGCGAATTAAATCAATTTGCTGAGGACGTGGAAACCATTTTTCTTTGCGCTCTAGCCATAAATCAGATGACTGCTGGGAAATAGTGTTATTTGAGACCGCCACACTCTGCCATATTTACGCAAAATTGTTCACAGAGAATGATAGAAAGGTGCGTGATCTCTGACACCTTACTGGTAAATATCGGGGCTCAGCACATGAGGGGTGCAATATTAATTTCAAGGATAGCCACACTATCCCAGTAATTTTTTATAACCTTAGCGGCTACGATTTCCATTTTATTATTAAAAATATTTGGACTGATTTAGAAGGTCGAGTTCTTCTCATAAATAAATAACGATATATTTCGTTTACAAAAACTTTAGATGAATATCCCATCAAATTCCGTTTTATTGATTTCTTCCGCTTTATGGGATGTGGCCTTGTTACTACTTTTTCATACCTAACATCCTTCGCCATTTTAAGATCCCAGTTTCCAAATTTGACTGATCCGCAATATAATTTACAAACTCTTAAATGGTATACCTCTATGATTATATTAATGATTTTAACAAATTTTTAGAGTTTTCCATTCCTAATATTTCAAACTTTTATAATAAATTATAAAACGATTCTAATATTAGTCAGGAAGATTATAATCATGATTGCAATGTCTGGGGTGAATTCATCATTCAAAACCTGGGTGATTATTCCCATCTGTATATGAAAACAGATGTACTGCTTCTAGCGGATCTTTTTGAACAATTTCGTTCAAGTTGTCACGTAACATATGGATTAAATCCCGCACACTACTATACACTTCCAGGTTATACTTAGGATACTATGATCAAACATACCGGTATATGCAACTTTGGAATTATTAACTGATATTAATATGATTATGTTTGTTGAGCGCAGTATCCGAGGTGGCCCCAGAAAGTGCCTTAAAGGCTACTCCAAAGCAAATAATAAATAGTATATGGCTGACTATGATCCAAATATACGAGTATCATCAAAATTCTTACAATATTACGTTATCTAGAACCAATATGGTTAGGCAATATCCCCAATCCCTGGCCTACGGTGGTTTCAAGTGGATAACGCAAAGAACGTTAAAGTTGATGATGATGATTCACCAACCGGCTGCATTTCAGAAGTAGATTTCAGCAAGAGATTCGTGATCTTCATAAAGATTTACCTTTTTGCCTTTAACATTGCAGCGCCCCCAATTCAAAACAGAAAAAGTAATGGCCACTCTCCACAACAAGCGCAAATATTTAATTCATTATCGTAATTTAAAACAAGTTCTTGTTCATGGATTAAAATTAACAAAAATTCACCGAGTTCTCCAAGTTCATCAGTCTATATGGCTGAAATCTTATATATGTAGATCTTAATACGCGTCTTCGTGCATTGGCAGAAAACGAGTTCGAGAAAAATCTTTTCAAATTATTGAATAACGCCGTTTTAGGGAGAACGTCCGGAACGTTAAGCTAGTTGGTTGGGGCGATATGGAGTATTTATTGTGTATTCTGGATTTGGCTAAAACAACCATATATGATTTCCATTACAACTATATATATGATTCCCCAATAGTGCTGTTTGTTATGTCGATACAGATTTTCTGATTTATGGAGTAACCTGTCCTGAGAAAGATGAAAACAATGGCCGCATACTGACGGATTTTTTTTGGTCTAAGATCTAAAATGTATGCACTCAGGGTAGATGGTAAAGACAGATCGAAAAAGTTCAAAGGCATAAAAATAAATATTATAAAAAATAGAATTACCTTTGATGATAGATTAATGTCTAAACAATAATATTGAAAAAGTAGTTTCCCAAAATCAAATTCAAAGTCAAACAACATGACGTATGTACCATCACTCAATCAAAAATTTCTGTAAGTCCATATCATAATAAGCGCCATTTATAACCAAACAGTTACGAGACTTTACCGTGGGGCCATTATAGCATAATGGAAATTGATTAATGTGAGTATAATATATCTAGTCGTGCCATAAATTCTGTCACAACTTTAAAGAAGCATAAAATCTAAACAATAAAAGATAATATGTTTATTCCAACGAAATTTATTTTAATAAGATATTGTTAATTAATTAATAAAAGCTTTACTCGAAATGACCTCCTTTAGCTTTTATACAAGCTTTTAAACGTTGTGGCCACTGGTCTATAGCGGCACGCACGGTATTCAACGACATTTCATTTGCTGCTTTCACCAACGATTTTTTCAGACTGTCCAAATTGCGGTGGGGAGTTCTACAGGCGTTGTTCTCTAACTCTGTTCATAATGCATAATCCAGCGGATTTAAATCTGGGCTCCCGGATGGCCAATCTTCTTGCGCAATAAAATCAGGAATGTTGTTGCGAAGCCACTCCTGTGTGCTTTTTGCTTTGTGAACAGGAGCAGAGTCTTGCTGGAAGACCCAATGTTGTCCACCGAAGAGAGTTTGCGATAAAGGTTTCACAACACCTTCCAGCACGTTGGTTTGATAAACCGCCGCACCGGTTTTGACACCTTTTTCGCAAAAATGGAGTGTTGTGACACCTTTATGGGATACACCCCACCAAACCATTACAGAAGCTGGATGATGGCCTCGTTGCACCCTGGGAACCGTTTTTTTAGCTTCTTCTGATGATGTTGCATAAACCTTATCATTTTGTTTATTAAAAACTTGCTCCACAGTAAAAGTTTTTTCGTCGGTAAAGAGGATGTTCTCATGACCATTGGTTGCGTGCCAAAGCAAGAGACTCTTGCATCTTTCCAATCTTATTTCCTTTAACCGTGGAGTCAACATGTCAACATGTGACCGACGATAAGTCTTCATATGACGATCATCTCGAATGAGTCTACTCATCGATCTTATGGAGATTTCCAACTCCCTCGACAAAATTTTTTGTTTGCGCAGTGGATTTTTACGGATGCGCTCTCGGACAGTTTTGATGGCACTGACTGTTCTAACGGTACGTGGACGACCGGTCCTTGCTCTATCATCTATGCCTGAGGTTTCATTAAATCGTTCTATGGCACGATAAATGAATCTTTTTGTTATTTTTAGCGGTTTCAACAAATTCAAAATGTCAGAAGCATTTTTTCCACACTTATGGAGTGCTATTACAGCGATACGATTTTCTTTTACTCCCCACTCCATGATTACGAGTCAAACCAAACTGAGCGGAATATTACGCCGTACAGTTCATTTGTTACAAAGTGCAACATAACGGTACAATTCCAGGCTAATTTCTAAGAAAGAGCGCATTAGAAATTGTGTGGCAGAATTTATGGCAAGACTAGGTATATATGCAAAATAAAAGAATTTTTATAACGCTTTATTTTAAAAACTCCATTATCCATCACCCCATCTTAATTCATAAAAGTTTTTTCTTTTCTGCTCAAATTAAGTTCTTATAGGTATAGGTATAGATTTTTATCGTTTTTTATATTCTAATAAATTTTTTATTTTTTTATTTTTTATTTCAACATTTTATTTTTTTGTGTTACATGTATCAGCTTCTCTAAGCTCTAACATATATTATTATGACTCTTAACCTAGATAGAAATTAGACCAATAGATGCCGGTTCTATGTAGCCATTTTTCCTGCTTTGGGTGTTCTGTATCCGTCCAAAATGATTTCGTGTTAACCATCCGCATGTCCAGTCTGCTGAATTGCTTCTAGATGTCTAGTCCGGGTGGATGGTCTTGTTAGGCGTCCTTCTACGGTTGGCTGGTGCTGTATCTTTTTTTGATGCTTCTTCTGTAGTCCTTGAAGACCTGGTATAATAACGAAATGCCTACTTCGATTGTTAGTACTATGAGGATGATTTCGATATTTTCCGCTTTTATATCCTGAGGGTTTAATATCACTGTGTTTACTACTTCGCCTGTATTATCGACTTGTTTGGATTGGGTGTAACCCATGACTGCTGATTTTCTTTGCTTGGGCTCTGATTTTACTGTTTATTTTGCCTACTGCTCTGCACAGTCGATCGGGTCATTAGTCTGCCAAATTTTTTTGCTACGAGTATTTTTCTTGCTGTAGGATTTGGGTGGTGCTCAAGTCTTGCCAAATATCTTTTGCTGATATTGTTAATTTCCTCTTCGACTTCTTTTGTTTTTGTATCCCTAAGCAATATTTTGTTTCGGACATAACGGGATGCTCCAGTGATATCTCTGATAATTTTTGACTGTGCTCGTTTTATGATTTCAATTCTCGATTTCTTTGCTGCTCCCCATAGTTGCAATCCATAGGTCCAGATTGGTTTGATGATGCTTCTGTAGACCACTATTTTTGTATCCAGGCTTAATTTGGATTTCATGTTGATTAGCCAGCGTAGTTTTTTGTATGTAAGTTTTATTTGCTCTCTTTTTTTGTTGACGTGGGTTTTCCAGGTTAGCCTGCGGTCGAGGTGGATACCCAGATATCTGACTTCATTGACTAGCCTTACCGGGGTGTTGTTTATTTTTACAGGTTTGCAAGTTTTCTTTTTTAGTGCGAAGGTTATCTGTACCGTCTTTTTTTCGTTCAGCTTGATGCCCCATTTCTTTGTCCAATTTATGATTTTATCCAGATGTTCTTGTACTAGGCGAGTTGCAGTGTTGGGGTTCTTATGCACTGCAATAACTGCTGTATCGTCTGCAAATGTGGTGGTGATAGTTGAATCATCCGTTGGGAGGTCTGCTGTAAACAGAAGATACAGCACTGGGCCTAACACACTTCCTTGGGGAACGCCCGCCTTAATTTGGTACGTCTGGCTGTAGCAGTTGTTATATATTACTTTGAAGCTTCTGTTTTTGAGGTAACTGTGCAAGATATTGTAAAATTTTTCGGGAAGTTGCTGTTTAATTTTTAGGAGTAATCCATCGTGGTTGACCTTATCAAATGCCTGAGCCACGTCTAGGAAGAGGCCGATGCAGTACTGCTTGTTTTCCATGGCTTCTTTTATTTTATTGAAGATTTTGTGCGTTTGTTCTATGGTGCTGTGTTGGCTTCTGAATTCAAATTGGTGGTCTGGGATGACATTTTTCCTATCTAGGAAGCTCTGCATTTTCCCTAGTAGAAGTTTTTCAAACAATTTTGACAAAATTGGTAGCAGACTTATGGGCCTGTATGAGTCTATCCTGTACACATCCTTTCCAGGTTTTGGTATGAAAAAGATTTTTGCCAGTTTCCATTGCGTAGGAAAGTGGTCTAAGCGTAGTATCGCGTTAAATATGAAGAGAATGCCTATTTTCCCGTTTATGGGAAGGGCTCTTATCAGCTGCCCGGTGATATTGTCGTGCCCTGGGGCCTTCTTTGGGTTGAGCTCCTGTATTTTACTTAAGATAGATTTTAGGGTAAATTTGATCGATTTTGTCCTTGCGATTTTTGTTTGTTTTCCAATTTCTGTTTTGATTGGTTTAAATACCCTCTCTAGGTGTTCAGCGAATGCCTCCGCTTTAGCTCCGTCTTCGTTTATCCATTTGTTGTTTTTTCCTAGTATTGGCGTGTTTTGTTGTAAAGGTTTCTTTATACCCTTGGTTACTTTCCATATGGAGTAGTCCGTGTCTTGGTAGTGGTTCAGTCCTGCTGTAAATTCATTTATACTCCGGTTCTTTTCAACTTCAAGGTGCTTCTTGAGCTCGCTGATTGCTTGATTTAATTCGGCTTTAGCCTGTGGAGATCTTGTTGCTTGCCAGTCTCTCTTTGCCTTTCTTTTGTTGTAAAGCAACTCCAGAGTGGATGGGTTTTGTAATTCTGGCGATCTTCCTGCTTTGTTGTGTTTGGGGGGGCTTGTTGCGCACAGTCTTTGATGGTATCATTGAGATAATTGATGGCATTTTCTATGTCTTCCTCTGTTTTCAGTTTGACGTGGGGGCAGTAGTTCTTCCTGAAGAGGTCTTGGAATTTTGGCCAATTGGTTTTGCTGTTTGTTAACCTGTTTGGAGCTTCTCTGGTAGCCGGTTTGCCGCTAACGATGATAATAGTTGGTGAATGATCTGACGATAGGTCATTAGTTGTTGTGGCGCTGATTTGTTGGTTGTTCAGGCCTTTGGCTAGGCCAAAGTCTATTATATCAGGTCTTTTTCGCCTGTCTGAAGGCCAGTGGGTGGGTTTTTTGCCGGATATGCAGCTTAGATTATTTATATGTATAGCATTTTCCAGTTGTTTTCCCCTTGGTGATGAGATCCTTGATCCCCAAAACGGTGACTTCGCGTTAAAGTCTCCAGCTGCTATGAACCTGCTACCGAGCTTTTTGAAGAATTTATCAAATAGTTCGTTGGGCACTGCATATCTTGGGGGACAGTAAACAGCTGCTATATTGATAAGGCCACCTAATTCCTTGAGGCTTATTACTGTGTGTTGTATTTCCCTGGTTTGGGTGCTATGGGTTTGATTCTATTTTTAATAAGGATTGCTGTACCTCCACACGCCTTGTCGTCGGGGTGGTCGTTTCTGTAGCAGATGTAGCCAAAAATTTTAAGGTTGTTCTTGGAAGTCAGGTGTGTTTCCGCTATTAGCATTATGTCGATTGAATTTTACTTTAGGAATATTTCAAGTTCTTGTCTATGTTGGAGTACTCCGTTCGCATTCCAGTGAGCTATCTTGATTTCATTCATTTCACTAGTTTGAGTAGGATCTCTGTTTGACGGCTTAGCATATTTTGCATTTGTTGCATAGTTTGTGTTAATTGGTTGATGTTATTTGTGAGCGTTAGTAGTATCTGCATCAAATTATCATTCTGACTACTCGGTGCTACTGGGGCGTTGGCTTTTAGAATGTCTGCATAGGTGGGTTCCTTATTGACATATGTTGGGTAGGAGGTTTGTCTTGGTTGTGCTGGGATGCTCGGTTGCGGACTGCTAGGCTTCCTGTAGTAGAGGGTTTTATTGTTTACGTTCTGCCTGTTTTGATTACTCTGTATAGCTTGGTACACTGGACAGCCTCTGTAATTGGCTGTATGGTTGCCGTTACAGTTGCTACATTTCTTGTCGATGCTTCCTTCCTTTTTTTTGAGACACTCTGATGTTGGGTGGCTCCCACCGCATCCGACGCAGACTTTTTTGAGCTTACAATAGGATTTCGTGTGGCCATATTCTTGGCATTGCACCGGGGTTCTGCGTTTGTATGGTTCTTCAATAGTAATTTTCCTGTTGAGGATGTACCTTACTTCGTATATGGGATGGATTTTGCCCTTTGGTGCCTTACTGCTTTCCGGCGTGAGCTCAACCTTAAACATGGGTTGCGGTTGCTTGTTTTTGTTTAATATATTATGAACGTATTTGATTTTGAATCCTTGCTCGTTCAGGTCTTCCCTGATGTCCTCTGTTGGGACATTGTAGTCAATACCTTTAATCACTACTCATAGGCCTTTTTCACTTTTTAGCTGGTATGTGTAAAATTCTATATTAATCTTCTCCAGCCAGTTAACTAACTGGCAGTAGTCCACTTCCCTTTGGACTTGGATTTTTGTTTCTTTCAGGTTTCCTCTTTTGATGTCCACAACATAAAAGAGATCTTTATTTAACATTGATTTGATGTTTTGAATTAGTTCAGTATTATTTTCCACGCGCACATAGATTGGTGGTGGTTTGGGTTGGGTGTCTGATTCATCTTTTAGCATAGCAAATCTGTTGCTAGATGCTGTTTCAGGTGCACTTTGCGACATTCTACGTGGGGTGGTTTTGTCATTAGGTGATTGCTCGCGGTTTTCGGAATCTTCAGCATTTAGCTGCCCTCGTTTTCGCTTGCGTGCGACTACCTGGAAGTAGCGTTTAATGCCCGCTGGCTTTGCTGGCGCGATCTCATCTTTGTTTATGCTATTTGCGGGTATTAGGTCAGTATCCATGTCACCGTTTGCATTTTCCACTAAAGAGTTCATTTCACTTTTGGCATCAGCTTGATTTTTCCGCTTGCCAACGGTATTACTTTTCCTGTCGTCAGTTGTGAACATGCGCGAGGTGCTCGCCTAGCACTTTTCTGTCTTCACATGCACTATGGATTTGCACAACTGTTATTATTGCTGATTGATCCCTAATTGCTTGCACTTGCACTTGCACTTGATCACTCGACTTGCTAAAAACGCGTCCGTTCACTTTGGCTGCTCGATTGCAACTTCTAATAAATTTAAACAGTGATTTTTAAACTCTTTAAAGTAATACTCTTCTAATAAATACTTTTGAGCATGTCGTCCACAAGGTTGTTGATTGTGCACTGCTAATATCATTTCTTCGAATTTTGGGTTGAATTGTATTTTATAAATAGGCTGCTCTGACATTTTCTTTAGGAGTGTTATTATTGTTTTCTTACAGTTACGTTTCTGATGTTTTCTTAAATAATCGGCTCTTGAAAACAGTTTTCTACATTTTATGCAGATGAAGTTTTTCATTGTTGTTAATTGTTTAACGACTCAACTTTAAATGAGATGCGTGCGTAGTATCTACTCCTTTTATAAACTTAAGAGCAATATCGTATTTGGTAAAATAAGGAACTGAAGTACTTTTTAACAAATCAATATATTGTAAGTTGAAATGTGCATTGCTCAAACAATTTTATATTGTGAACTGGTAGAAAGTCATAATAAGTTTTCGTCCTCACACTTTAATATCTAAAATATTAATTGTAAGAACGCAGAAATTTTAATCCAACATACATGTACGTGCCCTACATTTGTATCATTTTTGGGAATCTAAAACATCAAAACGCAGAATTTATACAACTTGAAAATCAAACGACCTAACAGCTTACTACCAGGTGCTCATTTTATGTATGGAGATAAACTCGATAAAGCACAAGAAACATAAACATAAACAATGTGCGACCTAAAACACATATTTTAAATCTTTCTCTAACGAAATATATAGGTAGAGATGTAATTCAAAATTGATAAATTAAAATGTTTAAGGGTATACTATCTGATTATAAAAACTAAGCAATAAAATTCTGCTAAAACTAAATAACATTTTTATTGTTAATTTTTATCATCAGGTATTTAAAACCATAAATAAATTTCAAATGTGGCGTATTAGTTACATAAAAAATTTGAATAAAGGTTTTAATTTGAGAGTGCATATAAATAAAAGAAATAAATAAGTAGATCCATCCCTTCTCAGATAATTTAAAACATTAGAAAAGGAAAACCATTTTAATCGGTTAGCAGCAAATTATTGATGATGTAAAACTGAATCAAATGTTATCTATAAGGAGCTCACGTATAACAAATTTTCGGTATAAAGACCAAATTGTTTAAGATGAAACACGTACACGGTTTGTGTAAAAATAAAATATGTCGGATCTTTGAAAAATTGTATTAAACGTTTAAACAGCAATACAAATTTAATTACATATGAAAAATATTAAAACTTAGTATATGTAAATATTGTTATAATAACCATCAAAATATAAATATATTTTGCTTTTAATAACAATTAGGGAATTTATCGTAAAATTAGTGTTATAAAATTTGTAAACGGATGTATATATGTATATTAATATGGTTTTAATTTTAACATTTTATTTTTTAAAAACACTGGGATATGCAAGTTGGAAAAACTTATTTCTGAAAAATATACATAGTTAGTGCTTTTGCTACAAAACGCTTGGAATAATTTGTCTTCTGTTGAAATATGAAAATCATTGCGATTGTGTATAATATATTCAAAATTTCCGAAAAAAAATAATTGAGGATAATATCGCTTTTCAGTATTACTTTTTAATGATGTGCAAATTAAATGTGTTGTGGAAATATTACAAAACCTATCCGTTAGCTGTAAATGGTTTTTTGGAATTAATGGCAGAATATCTGGACTTGTAAACGAACTGTACTCTAAATCTGGCACGCTAAAATTCGTATGTTCTAAATATGCGTAAGCCTGAATTACACGCATTGAATTCACACCTTCAAATGATAGCTTAGTTGCAGCCGTAGTTATTCTGGCTATAGTTGTCGTTATAGTTGTCAATTTGTCAACGCTGCCACACAGTTTGTCACCATCAGTTGCTCGGAGCAGCTCTGATGTGCAATCTGGCTCATCTGCTTCACCTTTGGAAAATGGAGGCTGCCTTGGCGTGCGATCAGATGTAGCAGCATCATCGTCATCTCTGCCATTGAATTTGACGCCGCAGTTTCCTATGAGACTCCGATCATTAAATAAGAACATTTCGAATCCACCTGTTGTTGAGAAATCATCTTCAGCTGCTTCTGCTTCTGAGAAGCCCACTGTAGCTGCTGGGACGAGTTCTGCCTCAGTTGGTGGGACTCAATCCCTTAAAATAATTACTCCTCCTAAGTGCTTATTTGTTTCTCGCCTAGACCCTAAAACCACACCTAATGACATTATAGATTTTATTAGAGACAATAGGCTTTGTGAAGCTGATAATATCAAAAATATCAGGGCCGTAAAGATTAATCCAAAGCGTGAAGTGGCATTTTCTTCCTCATTCAAACTTTATGTTCCTGATGATTGTATTAATAGCTTGGGAAATATTAATAATTGGCCAAATGGAATTGTTCTTCGGGAGTTTAAACCATTTACTCATAGTGCTTTTTTACATCCACGACAAAACCCAAGGCAAAGTTACATAAGCAACTAATTTGTGATGATAGAACTGGGAAGCTTGTACTGAACTGTTATTACAAGAACGTTAATGGACTTCGAACTAAAACTAGTGATTTCTTTATTAACTCTTCGTGTTCCGATTGTCACATATTGCCTTAACAGAAACTTGGCTCCATAAGGACATTCTTGATTCGGAGTTATTTGATAGTTCATATCAGGTGTTCCGTCGCGACCGTTTTAACGACTCTGTAACTCGAAAGGGCGGAGGTGTTTTAATTGCAACAAAGACATTTCTACCAACGAAACTAATATGTTCCCCATCATCTGATGTGGAACTCATATGTACAATGTCTAATCTTGGTAAGAAGCGGAAAGTTTATTTAATTTGTGCCTATATACCAAATTCTTCGGATTTGCTGACTTACCGGTCATACATGTCTGCGATTGAGTATGTGTTGGACCTTGCTGATGATGGGGATGAAGTGATCGTACTTGGAGATTTCAACCTGCCCAACGTAAAATGGCCTTCGTGCAGGAACATTGTAGGGACCCCGACCGTGGGCTCCACTCTTTCATCTCTTGATCTTTGGTTTCTGGATACTGTTGGCTCTTTTGGACTTCAACAGATCAACTTTATTTCGAATCAACGATCATGCATTTTGGACTTGATTTTGGTTTCATCCCCCGATAGTTTTTGTTTGCACCGCTCCCATCATCTATTTGTTCTAGAAGACTCTCTTCATCCTGCCCTGACTTTTAATTTTAATATTTCATCTGATAGTAATCCTTATATTGTTAAATTAGCTAGTAGTCCATCGTTTAACTTTGCTAAGGCAGATTATTCTTACATGCAAGATCTCTTGGCAGCTTCTGATTGGTCTCCTGTAATCAATTGTGTCGACTTGAATGATGCTGTGTTGTCTTTTTATTGTATTGTATTTGATTGTTTTGTTAATTCTGTACCTTTTACAGCTATGAAAAATGGGTCTAAGTCTCCGCTTTGGTTCGATCGCGACCTAAAATATCTCAGGAATAGGAAAACTAAAGCTTGGAAAAGATACACTTGTAGTGGATTAGTTTCTGATTACGAACATTTTATTATCTTGCGTCGACGTTTGAATGTTCTTTCCGTGATAGCCCAACGTAGATATCTTGACTCGATTAGTGCTAAATTGCGCTATTGCCCTGGTGAGTTCTGGGGTTACGTCAATTCGAAGCGGGGTTCTCAAAGTGTACCTAGACTTATGACTAATGGCTTGATATCATAGGATAATGCTCTTGACATAGCTAATAAATTTGTAGAATTCTTTGCGTCTTCTTTTATTCGTCATGATGAAGATTTACCTCGGAATAGTAATATTTATAGTTCGTCTTATTCCATGCTTGACTTTGATATTGTTGAAATTGACGAGTTTACTGTGGAAGCTTGTTTGAATGGGATGGGGAACAGTGTGCACGCGGGTCCAGATGGTGTTCCTGCTTCTGTTCTAAAAAATTGTTCTACTTGCCTCGCCGGTCCTCTGTCGTACTTATTTACTCTGTCTCTTAGGTCAGCTTCTTTCCCTTATATTTGGAAATCGTCATTCATCATACCTCTTCACAAGAATGGAAAGCGGGATATTATATCCAATTATAGGCCTGTTTCCAAATTATCAGCCATTCCTAAATTATTTGAATCGATAATATATGATCTGTGTATGGTGTGTTAGTTTGGTGGCCGTCTATTGACAAGGCTTATAACCGGACAGGCCTGGAGAGGGTGCAGAGGTTTGCGTCCTTACTTATTACAGGCGCCCTCAGATCCACCCCTACTAAGGCCTTAAACACTATCCTTAATTTTATTCCGCTGGACCTGTTTGGTAAGCAAACGGCAGCATCCTCGGCCATAAGGCTCAATGCGGTTCACTGCTGGTCACGTACGGATTACGGGCACTCTAGGATACTGGGGCCACGTACCGCGGCGGTGGACTACATGGTTACCAAGCCATCATTCGGAATGAGAATTGCTGCCTCCTTCCCCTCTAGGCAAGAATGGACGGAGGGTCTATTTTTGCAGCCAGGGTCGATTCAGGTTTTCACTGACGGCTCTAGGAAGGATGGCAAAGGGGGTGGAGGTATTTACTCTGAACAATTGGGTATAGAAACCTCCTTTCGACTGCCAGACCATTGCAGCGTATTCCAAGCTGAGGTCATGGCCATATCACAGGCTATCGCGCAGCTGAGGGCCACAGCTAAGCCCCTGGCAAAATTATGTATATTTAGCGATAGTCAAGCTGCGATCAGATCGCTAGTAAGTGTTCACACGACATCCAAGGTCGTTGAGGACTGTCGCACGGAGCTCGTCCGCATGGCTGCTAGTACGGAGGTCAGTCTGGTCTGGGTGCCCGGCCACTCTGATATCCCGGGCAACACCAGGGCGGATGAGCTCGCGAGGCTTGGCGCAGGCTTGCCCGCTGAGGATATAACTCTTAAGCCGGGTGCTCCGCTTGCATCAAGCAAGCGGACCATACAAGAGTCCTTCTTGGAAATTGCAAATCGCAGGTGGAGGAAAGAGCCCACCTGTGTAACGACCAGATCTATCTGGCCCATCTACGACCGCAATAGGTCCAGAAACTTGGTCTCGCTCAAGAGAGCCGCAATCGGCAACGTAGTAGCGGTCATTACGGGCCACTGTCTCATCGGCAAACATGCCACTAGGATGGGGGTGACCACGCATGACTTCTGCAGGAGTTGCCTCAATGAGGAAGAGGAAGAGGACATCCTTCACTTCCTGTGTCAATGCCCAGCTCTAGCGGTGCGGAGGAATCGGAGCCTGGGCTCTACTTTCTTTAATGACCTGTCGGAGCTGAGGTCCGCCAGGATCAGCAGCCTAGAACAGTTCATTAAAGAGTCTAAATGGTTCGAACGGTAGTAATTGGGACTTCGTCCCATGTGGTATCACAATGGGCCTACCTTGGCCTAAGTGTGCCTTCTTTTGTTGGCAGCCACTTGAACCTAGAACCTAGAATATATGATCGCTTCTACTATTGTTGTAAATCGTTGATTTCTGTTAAGCAACATGGCTTCGTGAAAGGTAGATCCACGACCTCTAATCTAGTAACCTTGGTTTCATCTGCTCTGCGGTGTATGCAAAGAGGCAATATGATGGACTGTATCTATACAGATTTTAGTAAAGCTTTCGATAGGATCTCTCATAGGGTCCTTTTGTCGAAGCTTTCGTTGTTGGGGATTCCTCCTGGATTTCTTGGGTGGTTGGAATCGTACCTGTCTGATCGATCGGCGCAGGTGCTCTTTAATTCCGCAATATTCACACCAATCTTGGTGACTTCGGGCGTTCCACAGGGAAGTCATCTGGGTCCACTGTTGTTTGTGTTGTTCATTAATGACGTACAGAATGTCGTAACTAACTCGGAATTACTTATTTATGCGGACGATGTCAAGATTTATACTGAGATTTCGTGCTTTGACGACTGCCTTTTGTTGCAAGATGATTTAAACCGTTTTGTGGATTGGTGTTTGTATAATTGTCTTCTTTTAAGCATGACCAAATGCTCTGTTATGTCTTTTTCACGTGGGGTTTTGTCAATTGATTTTCGCTATACTTTGGGTAGATCCCTTCTGGCGGTCGTGGATCACATTAAGGACTTGGGACTGATTTTGGACCGTAGATTAGACTTTAGGCGGCATATTGACTACATCATTAGTAGAAGTAATTTTGTTCTGGGTTTTGTTCGCCGTTGGTCTAGGGAGCTTCGAGATCCCTACGTTCTGAAGGCATTGTATATGGGACTCGTCAGACCAATCCTTGAGTATTATTGTGTTGTGTGGTCTCCGTTTTATTCTGCGCATATAATGAGGATTGAGTCAGTACACAAGAGATTTCTTCGTTTCGCGTCGAGGGATTTGCCCTGGCGGAATAGCTTGGACTTACCGTGTTATGAGAGCCGATTAAAACTAATAAATTTACAAACATTGGAACGTCGACGTGAGGTATCTAAGGTTATTTTTGTTCATTTGTTGTTGATCGGGGAAATAGATTGCCCCGAGCTTTTATCGTCACTGAAAATTAATGTACCAACAATCAATCTGAGAAATTTTCATTTTCTGCATGTTGATGCTCACCGGACCTGTTATGCGACTTTTGGACCCATTAATTCTTTACTAAGATCCTATAATGATCATTTTTACACCTTAGACTTTAACTTAAGTATTAATCAAATTAAAAATATTTTAAAATAAAATAGATAGTAGATAAGTCATTATAATAAATAATATTGTTATATATTTTTACTTGTGTAAAGTCAGGGCAGTTGTCTGTTGGCTTGTATAAATAAATAAAAAAATAAATAAATAATAGTTGTTAAACTTTCCTTCATTTCTATTAGACTTTTTAGATGTGTAATTGAGCAGGATTAATCTTATAATATACTAAATTCAGAGCGCAGTACTTCAGCTTATATATAAATCATTTCAGAGTTAGTTAGATTTACTCTATTCTGTCCACAACATTTTCCAAATTTTTAATTTTACTGGATAAATATAAATCTATATCAAATTCGTGCGTATTATAACAATAATATTTTATTAATTTGGGTCTATTATTAAATAAATTTTGAGCTAATTCACAATTAATTTTGCCTATACCTAAAGCATTATAACCATCAAAATCCGTGGAATTCGATTGATATGCCGATTTTACAAATCTTTTAATTTAAGCATTATTATAATAAGCGCCTCCAATATTCTCGAAAATGAAAATAATAAATAATGTTCCGGAAAATAATTATTTATTATGTATTATAAAAACATTTGTTTTGTTGTTATGGTGTTGTAACTCAAACGGTGCCCAATCTTATGAAATAAAATTGCTTCAAAATCTTTTGAACAATCGGAATTCCCACCAAATATTTTACAATTAAAGAAATAAAAAACGTTATACTTTGACTTTAACAACTGTTTCGAGGATTGGAAAAAACGTTGGCATAAGTGTATTGTGGCCGGTGTGGTATATCCCCTAGACTGTCACGGTTGCCATGTAGTGGGTTCCTGGATTCTAACTCTTCAGTGGGGTTGTCTTCTTTGTTGGATGGGTGGCTCTTACGAGCACTTTCCCTAGGGAGTTTTTGAGGCAGCTCTCTTTGAGCAGGAACCTCAGAGGAATTGGTAGGGCAGCACGAGTGCACGGTCCCAATGTAAAGACTTTGATAGCTTTCAGTCAATTCCTCGTTTATTTAGAATTTCTTAGCCTATTTATACAAAAATATTCTTACGTCTAGAGTTCTTATTGGTTAAAATATTTCTAAATGACCTATCAATTCCTTACTCAGCGCCCCACATTAAGTACACTCACTCCGCAACGTAAGGGGTTCAAATTACTCCCAAATTACTCTACAAATATTTCGAGTGTTTATGATGCGCGATGCACTTTCCCTTGTTGCTACCTTAGGCGCCGACGGGCTAGGCTCTCACTCATTGTTTCTCCTGCATTATGCGTGAAACGTGAGCACCCCCTGCAATGTGGGTCAGCGCTCGGCCTGTGGTGTCCGGCAATGACCTACGTATAGTGCCGTAGGTCGGGATCTTAAGTGCTGCGCTTGGTTTCATGTTCTGTTTTGAGTGATGCGTTTAATGTTTGGGTGACTCTGGCAGGTTAATTAATAGGCGTATCACACCTTCCCCCTTTGGGAAAAAAAAATTTTAGACGATTATGAGATAATCGTGTTCTTAAAATTTTTTTTGTGTTACTGCTGAATGATGAGCAGAAATTTCGTAATATTATGGATTACATTTAGTGGCTTACGTTTAGATATTTCGTAATATTATGAGTTACAATGAAATACAAGTGAATGATAAACAGAAATTTCTTAATATTATGGGTTACATTTAGTGGCTTACGTTTAGATATTTCGTAATATTATGAGTTACAATGAAATACAAATGAATGATAAACAGAAATTTCGTAATATTATGGGTTACATTTAGTGGCTTAGGTTTAGTGTTTTAGTTTCAAATGAGCTTAATATTTACAATATTGGTGTGTAAGGGTATTTAATTTTATTATTTATGCTTAATTTATTCCTATAATTTTCTTAATCTATTTTTATGTACTTTAAATCTAGACTTATTTTTATCTTCAATGGTACAATTGACGGTGTCTATTTTGGTTATTTTATATGGTCCTTTGTATAAAGCATCCAGTTTCTCCCTATTTTGCAGTGTTAATAGTACCTGATCGCCTATTTTTAAGGATAATGGTTTACAATTGCAATCGTTTTTTTGTTTTCTTTGTTGTTTTGACAGTTCTAGGTATTGCTTCGCTTTATTGAGCGTTTTCTGTAGTCTAAATTTAATTTCTTTGCTATATAGGTCGTAGTTATAGATGGGTTCTGGGGTAACAACTGTGAGTTCGGACGGCAAATTTACTCTTTTTGCAAATACTAGTTCAAACGGTGTATAATTGTGAACGGCGTTATATTATAACAAAATGTATAATATGGTATCCACGCGTCTCAGTTGTCTCTGTTGTCATTCACGAAACACCTTAAGTACTCGTTAAGGCATTTGTGGTTTCTCTCGAGGGACCCTATTGTTCCTGGGTGCGCCGCTGTTGCAAAAAGTTGCTTTATTTTCAATAAATCGCATACTTCCGAGAAGATTTGGTTTTTGTACTCAGTTCCGAGATCAGATTTTATTTTTCTCATTGGTCCGTAAGTGAGTATAAATCCGTTGACTATTGCTTTTGCAATAGTGTTAGCCTCTTTGTCTCTTGTTGGAATTATTACGATATATGTATTTACTCAGGTCGCACTGCATGGTCACTGCGTACCTATTGTCACTGGCCGTTTTGGTAAATGGGCCTACAGTATCTTCTAGATACTATGTCGAATACCTTTGCTGGTGTTGTTGTTATTTCGATGCGTTCCTTATTGTGCTTTTGATGTTTGTTTTTCGCACAAAACTCACAACTGTTTACATATTTTGCTATGCTTTTCTTCATTTTTTTCCATCTATATATTTCTTTGAGTTTATTGTACATTCTCGATTGACCTAGATGTCCTCCGGTGGATGTAGAGTGGAAGTTGTATATTATTTCTTTTATTTTCGTCATATCCGTTACGTATTCTTGGGGTTTGTATATTTTAATAGTTTTATTCTTTAAAACTTCATTACCTAGGGTTTTAAATGCGGTTTGATTAATTATTTTAAATATTTCATTTTCTGCAGAAAGTTTTAGAGTCTTGGTCTGAAATTGTATATTATTCTCCAATATTTCGAATACCCGCTCCAGTGCTGGCTCTACTGATTGGTTTATCTTTATATTTATATACCGCTAATAAATTATTTTCGATTTGTGCACAATACTCATAAATACTTTAATTTGTTTATTGCTGCAGCTGTTAATTTCCAGTTTTAGTTTCGGTAAGTGAGCAACTTCGCTTGGGGATAGTGCTTCTACTACGCACAGTTGATCAGGCTGTGGATTTATGTCGCTATTTTCCGTTGCATTGCTTGTTTTGTTGTTTATTTGTTTTGACATTGCACGAGTTTGTGCTCGTAGGATGTTGATATCCTTAAGATCGCTAATATCGAGTTGTATTCTCGATAGCGCATCTGGTCCAACATTTTCGTTTCCTTTTACGTATCGGATCTCGAAATCGAATTCTTCGAGGTCTGATCTCATTCGCGTTAATTTTGATGATGGATTTTTCATGCCAAATAGATATGCTAAAGGGCGATGGTCTGTGTATACTATGAATTTTCTACCGTATATGTAAGGCTTAAAATATGTAATGGCCCAGTGTATTGCCGCGAGTTCTTTCTCTATTATTGCCTTGTTTCTTTCTCCAGGTGTGAATGTCTTGCTTGCGAAAGCAATTGGGAGTTCCTTTCCATCGAAGTTTTGCGCAAGTATCGCACCGCATGCAAAATCTGATGCATCGGTTGAAATTATGAATTGGTTATTAAAGTTTGGGTGTTGTAATATGGTAGGTGACATTAAGAATGATCTTAATGTATCAAAGGCTTTTTGGTGAGCATCCGACCACTCAAATTTAGCGTTTTTTCGTAGTAGCTTGTTCAATGGTAGTGTAATTTCTGCGAAATTAGGGACGAATCGGCGGTAATAGTTGCAAAAGGCAACGAAACCCCTGACTTCGTCGGTATTTTTAGGGATAGAGTAATTTTTTACAGCTTCATATTTAGATTTATCTGGTCTGACACCTTCTTCTGATATTTGATGTCCCAAGTAGGTAACTTCCCTCTGAAAGAATTTACATTTTTCAGGGTTTAATTTAAGGTTTCTTTCCCGAAGCCTTTTAAATACTGATAGCAAATTCTTTAAGTGGTGTGATTGGGAACATCCTATTACGATGATATCGTCAATATATAGAAAAGCTACATCCGGCGTTAAGCCTGCCATGGCAATAGCCATCATTCTCTGGAAACTGTTTGGACTTATATTAAGTCCGAAAGGTAGTCGTGTGTACTGATAATGACCTTGATTAGTAGAGAAAGCTGTGAATTTCCTAGATGCTTCATCTAGCGGTACCTGATGAAAACCTGACATTAGGTCCAGAGTTGAGAAGTATTTAGCTCGGTCCATTTGGTCGAGTATATCTTCTATTCGCGGTAATGGGAACTTGTCCGCTAAAACTTCTTTGTTTAAATTTCTAAAGTCTACTACTAATCGCCATTTCTTTTCCTGGTTGGATGATTTTTTTGGTACTAAAAGGATTGGTGAATTAAATTGGGATACGGAGTTTTCTATTATTCCATCTTTTACCATGCGTTCTACTTGCTGATTAATTTCGTATTTGTGAATTTCGGGGATACGGTAGTTTTTAGTGTACACTGGCCTATTATCAACGAGCTCTATATTTTGTTCGTAAAAATTGTTTGTTGACAGTGGTTCGTTATCAAGGGCAAAAATGTCTTGATATTCTTGGCATAGATTTTCAAACTGTGCTCTTGCGTATTCTGGTATTGTATCAAGTTTTAATTTTGAAATTACTTGCTTAGCTCTGTCTATTTTTATTGAATTTGTTTTAATTATTTTGAAGTCTACCAGAGGTGGTACTTTGATTTTACTTTCTTGAAATGTTACCGTTTTGTTTGTTGTGTTTAAAATTCGTACGAGTGGTTCTTTGTGCGTGGTGATTGTTCCTGCAACAAATACGCCTGGTTGAATTTATTGTCCTGAGATGACTATGTCATCAGCTGTTTGTGCTTCTGCAATATTTATTTTACGGATAATTTCACAACGTGGTGGAACGGTAATAGAATTTGCTGATGGGCCACTTAAAATTGGTACTTCTATCGAATTATTGGTAGTGTTTAAAACCAGCGTCCACGTGTCGTAGTCGATGGTGGCCTTAAATTTTGTTAGAAAGTCTAATCCCAAAATCGCATCGGCTTCGATAGCCGAAATAAGTGCTCGATTGAAAAGTGGTCGTTGAAACGAATTTTTGTATATGTTGCCCTGATAGATGCTTTTTTGTTATCCGTTACCCCTTGTATCATGCAGGTGTTCTTGGGATAATATGCTTGGTCGGGATTGATCTTTTCTTTTTTGAAAATCGATATTTCTGCTCCAGTATCCACAATGAACATGCATACTGTGCCGCACATTTCTACATGAGCCCTTACGAAGTTGGTTAATGAAAGATTTAGTTGGTATACTCGGGGTGTGTTTGCGATGCGCCCCCCAACCGTGCTGTTTCTGCATTGGGCTGGGGGTCTTGGTATTCCCCCGATTCATAGTGATTTACACTTCTGTTTGAGGGATTTATCCGACTATTTTGCGTCCGGTTAGCCTGTTGTATTTGGATAGGCCTGTGGTTCCTGTTGTAACTACTGTTATTACTGTAGTTAGGCCTGCTTTGGTTGTTATAGGCTTGCCTGTTGGTATTATTGTAGGTTGCCATATTATTGTAGTTTTGTCCGTTATTATTGTACCTGTTGTTATTATTGTACCTGTTGTTATTATTGTACCTGTTATTATTGTTGTATCTGTTATTGCTGTTGTATCTGTTATAATTATTATTATTGTAGCCATGCCAGTTATTTCTACCCCTGTTTGGGTAATTTCCTGATCTTTCAGGTTGATTGCTCCTATATTGGAGGATGTTGCATGGTGGTTCTTTGTATACTGTTGTTGCTTTTGCTGTTATTTCCGTTAATGTTGTGAGGTTGCTCGCTTTTAGTATGAGCGCAGTTTCTCGATTTGTTACATTATCGATGAATGACTGTACCGAGAATTTTTCGGCTAATTTTTCAGCCGCTTCTCCTGTTGCCACTTTCTTAGCTATTAGTGCTCTTGTTAGCTGGCTGGAGAGGTTTTTTATTTGATTTGCAAAGTCCGTTAGTTTTTTGCTTCCTTGCCTTAGTGTTCTTAATTGCGCTAAGATTGCGTCTGACGAAAGCTTGGCTGAAAATTTTTGGCGTATTTTTATTTTTATCGCCTCGACCGAGTTTATATCCTCGGTTATCACGAGCTTAGCCTTACCTGTTATTCTTGTTTTTATGAACTTTATCATTATATTTTTGTGGTCTGCTGCTGTGAGTTCCTCCAGCAGTTCCATAGATTCGATGAATGTTTCTGTTTGGTCATGCTTTCCGTCGTACGTTTGGATCAGGGAGGTCGCTGTTTTTATGTCGAAAGCCATAGTGTCGTTTGATTTTTGTTCGTTTATTAACGTAAGGATATCGTTTACCAAGGTTATTATTTGTTTGTAGTATTCTCTGTATTTGAGTACTATAGCGGCCTCTGCCGGTGTGGATACGCAACGTTTTGCTTCTGCAAAGAGGTTATTTACTATTTCTTCCTTTTCTTGCAGTGTTTTCTGGGTGTATCCCCTGCTTTTGCTTTTAATAAAGTTACTCAATATTTTCTGTAGCTCTTCTTTGATTTCATTTATCCTGTCCATTAGTTAAATAGTTCTTCGTTGTGGACATATCTGCGTAAGATGCGTACTCGCTAAAGCCTCTCATTGTTTACTGGCAGTGTACTAAAATATTTAGATTTTTACAACTGCTGGTTCACCTAAGTATTTTTTCTTTAGGATCTTCTTATGATCCTTGTACAACATATAGATGAGCTCAATTGCTTTTATTATAGCAATAATTAATAGGATCAGCACAATCTGCTTGTTTTCGATGTTTACTGTGTCTTCAATAATAACGTTATTTACAATTTCTCCATTATTATCGGCGTTTTTTGATTGCGTCGTACCCATTGTACCATGAAATACCGTTTACTACTGGTTAATTTACCGAAGATTTGCCTCTGTTTTATCTGGTGGGCATAGTCCTCACGTTGATAAAAAAATTTTCCTCTTAGTTATTTATATATTTAATTTCCTACTTGTACATATTTTATTATATTATTTATTTTTCTATTATTTAATTTAGTTCCATATTATTTTATTTATTTCTTACTTGTACATATTTTATTTTATTATTTATTTTTCTATTATTTAGTTTAGTTACATATTATTTCATTTATTTCCTACTTATTTCCTTTATTGTGCTTTATATTATTTAGCGTCTTCTTTGCGCTTGCTGCCAGTTGTCCGTATTTAGCCTGTTCCTCCTTTGTTGAGGCTAAAGTGGCTTGTAATTTATAATATTGTAGGTCCCTGGCCGCCTTCTTTCTTCGACCCCCTCGCTTGGGTTTTGATTTTATTGCTGGTGTTTTATTCTTCCTTCTCTCGGTCCTCGCCCTGTACTCCTCTATTGTTAGCTTCTTTGGCCCGGGGGTGTACTTGGGTACGTCTTGTTGGGTTACAGTTGTTGGTTCAGGGACGTACGGCTCCCCTGGTCTGTCCGCTGGGTAGAGCGTAAGGTTGTCCACCTTGCTTTCGGGCCTTTTGTTCGCTGTCTTCTTTATTAGGGTGAATAATCTGTCGAAGGCAGCATCCAGTTTGCTCATCGCTATTGTTTTTCTTTTTTTTTTATATAGTCCTCTTCTTCGTCCTTCGTCCAGAGATTATTTTAGCAGCTTCGATTAGTCACGGTCGCCATTGGTATATCCCCTAGACTGTCACGGTTGCCATGTAGTGGGTTCCTGGATTCTAACTCTTCAGTGGGGTTGTCTTCTTTGTTGGATGGGTGGCTCTTACGGGCACTTTCCCTAGGGAGTTTTTGAGGCAGCTCTCTTTGAGTAGGAACCTCAGAGGAATTGGTAGGGCAGCACGAGTGAACGGTCCCAATGTAAAGTCTTTGATAGCTTTCAGTCAATTCCTCGTTTATTTAGAATTTCTTAGCCTATTTATACAAAAATATTCTTACGTCTAGAATTCTTATTAGTTAAAATATTTCTAAATGACCTATCAATACCTTACTCAGCGTCCCACATTAAATACACTCACTCCGCAACGCAAGGGGTTCAAATTACTCCCGATTCGTGCGACAAATATTTCGAGTGTTTATGATGCGCGATGCACTTTCCCTTGTTGCTACCTTAGGCGCCGACGGGCTAGGCTCTCACTCGTTGTTTCTCCTGCATTATGCGTGAAACGTGAGCACCCCCTGCAATGTGGGTCAGCGCTCGGCCTGTGGTGTCCGGCAATGACCTACGTATAGTGCGGTAGGTCGGGATCTTAAGTGCTGCGCTTGGTTTCTTGTTCTGTTTTGAGTGATGCGTTTAATGTTTGGGTGACTCTGGCAGGTTAATTAATAGGCGTATCACACCGGGGGGGATTACTTTGAGGGGGACGTAATAGATTTGGCAGAATAAGTAAAGAATTTTAAAATTATGAACAAAGTACATTTTTAATTGCACTGGTCCATATTCCCGTAAGGAAACTTCCTCCAATGCTGTTACGCTTGACCTAAAATGTGGGTAGAATGCATGCCCCCCAAGAATGCTCTCTTCAAATCTCCAGCGGCATACATATTGATCATTATTAAATATAAACGTAATTTTTGCATGAGCATTGATTGTGTTGGGCGACTAATAGCTTAAAGAACGAGGCAGGAATAAAATGCATAGCGAAGGTAGAATAGAACTTTATTCGTAGGTGGTGCCAAATGGACTGACTTACTCTTGTGCGGTTAAGCACAGTTATAAGTTACAGAATGTATATAATGGTAATGGGCATTTTACGACACCCCAACTTGCCACATCGTAATAATCATTGTTCATTATGTAATTAATTCAAATATAACGTGATCCTTTTAAAAATAATGTAATCAAAACCGTGTCGTTTTCAAAAATACTATGATTTTATGATGGAGCACAAGCCATGCCCATACCCGAAATGCAGAATAGTAATTTTCTCGTGCTTACGACCTTTGTTAGGCAATCTGCAATATTGGCATCGGTAGGCACATATTTCAATTTGATCGTTCCGTCTAAAAACCTGTCACGTACAAAGTGGTATCGGATAGTGATGTGTTTGTTATTCGGTCGATAAGTTTCCCCCTTTGCGATGGCCAATGCCCTTGATTATCGCCTTGCAGTAGTACAGCACCAATAGCGTCGAACTGGCATAGAAACTGGGCCAACCAGGATGCTTCATGGACCGCTAAAGTCATGGCCATATACTCAGCCTCTGCCGATGAGAGTGCCACTGTTTTTTGCCTTCTAGAGCTCCAGAATACAGCTCCGCCTGCCAACTTGAACACTCATCCGGTGCACGAGCATCGACTGTCGACGTCCGATGCCCAGTCCGCATCTACGTACCCGTTGATTGTTTCTGTCGAAAAACAGTATTAAATCCGATAGTGTATCGTACCGCGAAGATACCGCGAAATCCTCTTGATTGCCTTCCAATGCTGTGTACCAAAAGTGGTGTTGAAGCGACTGACGTTGCTAATTGCGTACGCTAGATCTGGGCGGCTTCCCTGGACCAGGTAGAGCAGACATCCGACTACCTCTTGGTATGGCACGTCGGTTAACTGTTTGCCTTCGTCGATCAATGATGAGTCTCTGCGCCACATCGGTCGATGTAGAGACTGGCTTACATTCGCCCATCTCAAAACGATCGAGTATTTCTTTCACGTATGCTGACTGCTCTATGGAGCATCGTCTTCGTAATGGATTGTTATGCCGATGCAATTCTTCGCACGTCCCATGTATTTTATGTATGTGTTGTCACATACCTGCACACCATAAAATTAGGAGATCGTCGACGTAGATAGCGACTATTAATTTGGTGTCCGTCGTGTAGTATACGTACGGGTCCAATTTGGATTTAAAAAGCCCGAACGATTGTAGTGCGTCGTCGGGGCATTTGTTCCATTGCCTGCCGCTCTGCTTCAGGCTATACATCGCCTTCTTCAATTTGCATACCCGGCCGCTACCGTCCTCGAAATCGTCAGGTTGCTGAATGTAGATGTCCTCGCCTAGGTTACCTTGCAAATATGTTGTTATCGCATCTATTTGGTCTATGTTTAGACCCCGTCGCGCTGCCAATGCGATGAGCAGTAGCATAAACGTGTACCGAACGACTGGCGAGTATGTTTAGCTTTAGCCACTAGACGTGCCTTGTGCCGTATTTCCGTACCGTCGTTTGTTCTTTTTGTTTTGAAGACCCATTTCGTCTTTATAGCCTGCCTACCGGCGGGCAGGTCTACGAGGTCCCACGTTTTATTTTTATGTAGGGAGTTCAGTTCGCTGGTCATCACCTCTTGCCATTGGGTTGCATTGTGGCTCTCTAAGGCTGTCTCGCGGGTCTGCAGGTTTCCCGGTTCACGATCACGGGCTAAATAAGACGAAGCGTCGAATCGGTTTACTGTATGACGAATTCTCTCCCCACCTGCGTGGCTCGCTTGTGGGTGTCTGTCTACCAAAAAACTACAAACTGCGGCCGTTGCAGCAGCTATTGCAGTATTTCGACGAGATTTCATAGTAGTTTCGCAAATGTCTATAATATAGACAACATTATTAATTGTAATAATAAAAATCCTTTGAAAGCACAGTTTCATTTACTTAATTCGGGAATTTCAAAAAGCCGACACTTCTCTAAAATGCACAGTAAAACATCAAATTACATGTTGAGCACAAAATGACATTTCAAGAAACAAAACTACCTAATGCTTTTCATCTACACAAAAATTCACCCGGTATACTTTTGTAGTAAAATCTCCTAGACTTGTTTTAGACTAATTTCAACTATTCTAGCATGTTTAGGCTAATAAAATTTTAACGGCATATAACTAGAATTAAATACATACAATACGGATTCCAGTGAATTTAAAGGAAATTTGAGGAAGCAAACTTTCAGATTAACCTGTGATTCTCACTAGATTACGGTGGTAGGAGTTCTGTTTTAGTGGAATAACTTTCTATTTTCCTAATAAACTGAGTAGATGACAATGTGTAATTGAAATTTGAAACATTCAATTAAACACTTAAAAAAATTGTTAAGCTATCTGGCGCAAGTAATCTTAATTTGCACATTAAAATTCCAGATGCATACTCTAAATGCGCCATCAGAATAGCCTCAGACAGTTTGGCAGCGAAACAACATATAGGCCCCGCTCAAAGTGACTTATTTTCAGTGGGAGACGCCGTCCATTAATTTCCTTGAAAAATGTTCTTCCATTTTTATCTCCATCAATGGTAACAAGGATCATTAATTCTAAAGTGCTTTACGACGCTTCTAACTACAATATTTATAATGTCTTTTTCTGCTTCTGTATAGGCAAAAAACGATGGGTGCGGCTGCTTCTCATCAGGCCACTTCGGTCACATTCAATACCTTGGATGACGTTGGTTGTTTTTAAGCATTTTAGTTATAAAGTTCATTAATCACTCGCATTAAACAACTTGGAGGCAGGAATATATCAACCAAGATTTGTTGTCCCGTGATTTTTGTTAAATCAAATAAAAATCTGTAGGGCAAAACCCTATATTAACGCAAAATTAAAACTTGTCACTTATGCTCGTTCAACGTTTCCTCTTTCCTATGAAAATATTATGTGACTTATATGTACATACAATTATGTATTTACACTATGACCATGAGGACCTTGACCCTTAGCGCCAGGCTGCGATGATAAGAAAATTATACTTGAACAAATTTGGAAATTCTTCAGACAAAGTTATATAAAATTGAGAATTTTCCATAAAATAATTTCTGATAATTTATGATATATCTGATATGCATAAATGTACTATTGCTCAGTGTATTTTTTATTTGATTGATTTTTGTCTTGACTTGCCTGAAGAAATTTAAAAAAGTTTAAGTTTGAGGAACACTGTGAAGATGAATGATTTTATCATAGTCTATGTTTTGATTTAATAACTAAGATGAGTTCGACTAAAAAATATTTACCACGCATTCAGAAAAGCTTTAGAACAAAAATTTAAGGAAAAAAAAACTTGTTAAACAAACACATAAAATTGATAACCCTTTCAATATATGTATGTATATAATAACAAATCGCCAAGTTTAATTGGTTTAAATGACTTAGTAGAGATTACGCCAAAAGTAAGGTAATTATTAGGTTTAATTGTACATATGTATGTGATCTTTCTATGCTATTTTTGAGAATACATTATGTACGTCTTTGTTTCAAAGATTCATAAATCATACTAAGATCATGTAAAAGATAGGTTTTACTTTGCACTTGTGCTACCTGTTTTCGATCAAAATGTACACGCCTTTTGATAGCGGGCGCGTACTACTGCAAATAATATTCAACAAATACAGAAAAATACGTCAACTTAATTATAAGTACTTCAATACAAATAGCTACCTAATAGGATTTTGGTCTATCGTTGAAATAGTTACCACCCATGCGTGAAAATAAATGTCTGAGTATTTTATAAGCTTTTATTTAACTTCATATGTTTAGTTCAAATCCGCATCTTCATCGGGAGAGAAAAAATATAGAACGGTAGTACTATAGAGTCATCGATCTCCTTGAGAGTAGATTCCACCAAATCCCACTTATGGAAACGGATATCGAGAAGACAGCCTTTTCTGTGAACAACGGAAAATATGAATTCACTAGGCTGTCTTTCGTGTAGGGTAAAAAAAAATAACAAGAACAAAAACCCATACATTAATAAATAAATAAATAAATAACATAGTAAACATGGGCGTTCAGGATCCCGAGCGTATGATGCCAACCACCAACCTCCTCCCCGGTTGCTTCTCTCCTGTAAATAGAAAAACAAAAAAAACGCAACCTTTGAGTATAATGACGACTCAACCGTACCTCCACCGGCAAACAAAATACTTCCGGATGTAATTACTACTTAGTAAACTCAACAATTACAAAATTAGGCGCCTCCGCGTCCCGAGCGTATCGCTGGCAGAAACACCAAATCCAGCGATCCTCTTGCCGAACACTGGTGCCTTCGCCACTAAGGGAGCAACCCAGTCTAGGACATTCAACCCCTAGCCAGGCATACCGTCATTCTTGACGCTCTGACTAAGGGAGCAACCAGTCCAATACTTTAAACCCTTAAGGGGCACACTTAATGTCCGGCCCGATTATGGGAGCATCAAGTGTCTAATACACACAACCCTTAATGGGAAACGCTCGCGCGGAATAACTATACTACAAACTAAACCGAAAAAGTACGGACGAACATGCCAAAATACTCAGTGATCACTCACCTCCTACAATTGAAATACACTCCCAATTTCTTCTTTATTTTACCAAATTCTCTGCGACACAATATTCACTGGGGATAGACACTTTGAAAGTGACGATATGGGCAAGGTTCTAGGTTCTAGGTTCAAGTGGCTGCCAAAAGAAGGCACACTTAGGCCAAGTTAGGCCCATTGTGATACCACGTGGGACGAAGTCCCCAAATAACTAGCCTTCGAACCATTTGGACTCTTTAATGAACTGTTCCAGGCTTCTGATCCTGACGGAGCTCAGTTCCGACAGATCATTAAAGAAAGTGGAGCCCAGGCTCCGATTTCTCCGCACCGCTAGTGCTGGGCATTGACACAGGAAGTGAAGGATGTTCTCCTCCTCTTCCTCATTGAGGCAACTTCTGCAGAAGTCAAGCGTGGTCACCCCCATCCTATTGGCATGTTTGCCGATGAGACAGTGGCCCGTGATGACCGCTAACGTTGCTGATAGCGGCTCTCTTGAGCGAGACCAAGTTTCTAGACCTGTTGCGGTCGAAGATGGGCCAGATAAATCTGGTCGTTGCGCAGGTGGGCTCATTTCTCTACCTGCGATTAGCAGTTACCAGGAAGGACTCTTGTATGGTCCGCTTGCTTGATGCAAGCGGAGCACCCGGCTTAAGAGTGATATCCTCAGCGGGCAAGCCTGTGCCAAGCCTCGCGAGCTCATCCGCCCTGGTGTTGCCCGGGATGTCGAGGTGGCCAGGCACCCAAACCAGACTGACTTCAGTTCTATCAGCCATGTGGATGAGCTCCGAGCGACAGTCCGCAACGACCTTGGATGTCGTGTGAACACTAACTAGCGATCTGATCGCAGGTTGACTATCGCTAAAGATACGTATATTGACCAGGGGTTTCGCTATAGCCCTCAGCCACGCGATTGCCTCTGATATAGCCATGACCTCAGCTTGGAATACGCTGCAATGGTCTGGCAGTCGAAAGGAGGTTTCTATACCCATTTGTTCAGAGTATATACCTCCACCCACTTTGCCGTCCTTCTTGGAGCCGTCAGTGAAAACCTGAATCGACCCTGGCTGCAAAACTAGACCCTCCACCCATTCTTGCCTCGAGGGAAAGGAGGCAGTAATGTTCATGCCAAATGATGGCTTTGGAACCATGTAGTCCACCGCCAAGGTACGTGGCCCTAGAATCCTAGAATGCCCGTAATATGTACGTGTCCAGCGGTGAACCGCGTTGAGCCTTATGGCCGAGGATGCTGCCGTTTGCTTACCAAACAGGTCCAGCGGAATGAAGTGGAGGATAGTGTTTAAGGCCTTAGAAGGCTGGATCTGAGGGCGCCTGTAATAAGTAAGGATGCAAACCTCTGCACCCTCTCCAGGCCTGTCCGATTGTAAGCCTTGTCAAGAGCTGGCCACCAGACTAACACACCATACACAAGTGTAGGCCTAATAACGGCCTCATAGAGCCAGTGGACAATACGGGGTTCCAGCCCCCATTTCCTTCCAACAGCTTTCCTGCAAGAGTACAGAGCCACGGTGGCCTTGCGCGCTCTTTCCTTAATGTTGTCTTTCCAGTTTAACTTTCTATCGATGATCAGGCCCAGGTACCTGACTTGATCTGAAAGTATAAGGTTGACACCCTTTAGTGTTGGTGAGACAAAGGTGGGGGTCCGGTGTTTCCTGGTAAACAACACCAGCTCGGTCTTATCCAGATTGACCCCTAAGCCACATCTGCCACACCACCGTGCAAGCTTTGCCAGAGCACGTTGAAGCACCTCCGTCAAAGTGTTCACATGTTTGCCCGAGACTGCCATCGCAATGTCGTCGGCATAAGCAACCACTTTGCACCCGGAGCCATCTAACTCCACGAGAAGGCCATTGAGAACTAGGTTCCAGAGAACCGGCGATAGGACACCCCCCTGTGGGGTGCCCCTAGCCGCAAATTTCCTTATGGAACCATTCCCAATAGTGGCATTTATGACTCTGCAACCGAGCAACAAGTCAATAAGCCCTATGACCGACCCGCTAATGCCCAGGCCCCTTGGTGCGTTTGTGATTGCCTCTGGCCTGATATTATTGAAGGCCCCCTCTATGTCTAGGAAGGCTGCCAAGGTGAATTCCTTGTAGAGAAGAGACTTCTCCACCTGGTCAACGAGAGCATCCAGGGCGGTCTCAGTGGATTTACCCTTGGTATAGGCATAAGGGATTAAGATAGCCTACCCGGATTTATGCTATCCTTGATGTAGACATCCAAAAGTCTTTCCAGAGTTTTGAGAAGGAAAGAAGAGAGGGTAATGGGCCTATAATGCAATGGGCTTAGGAATATGCGAGAGCTGCAAACAGGCTTCAAAAATGATAAGCAGCCAAGGGCTGATTAGCGAAGAAGCCCTTTGAAGCTCCGCTGGTATAATGCCATCCAAACCTGGTGACTTGTATGGCTTAAAACTCTTGTTAGCCCAATCAAGTCTTTCGCGGTTAGGGACCCCTGTTACGAGGTCCCCAGCCTCCTGTGTGGCTGTGGATACCACCGTTTGGCTGTCCGAGCAGCCAGGAAAGTGAGTCTCTATCAGCAACTCCAGAGTTTCCATGCTCGTCGAGGTCCAGTCCCCATTTTGTTTCATCAGAAAACCGGGTGCACAAGGCGTCGTGGCGAGTATCTTTCTGAGGCGATTAACCTCGGATACCTTCTCCACTTCGCCCCAAAATTTCTCCCACGAGGACCTTTTGGCCATCCTGAGGGATTTCTTGAAGTTCCTAAGGCTCTCCTTATAAGCAGACCATTCATTGGTGCTCTTGGCCTTGTTGAACTGCTTACGGCATTCCTTCCTGAGTGCCGTGATTTCATTAGTCCACCATGGGGGCTTGGGTTTGCCCCAGGGTTTGTACGAGGGGCAAGCAATTTTGGCCGCCCTGTTGCAGGCTCCAGTCAGCACGTTCACCGCTACATCAATGTCCTGTCGGCTATTGATGATTGGTGGTCCTTCAGTCGGTAACGCCTGCTGGAGAGCCCGATTATACCTATCCCAATTCGGCCTCCTCCTATTAATAAAGGGGCTACGAATTGGTTTAAGAAAGTCAAGTCCGAACTCAATGTATGATCGGACAACGAAGGCTCCTTGGAAACTCTCCAGTCCTTAACAATGTGGGCGGAGTTCTCGGTACACAGGGTAACGTCGAGAACCTCCCGTCTCACAGAGCTGACAAAAGTAGGCTCATCACCTACGTTGCACACCTGAAGGTTAGAGCTAAGTATAAAGTGAAGAAGAGACTCACCTCTATCATTTATGTCCGAGCTACCCCAGACGGTATGGTGGGCGTTCGCGTCTGCGCCGATTACTAGCGCTTGCTTGCGCTTAGCTGCCTCCGCGACGATATTCCGCAGGGTCTCATGTGGAGGGGGCCCCTTATGATCATGGGCCATATACGAGGATGCCAGCCAAATGCTGTTCGATCCAAGTTCCACCATAACCGACACCGTATCCCTGTCACTGAAATGGTTTAGCATGAAGGCATTATAGCTGGTATTCACTAGAATGCAGGTTCTAGGTTTACGTACTCCCTTTGCGTAGAAGCTGCAGTAACCCTTAAGATTGAGTCCGCAAACCCGGTCTCCAACGACCCATGGTTCTTGGACAAGAACAACGTCCTCCCCCTTTTGCGATAGGCGCAGGAGGAGTGCAGCGGACGCTGCCTTAGAGTGGTGTAGGTTAATCTGCACCACTCTCAGCTTGCTCTCGCTGGGTAGGGGACGTCTCTAACACCGTCACCTCGGCGTCATCGACGTCTGAAAGTAGGATGTTCTCTTCCAGGTCATCCTGAATGAAAAGTTCTCCCAACAATCCAGAAGCTGATAGCGTATCGCTACCCTCATCCATGGATGCTGACGGAGATGATGGGGGGAGTTTCTCAGCACCGGCCAAAGTCTTTGCTTTTACTACGGTGCTGATCTCTCCACTTTGTCCAGCGACACCATCCGGTCTTTCGACTCTCCTGTCCTTCGAATAGACGGACAGCACAATGCAGTCGAAGCCATAAAAGATTTTGTCGCCCTTAACCTCTAGAGGTGCCAGAGATTCCTCATTTAGGATAACAATGGCTTGCCTCGTTTTGCCCTTGACCTCTCCGACCTGTGCAATCCTCCAATCATCGGTCGGAAGATTGCGATTGCGCATACGCATGATGGCCAGGATCTTTTCTGGTTCAGAGGGCTCCGCCGGGATCCACGTTATGGCTCTCGGTCTGTTCGGGATCTCGTCCCTGGACACGACCTCGAGCCTGGCACCTGGCCAGACCTCGCCCAGACAGGAAATCGCTGCTTTGTAGAGATCTGCTGATCGCTGATCCTTGCAAGCCATTAATTTCACGCAACCTCGATACCACCCAGCATCTGAGCAACAGGGGGTAGGGCCGGCGTTTTTCTCCATGACGTCCATAAAGACTCCGAGTAGCGCAATCCGGACCGATCTCCAGTTGTCCAAGGAGATAGCGCCATTCGGATCGCTGCGGTTTATGACAGCCAAGATCAGGTCGCCCTTCGCCACTTCACTAAATGGCTTAGTCGGCCTGACCGTCTGGGGGGCTGTCTTTGGCCGCTTCGTGGAGGCCGGCTCTTGCTCGTCCTGCGAGCGTTGCCTTTTGCCTGCTGCCAACACTTTGCTGGCCCACACCAGAGAAGTCTTGTCCTTCTCAGAGAGTTCCTTCTCCGGGATGTTCTTAATCCTGTTCAGGAACCGCTGCGCTGACCTTCTTTCTCTGAAGGTCTGAAGAGAGGGATTGCCGCGCCGCTTCGCTGAGGAAGTGGGTTGCGACTCCCTAGATGGTGCTATGGTCCTACTTGGTCCAGGCATAGCCTGAGCCGAGCTGCCAAGCACCGAAGAGGAGGTGGAGGGCTGGGGTGCCCGGGAAGGCGCCTTGACTTTGCTAGGTCCAGGTTTGCCCACGGACACGAGCGCTGTCGATGCGCGCAGACCATCTCCACAACCGAGCTTGCCAGCCGCGGGCGTTTCGCGAGATGTCCCTCGAATGGGGTTAGGTTTGGATTTCCGGGCTGACCTTGGGTTAGCCACGGAGGGTTTGGGACAGGGGTTACCGATCGCAACGCCCTGAGATAACAATAATCGCTTCCCTTTGCGGGTTGGCGAAGGAGCAGAATTCTGCGCCTCAGAATTGTCCGAAGCAGGTTTGATGGAACTCATTGGAACTGGTTCTTACGAACACTTTCGTGACGAGGCACTACTAGTGGTCAAGGGTAGGTAATGGGGAAGAGTGTCCACCATGCAGCGCCCCTTGCATGGCAAGTCCGTAGTTACGACCTGAGGCGGACAGGTATCAGGAAGGCTCCGTTCGAATACAGCCGGCATTACCCCCTGGCTGCAAACCAACCAATGGGCACGGATCACATGACACCCTGGGTTAGGGGGTTGGTGGCCCTGGCTCGTACTCGCCAATCCCCCGTCTGACATGGATGACCCTACCAGGAGAGGCTGGCTCTAGCCAATACGACTCCGGTCAACGTACGACCGGTATCCACCGCGGTTTTTTCTTAAGAGAGTTACCATCTCTCCGCCCGACTACAATTAGCCAGCACACCCGGCAGAGACATGACCGTACCGGGTACCTGTTTCCAGCCGCCCCCACGGGGAGGGTATAGTCGCACTGCCATCAGTGTACACAGATCCGGCACATGGACACAGTTACGTCACGTACACCAGGGTGTTACGTGTTGTTCCCCCTGTGCCCATGTGTGACCCTCCTGTGTACCTGACGGCCGACGATATGGGCAAACTATGACCAAAACTTCTACCCCAGCGAACGATACAAATGTACCCGTGGAAAGGTACACAGATAGGTAAACAAACCAGTGCCCCTCAATAATATATCATCATAAGGCGCATCATGCTAAACCCTAGTCCGCAAATGCATTTCGGGTTCCGAGCTAACTTTAGCTTTACCTGCCAGCGCAGTGTGCTCAGAACACCAAACCAAAGGGAGCAAAGGCGCGCACTCTCATAAGACCGACGGTCTCGAGCCGGGTAAAGGCAATAAAACCCAGGCACGCAAAGGATTTCAGGGAAATGATGAAATCAACGGAGCCTAAAACTAATTACGCAAAACGTTCTGGGCTAAAGATTTAATATTTATTTTCCTTGCTATTTACATTTTTTTTCTGCCTTACAGATTCGGCCATCCTGTCGAAAACTCGCCTCGAATTATGGTAGTTTGAAGTTCGAAGACATCAAGTTTTGTCGGGGTCAGAAAGTACTACGTCATCGTCTCCACTTTCGTTGTCAGTATCATCCGAACATCCCGCAGGGATACTCCAGGGATTGATACGGTCAACCGCGATTACACGATCATACGTTCCTTTCCCTGAAGTACGATGGGTACCTTCCATGTCTCGAACCGCGTAACGGTCGTTGGGCAACACTCCTTTAATGATCATAGGTCCGCTATACGGAGGAACCAATTTCCTACTCACGTTAAATGCCAGTTCAGCCTTTTCAATTAAGACAATGTCTCCTTCCTTGTATTTACGTGGCCGCTTTCGTCGTTTGTCATAATTTTTTTTGAATTAGTTGAGCTTCCTTAATCTTATTCGCCGCTTTTTCTCTTTCCGTCAGTAAATCATTAATCAGTCCAGATGTGCTTCTTATTTCGTCGCATAATAGAGCGTCACTACATCCTTTTGGCGTATATCCATACAATAGTTGGCTTGCCGTTTTACCGGTACTGTTATTAACGACGCTGTTTATGGCAAATTGAACCTTCCTGATGTTTTCGTCCCACCGTTCCTCTTCCAGGGTAGTTGTCATTAATGCACTCAAAATTGATCTATTTAGCCTTTCAACCTGCCCGTTGGCCCTAGGTGTAGCCACTGCATTCTTGACATGTTTAATGTGGTTTTGTTCACAGAAACCCTTAAACTTCTTTGAAGTGAACGAACTTCCCTGGTCAGAGATAATTATCTTGGGGGCACCAAAAATTGCAAACAGATCCTTAACATATTGAAGTACAGACTCTGTTTTTGTTGACCTAACGGCCCGTAAAAAGGCGAACTTTGTAAACGCGTCAATAATAGCGATTACTAACAATTTTTCTTTTTGCTTCGCGGAAAAGGTCCCAGATGATCCAGGTGTATCACCTTCATAGGTTCTGATTCCTTTGGTATGGGGTGCAGATATCCTTCTTTCTTCCCTGCAGTTCGCTTATTATACAGGCACCTTACACAACATGAAATATACCTCTCTACATACTGTCGCATTCGTGGGAACCAGTAGTGCTCACATAATCGATACAAGGTCTTTACTACTGCAAAATGCCCTTATTCGTCGCGAGCGGCCCTCACTACATGCTGCCGCATTCCTCGAGGTACTACCCATTGTAGGCCCCGAGCCGTAATTTGGTAGACACGACCGTCCCTCAATGCATAGTTTTTATATATACCTTTCTCGTATTCTGTTTTAGGGGGTTCCCTAAGTATTTTCCGGATTTCACAAATGTTCATGTCCGTTAGCTGTCCTGCCAAGACCCAATCCGCTTCAGTGATCCTCATAATTATTTCATTAGTTGGTGGATTCCGACTCAGCGCATCTACATGCCTCACGCGATCGCCTGGCCTATATTTAATATCAAACGTGAATTCTTGGAGTTGTAGCCACCATCGGGCTATCTTAGGTATCAGTGGCTTTTTATCTTTTGTAGCCTTTAGTGCATTGCAATCTGTAACTACCGTGAACTTCATACCCAACAGATATGTTCGAAATTTCCTCAGTGATTCCACCTCGGCCAAAGTTTCTAGCTCGTACGAATGTAGTTTACTTTCAGGATCTTGAGTTTGCCTACTGAAATAAGCAACCGGATGCAATCGCTGGTCTTCTTGTATCTGCAACAAAATTCCAGCCAGACCTAACGCACTTGCATCCGTGTGCACCTCAGTTACCGCTTCCGGGTTAAACAGTGCAAGTACGGGCCTTTTCACCAAAACGCTTTTAAGTTCCTGAAATGCTTTTTCTTCCTTATCAGTCCATTGCCACTGTACCGATTTTCTGATCAAAGTAGTCAATGCCTTTGCAAATTGTCTGAAGTATCCAGTTAATCCGAGAAATTGTCTGATTTGACGGATAGTTTTTGGTGTTGCGAAAGAAATTTTATCTTGTCCTGGTTTTATTTGTCCTCCAGCTATTTCGAATCCTAGAAAATTCACGGTTGTCATTAAAAATGAACATTTGTTTAAATTTAAAGTTATTCCTTCACGGCGAAATATCTCCAATGCCTTCCGAATACCTACTAATGATCTATCGGTGTTAAGGCTTTATTCATAAACCTCTGAAACGTTCTTGGTGCGTTGCACAACCCAAAAGGCATCCTATTATATTCATATTGCTCAGTTGGAATAACAAAAGCTGTGAGATGTTTTGAATTTTCCGCTATCGGTATTTGATGGTACCCCGACCTCAAATCTAAACTCGTGAAATATCTTCCGGCTTGGAGTCTGTCAATCTGATCATCAATTCGGGGAAGAGGATAGTTGTCACGAACGGTCTGTGAATTCAATTTGCGGAAATCAACACACATTCGCGCTTCTCCATTTTTCTTCTGGACCAGTACGACTGGCGATGCATACGGAGAATTAGATTCCCTAATGATGTCGTTGTCGAGTAATTCATCTACTACTTTCTTCGTAGTATCTTGTTCAATTCGTGACATTCTATATGGTCGGCATAAAAATGGTATATCATCGGTTAGTTCTATTTCCATTTCTATGGATTTTGCACATCCGAGTTCATTCATTGTTTGTGCTATACAATCCCTGTATTTCATTAGCAATTCAAACAATTCCTTTTTGTGTTGATCATCGACATTCCCAATTTTAATTTCATCGAGTTTTAAATCAGTAGTTGTTTTGGCTGTGATGTTGAGCATATTGTTTGGTCCTTTTGGATCTTCTACGCATGGCCAACCTCTTGCTACGACTTGTCCTTTTTTAATTATGATGTCCTGCTCAGATAGATTGATTACGGGAACTATCGTTTGATAGTGTTTACCCACTTCTATAACTGCTTGCAGCACGCAAGATTCTCGTCCTTCCTGGGGTCTAATGCTGGTTTCGATGAAGATGTCACCTATATATACAGCAGTGCGGCTTTTCACAAACCTTAAATAATTCGCGGGATTAATAGTATTCTCTTCGGTTCTTATTGTTATTTTCTTCTTAACTTCTTTATGTTGGATTGGATTACTTTTATTATTTTGCGTGAACGTCAATTCCTTTGCATCCTTCATCACTACAATATGTGATAACTCTGTGAACGATCTACCAATTATAACGGGCACTTCTTGTTCTCTGTCGTTCACTACAAGGGCCTTTATTTTCGCTTTAACTCCATCAACTGTTAAATTAAAATTTGTGGATCCTATACTCGATGTAATTCCATTCCCATAGCACTGTAATTTTACTTTATCTGTAAAATCTATCTTTAATTTTAATTTCTTTGCTTCTTTGAGAACAATTAACGTGCAGGCACTCTCAAAATCGACATAAGCATAAGATGGCATCTCGTTGATAATAATATTCTTATAGTATTTGTTGTTACTTGTATCCGAGGTAGGCATTTCTAGTCAAGCCACTATTTTTTTCTTCTCCTCTTTCTTCCTTGGGCAGCTGGACTCGTAATGAAATTTGTTATTGCACAATCTACAATGATTCGGGATTACTTTCCCTTCGCAATTATTGGAGTAATGACCCTTCTTCCCACATTTGTAACAGACAACTCCGCTTAAGTGGGGGTTGTTTTCTCTCTTCCGTTCGTATCGGGGATTCTTTCTGCTGGTGTTTGTAAAACGATGCTGGCTACCTCTAAATGTCTGAACCGAATTTAAAGGTGGATTGATGGTTCCCAAAAACCTCAGCAAGGATTCAGGTTTTGATGTTGACCCCCTTTCGCACCCGTTTTCACTACATAATCGTCAATCCCTCCTATGATGCAGGATACTGCCTTCTTACCATAAATTTCACACGCGTTGAGTAAGGCCACTTTTTCGTGGTAGCATTTTGCATATGACTCATCTGGTCTTTTCTTCCTCTTCATCATCTCTCCAAGCAAATCGTCAAATTCTTTTTCCTCGGGAAACGCGTGTTTGATTTTTTGCTTCCACCCATCCCAATAATGCTCAACCGTTCCCAACCCTTTATACCAGGTTTCAGCAAATCCTCTTAGTTTGGCCAAGGCAAAGTAAATTGTTTGTGTCTCGTTCCAATTGCACATGCGTTGGAACTCATCCACTTTCTTGCACCAGCTACCGGCCGTGTGATTGCGATCCTCAGGGTTGAAACATGGGATGCAATCTCCTTTCATCACAACATTGTTTGTGCGAGATGACGTTTTCTCAACTAGGGCGTTTATTGCTTGAGTAAATTGGTTAATTAACTCGATGGTACTATTTGTGTCGGATATATTCTTCCGGTCCGATCGACGCTTTGCTACCGGTGATCCTTCTGAGCTATGCCGCTCACTACTCCCGCTACGTCGGCGTTGAGCTCGGCGGTGATGCCGTGAAGACTTATGATGGGATCGATGTCTTTTTCCCATCTTCACTATCCAATAAATTTGCTAAGAGGAAAGAACAAACAAGCAAAACTACAATCCTCCGTAAAATTATAAACGCCGATAAATATTCAACTGGGAATAACGTAAATTATTCACAAAACGGCTAACAACAACAAAATTTCTTTTTTTTTTTCGTAAACCCTAACTTCACCAACCAGAAGGCTAGTGTGTTGCACCACGCTCGGTTTATCCCACTTCTGATAAATATGTAGGGTAAAAAAAATAACAAGAACAAAAACCCATAGATTAATAAATAAATAACATAGTAAACATGGGCGTTCAGGATCCCGAGCGTATGATGCCAACCACCAACCTCCTCTCCGGTTGCTGGCAGAAACACCAAATCCAGCGATCCTCTTGCCGAACACTGGTGCCTTCGCCACTAAGGGAGCAACCCAGTCTAGGACATTCAACCCCTAGCCAGGCATACCGTCATTCTTGACGCTCTGACTAAGAGAGCAACCAGTCCAATACTTTCAACCCTTAAGGGGCACACTTAATGTCCGGCCCGATTAAGGGAGCATCAAGTGTCTAATACACACAACCCTTAATGGGAAACGCTCGCGCGGAATAACTATACTACAAACTTAACCGAAAAAGTACCTTCTTTATTTTACCAAATTCTCTGCGACACAATCTTCACTGGGGATAGACACTTTGAAAGTGACGATATGGGCAAACTATGACCAAAACTTCTACCCCAGCGAACGATACAAATGTACCCGTGGAAAGGTACACAGATAGGTAAACAAACCAGTGCCCCTCAATAATATATCATCATGAGGCGCATCATGCTAAACCCTAATCCGCAAATGCATTTCGGGTTCCGAGCTAATTTTAGCTTTACCTGCCAGCGCAGTGTGCTCAGAACACCAAACCAAAGGGAGCAAAGGCGCGCACGCTCATAAGACCGACGGTCTCGAGCCGGGTAAAGGCCATAAAACCCAGGCACGCAAAGGATTTCAGGGAAATGATGAAATCAACGGAGCCTAAAACTAATTACGGAAAACGTTCTGGGGTAAAGATTTAATATTTATTTTCCTTGCTATTTACATTTTTTTTTCTGCCTTATATTCGGCTACTCCTGAAAATAAAAACAACCAATAAATAACTATACGAAAATAAACATATGTAAAGACTAGAAGTCTTTAATTTAAAACTGCAGCAGGACACAACTCAGCAGCACGCCCGATGGTGCTCAAGTAACGAGTACCGCGATAATAATGATCCCCATTCCCGAATCTGCCTAACCTTTTATACTTCTAATCTGGCCCTAATTACCATAAATCCTTTGGCGCCTAAACTATGCGCATGCTAGGACATGTTCAATTAAGATGGTGCCTGTTTCCTATTTGTTCGTTGCACATGTGCGAAGGGCTTTATGGCCATGCACAGGGAACCTATGCTTCCCTTCTTGGAATTGCACAAAATGTGAATCGTACTTGTCAAAAGGGGTTCAGTTATTGTTTTTCCCTTTTAGCACTTAATTACGAACAAAACTCTGTGCCGATCCGTCTGAGTTATTTATTACCACAGACATTCGACGCTATTTGCAGATTATCATAATGCTGCTCGTCCTTACAAACACCCGTGCTGCTGAGAAGATATGCTACAATCTTTAATTTACTTATTCAAGCCCAAGCGGGATTTTCCTGGTTTTTCCGTGACCCTTACACATAATACTTACATTACGTTGGCTGGTCCTCCTGAACACTGGCATGGGGCAGGGAAACTGAATTAATAGATGGAATGAATTATAAAATAATAATACAATAAATACTTACTTGAATTTAAATGCTCATTTAAAGCCACAATCACTAATTTGACATTCCACTCGAGCATTAATCTAACACGCCCGATTAAATCCTCACCAAAAATACCCCTACAACATAAGATGCTCAAATTTATGTTTGAGAATTGGGGAATTTAGCCGTGGTGAGGAAAATTTCATTTATGCGCTGAATTAAATTTTAATTCAGCATAACCTCACTACATAAGAGTGAGTACAGAAAATGTGGAAAATATATTAAGCTATTAAGGTAAAAATGATAAATGAAAGCAAAATTCATAAAGCCGCTAGAACAACTGGGGATGCTAAATCACCGCCATCCAGACAAACTCAGCAAAGCTGAATTAGGGTCAACCCTTAGAAGGCTGGAATATGTTCCTATATAAGCCGGTCACGCAGAGCAAACCTCCTATTTGTGCGACTCATTTTTGCCAGTGGTGAAGAGGTAAATTTATATGATCAACAGATATAGCGGTATTCGGCGGTGCTACATTGCACACAATGTTAAAAATTTACTGTTTTATAGGAAGTAAATTAAAGAGTTATACTTAGAATTTGTTTGAAGAACTGAATTGTGATTTAAAGATTTTTTAGAATAATAGTAAATATTTATAATTGATAGTACATTTATTGCCTTTAAATTTAGACACAAGATTAGAAATTTGGAAATTGAATTTTGTATTTAAATATTTGAATTACGTTGTATTTATTTTATTTAAATTTTCTTATAACTGAATTGTATGGCTAAAAATATTGTACTAGGAGCAATAGACGTAAAAATAAAGCAATTTTACTTTGTAGAGAAATCGAATGATTTTAATTTGAAAAAAATAATTGTTCTAAAGGTTTACTAAATTAAACAGAAATTGAATTTTTAGGATTTGTTATTTCGGTCAATGGTAAAAACCTAAAAAGGTCGAGGCCATAAAAAATTTTCCACCCCCTAGAACACTTCGTTACTTTCTTGGTCTTTCAGGGTACTACCTCAGGTTCATTAAATCATATGTGAACCTGGAAAAAACGCTAACAGCCATCTTAAAGGGGGGAAGGAGGCAGAACCTCCAAAAACCTCTCAAGCAAAAAGACTATTCAGCTCGACGATGAAGCCATGCAAGCCTTTAAGAAAATTGAAATTTCCCTAATATCAGACAATTTATTACTAGCCTATACCGATTTTACTACAGAGTTCCAACTCACTATAGACGCGTCAGACAACGCAATAGGTGCAGCGCTGACACAAGAAGGCAGACCCTTAATATTTATTTCTATAACACTTAGCGAGGCAGAAAAGCATTACGCAACGAAAGCGAAAAAAATGATAGCTATAATATGGACTTTAAACATTCTTAGAAATTACTTGTACGGCACAAGCAAAGTAAAGATATTTACAGACTACCAACCGTTAATTTATGCACTAAGCAAAAGGAATAATAACAACAAAATAAATTATTATACAATATACTATTATACAAATCTGAGAACGCTGTTACGCATGCACTCTCAAGACTTCCGCAAGCAGCCAATTTCAATTCACTAACCGGATCAAAATATAATAGTGATAGCTCTGACCACAATCTTATACCTACCTATTCAAACAAGAAACGAAACAAATTATTAGTTCAAAATTCCATTCCCTACATACCACTTTCACATTTTCTCAGAACCCGGATACTCTGATGAAAATTAGATCTCAATCCTCAAAAATTATCTAAACCCCAGCGTGATTAACGGCTTGTTAACCAAAGAATATATAATTAGTAGAATTCAAGAAATATATCATCTCCACTTCCGAAACTACAAAACCAGGTTCACCCAAACACAAGCTGAAGTATAGAAAGGCAACAGGAAAAAATATTAAAGCTACACACAAGAGGACACCATAATGTGCGAGAAAATAAAATTCTGCTTTTAGAAATGTATTACTTTCCACAAATGAATTTGAGAATCAATAACCTTGTCAAACAGTGTAAGATTTGTAAGGAATAAAAATATAATAGACACCCAAACAAACCTGAAGGAAACTGAAGGAAACTCCATTTCCGCAGTATCCAGGAGAAATATTACATACAGACATTTATTCTACAGAAAATTAGAAATTAGTATTAACGGTCATAGATAAATTTTCAAAGCGCAGGTGAAGATAATAAATTCTAAAGCATAAAGAGCCCCTTTTGTGAATTACTCTTCGCGTACCGTTTTCCCAAAATCATTGTGATCAACGGAGAGAAAACACTAAATTTCTCTTCTAGTCTTTTCATGGTGAAGGATCAACTCAATATCCAAGTCTTTAAAACACCCCTTCACACTAGTTCAGTTAACGGTAAAGTCCAAAGATTTCATTCGGCACTAACCGATGCCTGAAAGCGGATGGTATCCAGAGAACATTCCCAGAGCTTCTTGACAGAGCCGCTTATGAATACAATTATTGCATACACTTAACAAGGGTGAGAAGACCACTTGAGGTTTACCTAGGAAAGAATACCAGCACCAAATCCCGAAGACTTCGAGAAATCTAGGCGAGATAGCATCGATAGGCTAAGGCAGAAACAAGAAATTGTCCTGAAAAATCAAAATAAAAAAGATATCCGATTAAACATTAAATCCCCGGAGAAATTGTAATGTTAAATTAAACAATAGGGTCTAAACTGTCTCCCAGGTATAAACAAGAAATATTGCAACAAAATATCTCTAAAACCATTTTAACTGAATCCGGGAAAATCGTTCATAAAAACCACAAGAGTTAAAATTTCAGACTGCTTAGTACTCTCTGCTTGGCAGAAGTATTTACAAATCTTGGACTACTCAAATTCCAAAAAAATTACACTAACCACTGGCACGTCGAAATTGCAAACGGGAACCTTAAAACTTATTTACGTTATCGATATAGAGCCCTCTACGCAAATTCTCGACGAACTGGAAGGTCAGGTAAAAAATTAAGTCGATACGAGCGATCTTATGCATTCCTTCCTTTCCCACGAAATGACTAGAATCAAGTCACTTATCAATAGAATTAAACCAAAATTGAGGCAAGAGAGATCTTTGGATTTTCTCGGAACCGCATGGAAATGGTTAACCGGAACTCCGGACCATGATGACTTCGTAATTTTAAAGGAAAATGTAAATGATATGCAATAACAAACAAGTAGTCATAAATAAATCGAATTTTGAAACAATAAATAATATCAACACTATAACGAATAAAATTATGGAAGCATACAAAACAAACGATAACGGGAAAATAATGTTAAATAAAATCAAATCTAAATTAGACCTAATTAAGGAAGGAATATTAAACGTAGATTACGCTCGACATTGGACAAAAGCCCATATTGTAAATTTGTTCATTCTATCTAACCATAAAATAAATATAGTGAAAGAACAAAAACAATGTTTCATATTTAAATCTAGAAAACGCCATAGAATTTTCTGGAATAAAGATTACCGCAAATAATGAAAGCTGGTCGTACATAATCAGCATTCCTAGTACAAAATCCTAAATCTGTAAAACTCTAATTCTGAAGCATGTAAAGAAAAAATCTCATAATTAAATTGCCTTTCGAAAATATTGTGAAAAAAAATTATTGGAATTAAATAAAAATGTCTAACGAGAACAATTAATTGACTATTTGTAATAATAAACAAATTGTAGATCTAAGTAACAGATTGTATAATTAATTTGCTTGAAAGTCGGCCACCGAACTGCACTGAAATCGACAACCGCTATCTCCCGACCATAGAAGAAATCTTTCCAGAAACAGTATTGAACTGAACTAATACAACGGTTCCATCTTGATCGACAATGAAGCTACATACCTGACAGGATCTTTGATTATTCAGCATCATAATGCAGCACTTAACATTGGGAGGCAAACCTAAATCGCTAATGAACTCTCCAAAATGAAACCTCTGCCTCCGGTTGTACAACCAGATCCTGCATTTAGGACCATAGAAGCAGGCTTAACTCTACAAGCTATGAAAGACCTTCACCTTACCAACACTGCACGCATAAGCAAAATCGAGAAAGAAAGCCGAGCAAGTTATCTAACTAACTTCGGGTGTTTCTAAAACTTTTGTTTTACTTGTTCTCTTTCAATTTCTCTCCCTTCCCTTCCCTTCTCTGATTTCTTCTAGGTCTTGAGTTTTTATAATAAATCAGGTTTTTGTAGTTTTGGCCATTTCCTTTAAAGAAAAACAACTACGTGGCGCTCAACAAAATTTAAAGAGCCTCCGTTGTGGATTGAAAGGAATAAAATATTCAGATCCCCTCCGCCATCATCTGAGACATCTGCTACCTGATGTTGCAAAACGGGCCTAACAAAGTAGCAGTACATTCCATATCCACTAAATTTTCCACACGATTTTGATTCCCTAGATTCACGGAAACTTTTTATAATAAAAAATAATAAAGAAAAGTTTGTATTTCCAGTTGATGTTGATTAATGGTTGGGAACTTGGAGAGTCAGTCGAAGATGCGAGACCTTTTGCATATAATGGCAAGAGTAGAAAAAAACAATTTCTGTTCTTCTCTGGTGTATACTATATATATGTATATACCGTTGTATATTTTATGAACTTTATCAATATGAATTTAATATTCTAGTTTTTGAAAGTGATATATGTGTATATCTTGTGCTGGTGCGCTATGTCCGTAGAATATCGTCGTAGTTGGATCCTCTTCAAAGGCTGTCTTGGTCACTAATTGTTAAAAAGTCACCACCACTTTTTGATTAGAGTTTAAATAGTAGTTATATCTTTGTGGTTATCGCTTCTGTTCAAAGACTGTCGGGGCTCCCAAGTACGTCTTGGATGTGTCAATGTTGTCTTAGGTTGAAGGTTTTGCTCTTTCTACTTTACTTTGCGAGTAGGTAACTTCGGCAAATTAAATCACTATCATTGGCCAATCTCTTAACTGTTAACTCAAATACAACTGATTCTCAGATTTCTGTGTGTGAAGTTTTCTGTACTGAAATGTTCGTCTGTATTGGCCAATCTATTCTTTATCAGTTTCACTTCCCCAGTGGTACAAGGCGGCGCAAAATTAATCATTCAATTTTGTTTTTGTATAACTTTTTTACTAAATAAAAAAATATTTTGAGTGATGGAAATCTTTGTCTTTGGACCTTTACAATTTTTTCTGTTAAGTGGAAAAGATGATATCCGTCAAGTGGCTGTCACCAGTGTTGATACACATTTGTACCCGTTTTATCGCATTTTCCATGACTTTCCGCAAGTCCGGTAATAACTGTTCGCATTCCTGTCGAATATTCTCTTTAAGGGATGTGATTATGTGAGGCTTGTTGGCATAAACCCGCGACTTCAAGTAGCCCCCAGAAGTCTGGGGTGGTTAAATCGGGCGATCTGACTGACCATGCCAAATCGCCGAAACGGGAGATTACGCGACCAGAGAACGCTTCCTTCACAATATCCAGTGTGGCTCGTGCTGTGTGGGCGGTTGTACCGTCTTGTTGAAATCACATGTTCACCAAGCCCCGCTCCTCCAATTCCGGCAGTAAGAAGGCCCAATCACTCCTCCCGCGTGAACACCGCACCACACAGTAGCTTTGAGTGGATGTAACGGCTCTTTGTGCATGACACGCGGATTTTCAGTGCCCCAGAAATTTTTATTGACGTAACCGCTTAAATGGAAATGCGCCTCGTCGCTCATGATGATTTTTCGACTCAAAATCGTCCTCTTCGCTGTTGAGATTGAGGATGACTTTACAGTAATTCACACGCGATTGACGGTCAGCAGGCATTGACTGTTGCACTGTTTGTATTTTGTACGGGAACATGTGTAAGTCTTTCTCTAAAATTCGCTATAGGGTTCGTCTGGTGATGCCCAATTGCGTGGCTCGTCGTCTGGTTGATGTTTCTTCGTTCTCAGCGACATCGGCAGCCATAGCCGCGATATTCTCGGCAGAACGACCAGTCCGGTGGCGGCCACGCCCTGCAAGGTCTCTTGTGGTTCCAGTCTGTTCAAGTTGAGCAGCTAAGCGGCGGGATATTTGCGCTGTTGGCGCGACACGATCAGGAAATCGACGTCGAAATTCACGCTGCGCTAACACCACCGACCGATTATTAGTCAAAAAACTGGACACGATTATTCCACGCTCTTGCATGTATAGCACTACATTGCTTATCTGTTTGTATTCTGCAACTATGTAGTTCACAAATGTCAAATCTGATTGACGTACGACGACATTTGCAATAATTATAACATCTTCCGGTAGAGTGATTAATTTTGCGTCACCTTGTATTATCGAATATAAACTCGGAAAGTATGATACGAATGCAGAGGCTTAAAATCGCATTCCCCCGGAAAATAATGAAAGAGACGGCGCATCCTTAATGGCAAAGTACAAATTCATGAAAACTACTCTAAAGCTACGAAAGAAGAGCCCATAAATTTTGCATTACATGAATTCAATGCAGTTACAAGAGGCCGATCCAAATAAGTTGAGAAACAGGTAGAAATCATGTCAGACGGAATAAAAAATTACTGATAATAGATAAAATAACCTCCAATAAAAGAAAAAAAAGCGATCAAGGTTTCAATCCGTACGCGATCAAACCCCGGAAAAATTTCGAGCCCCAAGGAAATCAAAAGGTCATCAGGGTGCGAACAAAACAAAAAACAAAAACAAAAAAAAGAGAATATCAAAATAAGTGAGTGCTCGAGTAAGTTTGCTTTGAAAATTTTGTATGGAGATCAAAGCATTAAAGCAGCAGCAGGTTTTGTGCTGAAAAAGCTTACAAGCTTACTGCCGGATAGGGCTTTGTGGAATACAAACTGGAAACATATCGAAAGATTAGATCTCACTGATCCACACTTCCATCAACCGGATAAGTTCTTTTAGGTGCATATATAATATTTATAGCCAAATTATTTTGAAAGCCTTGCGGAAAGGCGGAATTGAGAAGTGCGGAGCTGAAAAAATTTCATTCGGTTGGATTTTGTCTGGGGAAACTAAGAATTCCCAAGAGACTGCTGCAATTATCAACAGGTTTCATGTAGATTTAGATAAAAAACTCAAACTTTTTTGGCTATTCGAGGAAGTTCCCAATATTACTATGTATTCCGAAGAAGAAAAGAAATATGAGGAACATCTCGCTGAAATATACAAAACACTGCCATATGCCATGAAGTTAACTTACCATTGAAAGAGAAAACTCAAAATTATCATCTTGGCAGATATCGTTTCATTTCTGGACCGTGATCAGGTTTATGTAGGAATTCAATAAATATCTTCGTGAGTACATTTCCCTAGGCCATATGGAAAAGTTGTTAATAATGAGAGAGAAAAGAAGTTGAATTTGCAAGTTACTATTCCTGCTGTTACATCCCACAAAACAGAGTTATTCCACCGTTATTACACAGTTTTACTACGACGTTGCGTGTGGTATTCAAAAAGGATTACTGTACCTTTTTGAAAGGTAATAAGATGAACAAATCGATAAAAATAATAAATAAGTGTATTAATTACATGGATTACGGAGAAAATTCGACGAAGATGAAATTGTTTGCACTTTCGAAAGTGAGTGTATCTGCAGTGGGTGATGATGGGTTAATATTGTTACCATTTTTGGATAGAACATTAGAATGTAGTTAATGGTATATCGCTGTGATGAGTAGATCAAAAGATAAAAGTAAAATAGCGATGTATTTATTTGTATTTAAAAATTGAAATTTACGAATTACCCTGCAACTCTCTGAGTTAGCGTCCTGCTATACATTTTGTGCGTAAGACAGGTCTTTCATTCTACTCATTTTGGTATACACCTTAAAAAACACGCTGTATTATATTTAAAAGCAAAAGTCTTAGCATTTTGCTTTCTTTAAATTTTGCTGGAAAAATAAAGCTTTGCAAATATTTACCACCCAAAAATTCGAATGTTAAATTATAGTGGGATCAGTCATGGATATTTTGTATCAAATTCTCTTGCTAAAACCAAAAGTCGGCATTTTAATAGGATTACGAAGTTAAGTTCTACAATTCCATTAATTTGCTAAAAAACGACAACTCCCCCTCTCCTAAAATCACGACGAAAATTTTCGTTCTCATGAGGGAGGTGAAATCAAATAATACATTATAATTTTTTGGAGACATCGTCCAATACAAAAATCAGCAAATTCTACCTGGGGATTATACTAGCAATTACTGAGGTAATTTGTTGTGTAGCTGATTGCCGTTGCTAAAGTCCAATGGCTATTAAAATTGTCACAGATTGACTATAGTGTATACTATTACTTAATTTTTCGGTGTTCCAAGTTGTTTGGTGAAATAGTAAAAAAAAATACTTAGAAATAAATACTTTGGGAAAACTTCTTTGATAAATTACTCAACAACATTTCGGCAATTTTATAACTTAGATGAACTAAATAAAAATCTCGGTAGATTACCTAAACTAATATAACTATATTTTAAGGGTTTAGGACATGTAACAAAAATTGAGTCTTTAAGGGGTTCTGCTTTAGGAGTAGAGAGAATTGAGGAGATAATGTCAGTTGAGGATCAGCCGCCTCTTCCCCTTTGTGTGCAGAGTAGGTGATTGCTCCCCTTGAGCAAATATTCCCTTGTTTTTGCCAATTCGAGCTATATGATCGGCTTAGGAATTAGTTTATGAAATTGCTTATAAACTGATTCCTTAAATTCTGAACATGAATTAGCTATATTAAGTCATAAATTTCACGAATTTATTTTCTGTCAAATTGCTATCACCCATTAAAACGTAAAATGGCATACATTTTGTACAAGTACCCAAGTACCCAAGTAGCCAAGTACTAATGTCATTGGGTACATTCAATATGGTAGAAAAATCATTCATTTTTATTAATCATAAGTGCTAGGGTAAACTCAAACATGACATAAATAGCCAAAGTTTTATATACCAAATTTGTAAAAACTATACAATAACTTAGGAAAATAATCTTAGCCTTTTGTCAAATTTTCCAGGGCAAATTGCACAAGTTTTTTTAATAATCTAATGAGTCTAATGAAGCCTAAGCTTGGTATGAAACAACTATATATAAAGACAATTTTTGTCAAAGTATTAACTTTCATACAAAACATTTGTTTAGGCAATTTGAAAATAGTATTTTTTTGTCTGGGTGTATAGTGCGGCAGTAATGCTGCAGCAGAACAAAATTTATCAGGTTTTCGAATTTAGCCATTATGAAATATATTACCATATACATATATTCTGTGTAATTTTTTTTTTTTGCAAATTTTAATGGAGGTGAGTTGGAACACCTAAAAAATGTTTTATCTATCATGTAGGATGTGCTTTGGAAGGACTACTTTTGAGAATTCCAAAAATATTTGGTTCAACAATTTTCATGAAGCGATTATAAATACATATATATATACTTATGTATATCAGATGTACAAAAAATAATATTGTTTCCCATTCTTCTACGTTCCTTAAATAACCTAAAATTATATATTATTGTATAGTTATAGCATGTTATAGATAGCAGGAAGAAAAAGGAAAAAAAAGGATTGTGAGTCAGCCGGGATAGTTGAAGGTATTAATTTAGATAGAATAATACGTATCTAGAAGAATTAAATGGTCGCGTCCATGTTTAAGAAGAAGATTCACGGAACAGCAAAAATCTAATTTACCCCTGAGTACTCCTAAATACAAATATTATATTAGAAACTTTTTGCACCTAAACATTTTTATTGCAGTACGAGTATGTCGAAATGACATTCATATGGATTTTCTTAGTAGTGCCGAACCGGCGTCCTTATTGTGTCTGCAATACAATTAACCATTTATTACTTTACTATGCAGAGTGCTCATTAAATATATTCAATAATGGAAGTAAACTATTGCCACTTGTAGTTTTGTGGGCGGGCGTGTATCACCAAAATTAATAAGTTGCCTTCAATTGTCGATACAGCCTGTATGTGCATAGTTGCCGACTGGAACCCAGGCTCTGTTACTCTGGCATGTGGCTGCAGAAGGCCGCACAGGAACACTGAATGGGCTGGATGTAAACATTTTACGAGCTTTTTAAAAAATTACGCTATAAAGGGTACAGGAGAGCAGTTGAAGATGCCTGTATTCATTTTGTGGTTTTGAATGCTAAATGTTGTTGGATGTGCCAGCATGTCGATGTTCATACCCAGGCATCGTCGTTTGATTTTAATATCTTGGTACGACTGGTGGTTCACAGAAGAGCGCTTATGTGTTCTCTGGCATTCAGTAGCACTCTCAAATCCGCGCAAAGTTTGCTTGTTGCAATTGCATAAAGTGGTCCTTTCAGAGCGTCCCTCTGCAGGATAACATTATAAATTCCATCTTAAAAGCGACTTTAACTTGGTGCAATTCACCACAAATAGTTTTTAGGGGTATATATGCATGTATACTCATATATGGTATAAGTATTTCATGGAAATCTTCACCCGGTCATTTCAATTAACATAAAAAGATCATTATTGTAACCTAAAAAACGTAATCCCTTTATAATGACTACATCAGCTATTACCAGTTTGACGCCTTTCAGAGAAGTGTTTCTAAACAGGATTAAGTGAATGAATAAAAAAATAAATGAGAATTGATACAAGCATGTGCTTAAAAAATGCATTTAAAAAAATATTTTCTTGCGACAACCAGAAGGAAGTGGTAGTTTTCAATGTTGTCATTAGTAAAAAAACTGTCCCCGGGGAAAGGGTAGATGAAGGTCTTTACTTTCGCTGCACCATTCGCTTATATTTCTTAATATTTTTCAATCAAATTTCAATCTATATACCAGGTGTTTTTTAGTGGGTTGAAAGATCAGACCTAGACAAACCTAGACAAAAATGTTATAGAAGGGAAAGGCAATCTTAACCATTTGGGAGTTATTGGGTGATTAGTAAATTCCATGTACATATGTTCCATGATACGCACATCACTATTTTATTTCTATCTTTTTATCAACTCAACCACATGCAGTTCACGCCAAAAATCTACTATCCCAATGTCCTTTCCAAAGATGTCTACAATGTTGACCTACCACCCCCCATTACAGGCACATTTGCTTCCGAAATTGAAATATGTTTCTTAATTTCCCAAAGCTCAGATTTTCGTCATATTCTCTCCGAAATTCGTAATTATTATACCTATTTATTACTTTTATCTAGTTACTCATTTTATTACCTTTCACATCATGTCCAAGTAGAAAAAAAATTTAGAAATATATTCGTGGAAAGCTTTTTCTACTAAATTCAAAACAAATATTGAATTTTAAAGAAATTAAACTAAAATAAAAGTATTTTTTGTTTAACTAACAACCGATTTAATTTAATGCTAATCTCTCTCTTAAACTGCTCAAAATATCCTCTGCTAGTTTCAACGCATGCTAATACCTTCCTTTTAGCTCTTTCATTTAAGGTGTAGTCTCTTCAGCATAATTTTTCAAATTATTTCCCTCCTGGTGTTAATAGGACTTGAGTAAACTTCACCCTTTATCGTGTCCTATAAGAAAAAGTCCAATGGAGTAAGAACTGTAGATCTAGCAGGCAGCAGATCTAGAATATGTTGTTCTCTGTCTGTCCAATCCAGCGCCCAGAAAATTGTTTTCATTGAACTTTACCTTAACAATACTAACAGTATACGCTGGTGTTCCATTGTGTTGATAAAACATTGATCTTGTATTATCCAGAGAGATGTCTTCAAAAAGTTCTGGCAGTATATTCTTCAAAAAGTTCGTATAAATTTCGCTATTAAGCACTTGCGGCAAAATAAATTGTCCTATTAAATGAATGCCGATGATACCAGCCCAAACAGTGACACTGAATTTATGCTGAAATGATATCGCCCTTGTTCTTTATGGGTTAATATTTGACGGCACGAAAGTTGAAGAAATTTGTGATACCATCCTTAGTAAAGTACGATTCATCCATTTACAGAATTCTGTATAGAAACGCCACGCCTCTATGTCGTATTCCAGAAATCAAGTGCAAAATTTCAATCTTTTCTGGGAATCTCTTTCCAAAAGTCCTTGTACTGAGATATGATGATATTTGATTTGCCTTTCGATGTTCCTGATCCCGCATTCGTCCTATTTGAAGTAACATTTCCGGTTCCTCTTATCCTCTGGAAAGTCCGCGAACGTCCGTTTTTTTTGGGTATCCGTCGATTTTGGAATCTCCTTTGGTATTCCCGGATTGCCCCTCTTTCGTTTCCATCTAATACACCCTAAATGTAATGAATTGGACCATTTTTTAAATATTTCAGCTTAGAACATCCATAGTTATGGCTCCATATTTCAACTATGATCGATGTTCTTTTTGGCTTAAAGTAAAATTACCGACGGGTATTAGTAACAGAGCGTCGGGATAGTCCCAATCATGGCTGGCTAATATAAGCTAATTACGGTAATAAAATATATTCCATTAAGCTTGTAATTACCTGTGTATGGTAAATAAATAATTCCGATAATTTTCTAAGGAACAGATTTTTCTACCTCTATTTAACTTGGACTTTGTTTGAAAGAAAATAAGACAAACAATTTGATTAAAATAATAAATAAGTATATTAATTACATGAATTTCGGAGAAAATGTGAGGAAAAACTGTATTTTAGGAAAACGAGAAACACATTTACTAATTTCGGAATTAAGTATACCTGCATTGGTTGGTGGTAGGTCAACACTGTTAGCATCTTTGGAAAGGACATTGGGATAGTAGATTTTTGGCATGAGCTGAATTGATCAAAAGATAAAAAAGGGGCTTTTGCATGTGTGCGTAAGTAGTTTGGCAGTTCGCGACATTTATTCCAAATTGTATGCCAGCGCAATAAAATATCCAGAAAAATTAGATCAAACCGGATTTGTTGAATTATTGAGACATTTAAGTTTTATAAAATTAAAATTACAAGGACCATGGGGACTTTCACTCTGTATGCATTGGCCATGTCTAAGGAATCCGCCATATAATTTTTTATAACTTTTTTTGAATGTTCAGACTACTTTCAGACTTATAAATATGTACATATATGCGTGCACTGGACCACTTCATGGCTTGTAAATATGGAAGGTTTTACAAGACAGCATAAATTACTTGTTAATGTAGAGAGTAAATACTTAATTAATATAAATATCTCGCACTCCGATAGAAAAATAGTTGCAACTAGACTCAGTTTATGAATTGTTTTAAAACATTATAAAAAATCCAGTCTGTGATATATTGAATTAATAACAGGAAAAAATAAAGTACCATATATTAAATCAAATTTTATTATATGCAAAACACGGGATCAGTTTTATACTGCTTTATTAGACGATTGTTACGTACTGGCTTACTGCCTAAAACTTACAGCTAAGCGCCGTTTACAATTGTGGTAGTTAGTTATCATTATCCTACATCTTTCTCCATTTTGAACTTGGTAATTAATTAATTCCTTATTTAAACATTATTAGTCAAATAAATAGCACATTTACTTAATATTTTATATATCATATGTACTTATATTTCTTCAGTATTTAATTCGGCTATTGGTTAAATTTTACTTCATTTTCTGTCTGACAAAATTATTCATTGCGCTGCATTTCTTATTTGTTTCTTCGCCACTGACTAGAATTATCACCTAAACGTTGAAGTCGGCATCATCGGCACCATCGCAAAAATTAATTGGATATTACAGGGCATAGTAATATCGATAAGTTTCTGAAACTTTTGTCAATTGAACGTTTCTCCGAGGAGCAACAATATCTCTAGGATGGAGTTGATCTCCGACTATAAAAATTGCCACTTCATCTATAGTGGGAGCATTGAATCTTCACACAAATTCTCCAGCAGGCGTTTTATCACCATGAATAATAATCTTGTGTCTTTCTGATGGTATCATGTCAATTGCTGTTTTGAACAAACGCACTAAATAATTTTTTCGTGAAAACGCTCTTTCAGTTGGGAAACGCTGGACGTTTTTATACCGATAGAAATTCCGCAGCGTGCATTCAATTCATAATTGCCATCACCGATGAAATACATTTGTAGAAATATATGTTGATCATCTGGAAATAAAGCAGAGAGCCGGATAAATTTGTCCTTTCACTTTTTAAGTTGGCTTGAATTGAGCTATTACGATTTCTGCGCCCAATGACGTCTGATATTATATAGGAAATGCTTTGATTCGGCAATATATCCGGTAAGCAAAGTTTTTTTCGGCGGCGCAACACATTCCTTTCGTTTCTCTACTAAATTTTAGAGCCTTGCAATTAGGATACACTTCAGTCATAATAAGTTACCGTGCATCCTCAAGTCTGATTGCACGTTGTTCTGCTGTTTCTGTTTCGTTCGTTCCCTGATGCCCGTTCTTCCTTAACTTGATTTGCAATTACTCGTTGCACTGCTTCCGCTTCGCTAGTACGACTACCTAAGTTTAATTTTTTGCGAGGCAGTATTTTGATGAACTAAAGCAAATCAATTGCATTAAAGAAAAAGAAAGAGTGTTATAACAAAAATATATGAAAATGCAAAACATCAAAAAAGGAAAAATATGAACTAAAAATTTAAAAAACCAACAAAAAAAATGTAAAATACTAACGAAATAATTCAATTCTAACGCAGATCAATGAACGCAGTTCAATTACATGAGAAACGAATGCTCCTATTGCCGTAAAATATTAAGTATAGAGTGTGTTGCTTTTACGCCTAACTGATAGCGTCGTTAAAAAATAGGTACATATAGGTAAAGCCACATATTCGAATGCAATGTTATGTCAAAGTTTCAATGCAATCGGTGAAGAATTTTCAGAAATATAAAGTTTTGAACAAACGGACATTTACATTTTTATGTATAGATATAAAGATATTATAATAAAATAATAATACAAAATAATATAAATATAAAATATGGATATGTTGTTTGCTGCTCAATTATGCCTAAACGTTAGGTTTGATCATTTTCCATTTTTGAGTGAATTACATATTCGGACTTATAGGCTACCTTTTATAAGCGAATTTCAAAATGGTGGACCTAAGATGGAAATAGTGACGCGTCCATAAGAGTTGGAAATCGAGCAGCTTCAGGGGGTTTTCATAAAAGAGAAGATTCAGACGATCAGACCAAGGAAGATCGAAGGAACCTACGCCAGATTGTTTCAACTCTGTTGATGTAAGTGGATTGAGAGGGACACCAAACTTGAGTAGCATATTCGAGAGTAGCTTACAAAAAATACGTAGAGAGATTTACCAAGTGAGAGATTACGGAACTCTTTAGACCAATGCTCAACAAAGCCAAGCTTGCGGCGATAATACGCTGAATAATGAACGCATCTTTCAAATTAGGTAGGAAAATTGTTTTGTCGATTGAAAGTCGAAAAAGAAATAATCGATACTTGATAAACTTTTCATGCAATTCTCGCTATTCCCGCTGTTATATCGATGACCATCACCCAACCCTGGACATTAACATCTCTGTCGACAAACCATGCTATGTGTTAGAGTGCAAAAGTTATGTGTGGAGTATCAGACAAACTACTCTGCTATTAATTCTTCCCAATCTTCAACAAATTTCGAGTGCACGTCTTCCGAAAGTATAGAAACGTCTTTTGAACGATTCTATTAAATGCTTTATCAGGAAATTGAAGAACATGTTCCGAGGACTTGGAAGTTTAAGAAAAAGTACCCATTTTGGTACTCCTGATAACTTATAAACTCCATTAGACTAAAAGAAAAATATCAGCAGGTATTGGTGCGGTTTGCTTTTGCTTGCCGGGACGCAGGTTGCAGCTAGATGAGCAGTAGCACAAGGAGAGCAGCATATGGTTCTAAGGCATCGTTAACGAATAACTTATATATTGTAGTATGTGGCCACTAAACTAAAATTTCATATTTTTGTAGTTTTGGTAATAATTTAAAAAACAAAAAAATAAGGAACAGTTTCTTTGCTATTCCTAAGAATTTCAGTCAACTCGGCACCCGTTCCATTCACAGTGCAACAGTAATTGTAACATAAGTGTGCCATTGGCTTGCATAGGTCGCCTACGATGCTACTAAACTCAAACAAACCCAAAGACTCCGGAAAACCGTGTGAATTGCCCCTCTCTGCACCTAATGAGCAATTAAGTGGAAAAGTGCAATCAAGTAGTTATTTGCAATACAACCATATGGACACAACACAATCCAACTCAAGAGCCATTTCCCCTGATGGAATTCAACGCTTCTTCAATATAATCAGCTAGTCAGTTAATACAAAAAACTACATCAACATCAAAATACCGAAGGCGACCCACTGCCTGCAACGCCCAACATAAACCACCTCCAGTATACTCATACATACGCGACGCAGCAATAATGCGCTGATCAAACGCATTAAGGAAATAATAGGCAAAAACAAATACTACATAATCGACCTGAAAAAAGGCGAAATATATGAAACCGAACTGCAAGTCAGCAGCGAGGTGGGCTATACGCAGATAGTAAAATGGTTTTAATAAAAATGGAAAAAAAGATTTACACTTCAGACATGCTTTACAACCCAATAGGCCAAACGACCCACGAAGCCCATGTACAGAGCGAGAACACTATCACCTACGCAATCTCACTTAAAAATAACCCAAGCACAGACAATACCATACAGATGCTGATGTTCCTAGCGACAAAAATACAGTAGCTCACAACCGCGATGCAACAAATGCAAAATACCAAATGATAACGTTGTGATGGTCATCTCGTTTTTAGTTTGTGTAACGACTTGAATTCCACCACGAGCTTTTCGTTTTGGCTTTATCGTAAATCTAAGCGGAATCTTAAAGTATGAATAGAATGTTTAGATGTTTAAATGATGATAGATGTTTAGATGTTTATAGTCTTTGTTTGGCTGTTCATTGGCATGGCAGCAAATTCACTTGTAATTGTATTAGACTAAAAACACTTGCTTTATATAAATTTTAGGCATGCCTGTAGTGTACTCCTTTCGGTCTTTTCGAATTACTCATTTAGTCTTCATAACGCCGCACAAACTTTTCAAAGATTTATCCATTCAGTCCTTCAGGATTTAGAGTATTTTTTTGTATATTTGGACGATATTTTGATAGTTTCAAACTCCGAACAATACCATTTAAGTCATTTAAAACAAAATTTTCAGCGCCCTCAGGATCATGGGTTAATTATTAACCGAGAAATGTAACTTTATGCAAGACGAGGTGAAATTTCTGGATCATTTTATCAACTGTGATGTAAATGTTTCTAATTTATTTTCTGATTGTGTCTCTGTAGACTCTACCCTCAATGCTGATATTCCCCTTGTAACCGAGCATGAGGTTCTTAAGTACCTATCTAAATTGGACAATAGTTACTCGCCGGGACCTGATGGAGTTCCTACCTGTGTCCTGAAGTACTGTCGTGACTCCTTGGCATTGCCTCTTACTCATCTATTTAACTTGTCACTTCAATCCTTTAACTTCCCTATTCTATGGAGGCAGGCATTTATTATTCCTATACATAAGAAGGGCAATCGTGATTTAATCTCCAATTATCGCCCGGTCGCTAAATTGTCGTCTATTCCCAAATTGTTTGAATTAATCGTTTATGATCATTTGTACTTCTATTGTAAATCTATTATTTCTACAAAACAGCACGGTTTTGTTAAGGGTAGATCCACTACCTCTAATTTGGTATCTTTTGTTTCTTTTGCTCTGGAAACTATGGAAAATGGAAATAAAGTTGACTGTGTGTACACAGACTTTAGCAAAGCTTTTGACAAAGTCTCCCATGAGGTCTTATTGTCAAAGCTTTCTAAAATGGGAATGTTATGGTTGGAATCCTATCTTGTCGATCGTTCAGAAAACGTACTTTTTAAGTCGACCCTATCTAAAACAATTCGAGTCACCTCTAACCACAGGGTAGCCATCTTGGCCCGTTATTGTTTATTTTATTCATTAATGACCTGCAAGATGTTATAGCAAACTCAGAAATTCTTATTTATGCTAATGACGTTAAAATTTTTAGAAAAATTACCTGCCTTGACGATTGTAGCTTGCTTCAGGAGGATTTGGGTCGTTTCGTTCACTGGTGTGACCTTAATAATTTATTCCTAAATGTTAATAAGTGTTTTGTCATGTCATTTTCTCGTAAGGTTGTCGATTTTGGTTTTAACTGTCGTCTGTCTAACTCGCTTTTACCTTATACTAACCATGTTTCTGATCTTGGTGTTCTTCTTGACAGCAAACTTGATTTCGGACTTCATATTGATTCTCTAATAAATAAAAGTAATTCTGTTTTGGGCTTCATTAGGCGCTGGTCTAAGGAATTATGCGACCCTTACGTCTTAAAGTCGTTATACATTGGACTGGTTAGACCTATTCTGGAATATGCTAGTGTGGTATGGTCTCCCTATTATGCGTGCCACATTTCTCGAATCGAGGCAGTACAAAAACGTTTCCTTCGTTTTGCCTTAAGAAGTCTACCGTGGGACAATTCTCAGGAACTCCCACCTTACCTGAATAGGCTGAAGTTGTTGAATTTGCAGACATTGGAGCACCAACGCGAGATTTTCAATACCCTTTACATACATCAATTGTTAATTGGCGAGACTGATTGTCCTGAATTGCTTTCTTCGCTTCTTATTAACATTAAGCCGTATAATCTCCGAAACACTGCCATTTTACAGGGTCCAACTCATCGAACCAACTATGGCAGGTCTGGTCCTATCAGCTCTTTAATAACTGTGTACAACAGAAATTATTCCTTGCTTGATTTTAACGAAAATAAATCAGAAATTAAGAATAGGCTTAAAAATAATTAACTACTTTTTATGTTTGCATTTTAAGATTTTTTGTATATTCTATTGTACAGTCAGGGCGGTTGTCTATTGGCTAATAAAAATAAAAAAAAAATATATATATATGACTATGTCATATAATAGGTAACGTTTTTTCGAGCGATTTATAATTGAAAGTATGTAAAAATAATTGAAAGTCATGTACAGATTTAAGGAGCATAAAATGAAAAGTTGAATGTTTTTTTTTTTGCAAAACGTTTAATTTTTTCATTTTATCAAAACAACACAATCTCGATCTTACCTGTATTGAAATAAATTCCTTACCTAGCTCCTTTTATGGCATAAAAGGCTGTACGATTAGCTTTTATTGCATTGCTACACTGTAACATATTAAGAAACTAACTTGTTAAGTTTCAACATGTCAGAAATCGAGGTTTTGGGTGTATTAATTTAGTGATTTTAAAAGTTAAATATAAAGTTAAACTCTGATGGTATCAAACTAAAAGTTAAGCAATTTCAGATTTTAAGCTTCCTTTAACAGTTAACGATCTCAGACGACTTCTCGGCATGGTGAATTTCTATCATCCCTTCCTATGTACCTCATTCTGCCGAGCATTAAAATTTTATTAAATAAATTTCTTACTGGGAATAAGAAGGAAGGTTCCAAAAAAATAATTGGTCGCCCAATTCAGTTAAAGTTTTCGAAAGCATTAAATTTCAGTTAGCTCAAATCACTCTTTTGGATTTTCCAAACGTTAGCGCCCATATAGCTTTGTTTATCGATGTTTCCGACATCACAATTGACTCTACTTTAAATCAAAGAGTCAATAAATCTTAATAAGCTCTTGGTTTCTTTTCCGCTAAATTAAGGACTGTACAAACAAAGTACAGTGCTTATGACCGAGAATTATTAGCTGCTTACAAAGGCATTAAATATTTCCTTTTCCATTTACAAAGTATAAATTTTACTTTATTGACAGATCATAAACCTTTAATTTTCGCATTTAAACAAAATCCGGATAAAACTTCACCAAGGCACGACCGATTTTATCCGTCAGTTCATTACTGATATTTAACATAAAGCTGATAATGATGACGTCGGTGCGGACACCCTACCACGAGTCGAAGAACTTCACTTACCGACTTCGCTAGATTTTGAAGCTATTCTTATAGTCCAAAAACATTATTGGCCCTCTTCCTCGATTAAACGGTTTCAGGTACCGACTCACAATTATCGACCGCTTTTCATGATGGCCTGAAGCAATACCCATGTCTAATATTTTAGCTGAAACTTATGCTAAAGTACTCTTAAGAGAATAGATTTCTCGGTTTAAAGTTCCCAATATTATAATTGCAGACCAAGGAAAACAGTTTGAATCTCATCTATTTAAAGAGCCTTCTACATTTCTAGATTTTAAACATAATCGCACCACTCCATATCATTCGCAATCTAAAGGTTTTGTTGAAAGATGGCATAGGGCCTTAAAGATTGCCATCAGAACATATGAAACAGATCTGATGCTTTACCTGCAATTTTACTTGGGCTAAGAACAATTTTTCGAGAAATATAAATCTTAGTCATGCCTGTAGTGTAGTAGTAGTAATTTTTTGTAAATATTCTTTTTCTTAAAAAATGCAATGTCAGTTAGTCTATGCCTCGATACCTAAATATAAAGTCGAATAACAAAAAGTTAAAAAAGAATATTAATTTAAAATTTAATAAAAGTTTATTTCGTATATAAGTTACGATCCCTACAGCAACAGACGAATCAATTTAACTCCTCTCTTGGATTAGAGACCGATTTAAATCATCTCTAACAACGGTTTAAGGGCCATATTACTAGAATTAGACAAATTCATGTACATAAATGAAATAAATATAATTTTCGTATCAGAAACACACTTAACAAGCAGAAATAAATGCAAGATTCCTGGGTACACCTGCTGCCCCACCAACCACCGAACACACCGGACATCGTAAACTTTTCTATCTATAAAAATATGAATGCAAATCAGATCAGCGCTGAAACTAAACTGGATCTATCGTCAGATCATTCATCCACTATTTTCACTCTCTCCAGCAGTCCGCATCATATTCCAAAAATTAATAGGGGAATCCTTTTTCCCTCACGCCAGACTAAGGACAATCGAGGACATCGATATTGCAATCCAGTATTTAAACTTATCTATTGTAGAATGCGTTAAGATCACCATCCCTCCATTAGTAAACTCTTAGCCAGATAGGACTTATTCCTCCGTCAACAGCTCGATAATTGAGCTAATTAAAGCCAAAATAAAAGCTAAGGCTGCACATATTCCCTATCCCCTGTGGGATAAGTCAGTCCATTAAACACCTCAAACAAAAAATTGCGGAAGAAAAATGTACAAGCATTAATGAGTTCGTTTTAAAGTTAAGTCATCTACCCGATACAAATTACTCGCTTTAGAAAACCACCAAACGAATAAAAACACCCATTTAACCGGATGCCCCGGTTAGAGATTCAAAAGGCAACTGGATTAATAGCCCTGAGGAAAAAAGCCTATGCTTAACACATTGCGAAAGTATTCAAACTCACCTTCCCTCCGGAGACCACTTTCCTGCTAATAATTCTAACTCCAACAACAAGACCAATTAAATTCAAAATCAATGAAGTCCACAGCAAATAGCATATATCAACACCTGGAAATCCTCGGGCCATGATGGCCTCACTGGAAAGCTAATAAAAGCTTTCCCAATGTACAGCATCAAAGGGATAACACACATCTTTAATGCTATACTACGTTTAAACTATTAGGCAAAAGCTTGGAAAGTAGCCACAATTATAATAGTATAATTAAGCCGGGGAAAGATAGGACAAAAATAGAATCTTACAAGCCCATTAGCCTCCTAACCATTCTATCAAAAATATTTAAATGCTGCTGCTAACAAAAATTAAGGGGGTGCTAAAATCATATAACATTATATCAGACCACAGTTCGGATTTCGCGAAAGACACAGCACCATCGAACAGGTCCATAAAATAGTGGATGAGATAAAGACGGCATTCGAAGGGAAAAAGCACTGTGTAGGACTCTGTCTGGACACGCCACAGGCCTTCGGCAAGGTATGGCACAATGAACTCTTTTATAAAATCAAAACATTACTCTCAGGACAGTTTTATGGGATCCTCACTAGCTACATAAGTCAGAGGGAATTCAAAGTGAAGTACAATGACCACTTAAGTGCATCATAACATTTGCTGACGACACGACAGTATTTTTCACTAACCCGAATCTGTAGACCGCGCATAGAAAACTCCAACAGCATGTCAACCTCTTAAGCGAATGGGTAAGTGAATGCGAAACAAAGTGGAGTATCACCCTTAATGAAACTAAAAGTGAAGATACATCATTGACTGAAGTTTTACCTCCAGATTCTCCACGAAAATTAAGATGTCAAAAATTAACATCGATTAATTATTCCAAATGCCTATCGTTAGGGAACATTTATTTAAAGAAGAGAAGAATAAATTGAAGACGAGCCAAAAGACATCCAAGCAAAATAGCTGTTAAAAATTAACTTAACATTCAAAATAGCCGAACTTGTCAGCATAAGTGAGGGACATGAGTACCAACATAACGCCACAAAAATATCCAAAATCCAACATACGTAGCTCGCGGAAATTCTAATTTCGCGATACTTTTTGAACAGATCTCGTGGCGATTTCAATGTTAATTTTGAAACAAATGATTCAATCCCTTTGACAATATTCCTTGAACAAACATTTGATTTGAAAATCAATAATAAATCAACTGAATCAACAACTAGATATGGAACGACAATCGACGCTGTATTTTCAAGATATCATATAACATGACATCTACTACTTTTGTCACATACTTCAGTTATCATCGGCCATTTATTTCTTTAATACCGTCCAATACACCTTCAACAGCTACTATTACAGAAATCATAGAAGATACGTCAAATAATATCCCGTAGCTCCATTGTAAAATAGTCTCTTTTAAACTTACTAACATATTTTCTATTATATTTATGAATATATATATATTCAGTAATTATTATTATAATTAAAATAATAAAAAAAATAAATTGATTTTGTTAACGAAACTCTATTTTTTTCTTTATTTTACCATATTTCGTTATAGGGTTTTATTAATTATGAATTCTAATATTAACATAGATGTTTCACATTACCGAGTGTCCCGTAACGGCCAACTTTTTTTTATTTTTACCTTTTGTTTAACTCAAGCAGCGATAATCAACTGACGCCAGAAATCGACTATCCTTCATTCGTGATAGTTCCCCATAAAAAGAAGTCCAATGAAGTAGAAGCAGTCTGGAGATTTCGCAGGCCAAGGCTCATCCAATCCAGCGCTCAGGAAATTGTTCATTTAATTCTAGATTCACAATCTGACTCCATCGTGTTGGTAAAACATTCACCTTATCCAGAGAGACGTTTTCAAGTTTGGCATAGCATTCTCCAAAAAGTCCACATAAATTTGGCCATTAAGCACTTACGGTAAAATGTCTATTAAATAATTGCCGATGATACCAGCGCAAACATTGGCACTGAATTTTGTGCTGAAATTATGTCGCCCTTTCCTATGAGGGTTAGTGTCCTACAAGGTATGAAGGTTGTGGAATTTTGTAACATCATCCTTAGTGAATTGTCATATACTCGTCTCCATCCACAAAATTTGGTCTACACACGGTTTGTTCTCTGTGTTGCATTCCAGATACCAAGTTCAAAGCTCCAATCTTCTCTCGGAACCTTCAGAAGACTTTGTACTGCGGTATGATGACATGGATGTAATCTTTCTGGATAAAAAATTTTCCAAACTGTATATGTACACTCGTAGTTGTCTTGCGAATCCTCTCGTGCTCATTTCAGGGATTTGCCTGACGATGCTGATTATTTGCTTTTCATTCGCGGATCCGTCCTATTTGAAGTACCGTCAAATGGGGTAACTTTGTAATGGCGGGGTAACTTTGTGCAATTTGTTTTTTTTTTAAGTTTACAGTCAGCACCATCTAGCTGCGTTTAATTTGAACTCTGATATCAATCAATTGTTATTGTAAACATAAAGAGCTATCCATAGACCCGTCACGGGCAATGTAAACATCGCTCTTGTTTATATAAACACGTTCTAAAGTTTGAACTTTTTCAACCCGTAAAGTAACCAAAAAGTGAAGTCAAGAAAACTTTAGTGAGAAAAAGAGGTTTTGATGATCTTAACCAAGTAAGTGTGTTTTAAATAGCAAGAACTATTACTCATAATTAAAATTCATGTTTTATTTTAGATTTTTAACAATCCAAACATAAATTATATCAGTTTGTTTAAAAAAATGTACCTCGGGGTAACTTTGTGCAATTCGTCTTTCAGAGGGAAAAATGCCAAGGAATTACGTTAAAAAGGCCTGGAACAAGAAATTATGCAAATTATAGCAAAGAAAAGTTGGAAAAATGTTTGGCAGAAGTTAGAAACGGTTTGCCAACATTGCAAGCATCTCAAAAGTACGGTATTCACCGCAACACAATCACCTACAAAATGCGTGTGAGACATGTGAAACCAAAAGGTAAAAATTATTTTCAGTATTACTCGTTCGGTTTTGTGTATTTTTTGATTGTTATAAACAATACAAATTGACTTTAGCCACAGAAAAAATTAATGTGCATTTGAATTCTGATATTTTAATTGACAATTTTTTCATTAAAAACGTTTTCAGATCTCATTGCACAAAGTTACCTCATCCTGGGATAACTTTGTGCAGTTTGCAAATTGTTTGTTTGTAAACAATGCACTTCATAAAAATCAACGAATGATAGTGCAATGTGTTGTCAGATGTCCCACAAGTAATGCTAGAAAAATAAAGTTGTTTATAATTTTGTTTTGTAATATTTATAAACATGCAAATTTGAAAAACCTTGAAATACTGCACAAAGTTACCCCATTTGACGGTAATACTTCCGATTCCCGTTAAACTATGAAAATATTGCGAAAATACCCCTCTTTAGAGTACATGTCATTTTTTTTTTGTTTTTATTTCTTTTTCTTCTTTATTCTTAAATTGATTTCTTTTTTTTGTGCACCCGGGAACTAAGCCCATATGGTACATTCTGTGCGTTATTATTATTAATTTCTTTTTTTGGCTTTCGTTTTTTATTTGTTAGTTACTTTTACTTTTTTTCAACCATGGTTTTCATATGGGAATCTAACCCACAACCTCGAAATGGTATACTTACAGCCAAACGGTTCAGCACGCTATGCCACCCGAGGTCCCGGGGTACAAGTCAATTTGGGAATCTCCTTTGGTGTTGCCAAATAACCTCTCTTTCATTTGCGTCGACAATATCATAAATGTAAACAAATAATAATGTAAAATTAAATTTTTTTAAATATTTTTGCTTGTAAAACCTTACCTGTGCAGGTTAAACAAACATTTCCGACAATTTTTGGAGATATTTTGTTCGTTTGATTACTTTGGCAATTACAGGGAAATAAAACAATAAAATACCAGTCAAGGTTTTCTAAGGAACAGATTTGTCTACCTCATTGAATGTCGCTGCGTAAGATAAAGATAAAAGTAAAATAGTGATGTTCATACCGTGAAAAATTATATTTTACGAATCACCCTGTAACTCCCAAACGGTTGTTCAAATAATGCGAAATTATTATTTAGCTTTATTTCAATCCTTACTAAAGAAATGAAGCTTTATTTTAATCCTTAGTAAAAAAACAAAAAAAAATTTGTTTAAAAAGTTAATTTTAAAGCCTTGATTTTTTAAAAAAGAGAAAAAGAAATTGGATAAATTAGTTGATTATATTTTAGTAAAACAAAATTTCATCACCATTTAATATTTTGTGTGGCCTGTTTTGGCTTCTATGATGCCCTGACTTATGAAGGCATTGAATATATTAAATTTAATATTATTATTTATTTCAAAAGTTCAGTGCACGGGTCCAAAATTCGTTTAAAGGCCCAATTTTTTCTGTCATTAAAACTTTAGATCCGTTGTCCTCAAGCCCTAAGTATTCGATGTGGTTTGGATTTAAAGTTGCTCGGTGAGTCTTGAAGATGAAATCCCTTATTTACTAACCACTGTATGGACAATAGAGCTGTGTGTTTCGGTTCGTAATATTGTTAAAAAATGACATCAAGCACATGCTTTCCCTACTGTTATTAACTACCAAAGAAACCAATTTTCAGGATGTTATCATAACTAGTCAACAGCAGTGCTTTACAATAAGGTTTTCTTATCTTTGCCCTGTCGTGAAAGTCATGCTTTCCGAGGACTTCTCTCACGGTTTCGGCTAAAACTGTTGCGTTAACAGATACGGTTAAGCTCATATTTTATTAGTATGGCATAATCTTCATTCTTCACCCCTCCCGCACATCCTCATATTGTGATTTAGGGTACAATTTGCCACTCCACCGCTTCCACCGGGATAGCTTTCTTGCCAACGATGTTTTTAGATGCGTGAATACTGCAATTTTTGCCGATTTTAGCCAATTTGTCGACACAAATATTTAATTTTTGGGTTATTTCCCAGTGGAGTAGAAAACTACTCGTCGAGTATGCGTTTCATGTCCGGAACTTCACTTTTACCTATAACCTTCATCTAAACAAAATTTGAAACACCCGAAAAAAGAACAACAACATGACAAATTTCAATTAATTTTAAATGTTCATACACCCACCTTTTAAATTCAGTTAAATAATTCAAAAGTAGATTCCCTTCTTACTGATTACACTCAGCTAATTAATCAAATGCTTAGAGATGCATTTAATTTTATTAAAAAGGGTTCTTTAGCTATTTTGTACCAGTTGTTGAGTACTATAAAAGATGACATATTTGCCTCACTGAAACTAGATGTTCAAAGAAAGAAAAAAATTCGGAAGATTTTTTCAAAAATTCTCTTTATTTAATCAATAATTTGAGTCATTGTCTATAGATTCGAAATCAATAGCATCTTAAATAAATTTGGCTTTAATTCGTTAAATTCCAAAAATGTTGGTTACCATATTTGGTCCATCATTGTAAATTTTCAAATTTTGATCGAAGATTCGAAATTAGTGGCCTCAAAATATCCACAGCACAGAACTAGTTGTTACGTAAATTTATTGAAGTTCGTCGCCATATACTAATGTTCATAGCAATCTCTTAATTCTGTTCTTTAGACAACTTTAACAGGTATCTTCCTGTTTTATTGCCCTGTAATTGCAAAAGTCGTAAAACGAACAAAATATCCCCAAAAATTATCGGAAATGTTCGTTTAGCATACACAAATAATTTCTTTTTAATTCTTGCTGCAGAAAAATTATAAAAAGGTTAACGGAATTTATTTTATTGTCGTAATTAGCTTACCTTAGCCAGCCATACTTGGGACTATTCCGACGCTCTGTTACTAATGCCTGACGGAAATCTTGCTATAAAAGACGGTCGAACGGAACATAGATTTTAGTTGAAAAAACCAAGCGATAACTACGGGTGTTCTAGCTGAAATATTTAAAGAAATGGCCGCATTCATTTTTGAGAAATATGCCGATATATTTCACATTTACAGTGTAGTAGACGGAAACGGAAGAGAAGCTATCCGGAAAAGAAAGATGTTTTCACGGGTTTTCCAGAGGTTAAGAGAAACCTAAAGTGTAACTTCAAATAGAACGGATCCGTGGTCAGGAACATCGCAAGATACTGCCGACGTCGAAAAGCAAATGATAATATAATAATATTATCAAAATGATGATAATGATAATAATCATCATCATCAGACAAACCCCTGAAAAGAGCATGAGGCAAGTCGAAAGATAATTAAGAGTGTCTTCACATACAGTTTCGAAGATTTCATTAATAAAGTTTGCATCCACATCATATACCAGTATACCAGTACAAGGACTCCTAAATATTTTCTAAGAAAAGATTGGAGTTTTGCACTTAGCTTTTGGAATACGACATAAAAACAGGGCATTACTAGATTGAATACCTGATGCTTTGCAACCAGGCATTCGTTGCAGATAGTAACCTCTATAGAGTCCGAAGAACGTGTAGAACGCTTTACACCATAAGGGTGAAAAACACAATCACTGTCGCACGCAATATCGTCAGCTTAAGTAATTAATTCACAGATCTTGCAATGAACCTTCGTGATTAAATAGAGATAAGACAAAAATTTTGTAAGTAAATCAATCACGGTAACACCATCTAGCATTCGAGAGCCACTTACTATCGAGCGCCAGTGTCAAATTGCACAAATTTAGGCGTAATCAAATCTGGTAAACTATTGACAAAGTCAGTGTGCTTAATTAATGAGTTGTAAAACAGCGGTATGTCCCTGATAAAGTCAGCGCAAACAGTGACAATACACAGACAAATTATGATAAAAATTTGCACGACTTAGAATGGTATTTTACAAAAGTATGAAAAGAAAAGTAGGCATATACTCGGAATTGAATGATCAGCAGTACAACCGGTTAGATTTAATAATCTGTTTTCAGAAAAATCCTTACGAAGGAACAAAGAATAATATTTGAAATTCAAACCTCAAAACAAAAATTAACAAAATAATAAACAATTGCGAAATTTGTAATGCAGCCAAATACGATCGAAATTCAAATAGAAAATATTCCATTTTACAGAAATCCCAGCAGGTGAAATCGTTCTTGTCAACACTTATGTAAACAATAAACATCATCATCAGCTTCATCGATAAATTGTTCAAACATGTTGCCAGTTTTTACATTGAAGATCGTAATAGTCAAACTCTAATAGAAAGATAAGGCAGTATTTAGCCATTAAAGGAAAAATAAAGAAATTTGTTTTTCATAACGAGTTTAATACAAGCCATACCGGAAATTTCGAAATCGAACTTTTTAATAATACCGTTACAGAAAATGCATCATGCGTGGTAGGGACAGTATGACTGGATACTCGGTGAGCACCCCGCCGAGGTACTTTTGTTCACTCCGTGTACCCTCCGATCGTAAGAATCGGTTTAGGAGGAAACTAGATAGATCCTTATCATGATCATTGCAAGCTAAAAAAAGGTAAGTTAAGCGGTGTTGCTGGAAACGCTACGGTAGAACCAGAGCTGCGGCTGTTTAAGAAGGTATCGGGTGAAACACTAAACAATTGGCATCAGTGGTATGGTGATGTACCCCAGAGATGTAAAGCATGAGCATATTAAAAACAGGTTCTTATGGCTAATGAAAGGAATATTTTTATTAATTTTTTTACAAATCGCTCAATAAAGATTTTGTCTCTATGTGAGTGATGTACTATTATAGAATGGAACTTAAAATTAAAATGTAGTGCATAATGCGCGCCTTAAATCTATATCGATTCAATGCGTAAGTTATCCACGGTCTCTTTAGATATAGATAGATAGATTTTCTATTACTTCGCCATCAAAAATCCAAGATGGCGGATTGATGCGAATTTTTGTCCTGTGCATTTTAAAGGGGTAAATTGCGCTAGTCCATAGCTTATATCCTCTGTAATCGTGCAAATTACACACACACATATATAATTTTACATTTTCCGTATAAACTGCGCGTAAAAATAATAAATTGCACAATACAGCCCAAATAAAAAGAATGATCCTGCTAGAACTTTCAAAGTATTAAAGATCCAGTTCGCGTGTTTTCATGGTGGAGGTGAGCTTTTGTACGATCCACATACATCCTTACCGTTGGTACAGAAGCAATCAGGCGAACGTCGAAGATGTTCGGCCTCAACATCTTCTGGGCAATTTGGGGCATTAATTTCCATAGAGCAAAAACAGCATTTTGCTATGTTGGTGTAAAAGAAGCAGCTCCTTGCTAACTTGTATGATTTCCTGTCATCCAAAGTTAAATTCTGAAATGTTTTCCCAATCAGATTCACGCTTTAAGATCAATATTGCAACTGCAATAAAGGCTCTTTATAAAACGTGTTTTATATTTATCCATGTATTGTGCTTTTGTTGAAACCCAATCCACTTCATATAAACTATTTCCCGTCATCTTTTTAAAACTTTTTCTACAAGATAAAGGTCAGGATATCTGACTGGAGGTGGTTCAAGTTGATAAAAACCGCCCTGTATTATATTTCCTTGATAATCTTCAAGAATGTAATTTACTGTATAAGGGTTTTTGACTTGAAGATTTCAGTAAACGGTTTGGGGTGTAGCCCTTTTCAAAAACATGTTTATATTTGTTTATACGAATAAAATCTCCTTATTTGTATTTTGGAGCTGATTTTAATGTTGTTTTTTATATACAATTTGCAATAAAGGAATTTGATCGTATGGACCAACATCTATAGGTCGCATTTTAATAGTTCGATGTTTTGTTCTATTATATTTGTCTCTTAACTTTTCCAGCATGCTGATCCAGTAATAGTTGCCATTCATGCTGAATTCTCGCCACATAATATTTTTTAATGTTCTATTAAAACTTTCTATTCTAATTGATACTTTTAATGCACTATAAGTTGAATAATGGTTAATATCATACTTTTCCATTAAGTGGAGCAGGAGTTGTTAAAGAACACTTTTCCATTATCTGTTTGCAAGTTTCTTGGTATACGACCCTGATAAAAATTAGCTACATTGCCTTAGTGACATCCATTCCGCCTTTGTTTTTAATTGGTAAAGTCCATGAATATTTAGAAAAAGTATCAATAACAGTAAGAAGAAAACGAAACACATCATTTTCAGATGCATATGAGCTTATATCAACTAAATCTCCCTGCCACAAATCATCTTTAAATTAAACGTGACACGACAACGTTTAAAATTTTTACGTGCTGATCTATGTAACTACCTAATAATTTGTCTTCTACTCATTCTTCAAAGAATGTATGAATATCTACTTATAGAATGTGTGTTTATATATACGTACATAGCAAAGATGATTGCGTTCAAGCACCATTCACAATTATCGTTGCAGGGCCTTCTGGCTGTGCGAAAACAACGTTTATTAAAAATCTTTTAGGTGAGTCGCCGTTAACACAACCGAAAATTAAAAAGTTTGTGTGGTGCAATGGAGAACGCGGAGCGCTACCATCAAATATTGAGGACACAAATGTTCAATATATAGACATAGTTCATGATGAGTTCATAAATTATACAACTGAGCCCACGTTAATTGTTATAGATGATATGATGTTAAACGCAATTAGCAGACAGGTTTGCGAGCTTTTTAGTAAAGGATCCCATCATCGTAACTTTTCAGCAATCTTAGTTAAACAAAACGATTTTCGTTGAAGAAAATTCTGTAGAGATATCTCGTTAAATTGCAAATATCTTGTAGTTTTTAAAAACCCTCGAGATAAAAGTTAATTTATGCATTTAGCAACACAGATTTACCCGGAAGTTAGTTCAGAAAATATATAAAGAGAGACTACTAAAGAAGCTTACGGTTGTTTACTGATAGATCTTACTCAAGATTAGGCCAAGTCTAGTTTAAGAAACGCTATCATTAAAAATACAGATGCTGAGGTTATTAAAACTCTGTGTGAAATCACGATTAATACATTAAAGGGAAGTCATATACCAACTTGTAAAATATACAGTTCGCCGTGCAGGTATGAAAAGGACATGCGAAAAACTAGCTGACATTAAAAGATCTGTACCAAAACATCGTAAAATACTAATAAAATGGGGATGGTTTTTACCAGTTTTATTAGGAAGTGTGATATCGGGTGTAATAGGCTCATTAATTGAAATATATGGATAAGTATAATAGACTTAATAAAATGCTGATTCTGTCACCGGAGGTATATAAAACTCTAAATGGTGAGATTGAACAATTTACAAATTTATCATTGTTCGACAAATCAATGGATAAGATATTAAAGAACAAACATCTGTCTAACAAAGAAAAATGGTATAACTATAGAAACGAACTAATAAAATTTCTAAATGTAAAACGTGGAAGAAGGCAAGTTCCCGATAACAAGAAAATTATAAAACCGATCCAAGAAAAATTACCAGCTAAACAAAAAAGTTTGAGAGATAATTTTAGTCAGACAAAATTTATTTTTAAAGATGACAAGGCAATTCAATCTTCACCCATTACCAGATAATCGTTTATAGGCTAGCGGAATAGTAAAAAAACCTTAAACCTCCCCCCAAAAGGAAATTTGCACCCCAATCCAATATTGAAAATAAAGATTACAGAGTAGTAACCGTTGACGACGGTATAACCCAGTACACCAAACCTGCAGACATGAGCGTTGATGAAGCTGCTAGTTTTATAAATTCAACAAATGGAAGAAGAGGAAGATAAAACAAAAATGAAAAAGACCTCTAAACAGTCTATATTAAGACCCTCACAACTGGGTCCTAAACAATACGAACTTGCATTCCCTATGAGAAAACCGGTTCGTCAGAGTGAGCGTTTAAAAAATAAAACACAGCGAGCCTCAAGCTTATCTGATATTCCTTGGTAAAGAGTTTAAGGAAAATTATAACATCTAAAGGCGAAAAGGACAAAATAGAATATGAAAAATACCAGTCCAGAAAATGATTTTACATATGCTTATTAAGTAATAACTCTTTACATTACTATCCTGAAAATTCATTGGCGGCATTTACAATGAAATTATCTTGCCAGTGCAAGCTAAATGAAAGCTGGTATTTTGGGGTTACAGAAATATCAATTCCCGAATGTTAAATAGATGGAAATAGTGTGAAGGGATTGACACGGAGTAACAACCTTGTGGGCCTATAAGAAATTCCACTAGTGCAGGAAGATCACACGGTCGAAATAAATGAAAATGATGGGCTAAAGATTTCAGAACGCAGCACAGGCGCTGAAGAGTTAAAGCAGATTAGGAAAGAGCTAAAAATTCTTTCACTTTAAATAAATAAAAATGTTACACTTGAGTGGTCAAGAGAAGCACTCTCGCAGGCAAGCTATAAATGGGGTCAGGTAAACTTTTCCGCATTTTTTGCTAACATTCTATAATGCCGTTACACCCTCCTGGTACACAATGTGTTTAAACGACGTTAAGCAACGCATATGGAACCGAATAGATGATGACTTTTTAAACGAGGTTATTCCAGAAATTAGTTACACCCAAGATGAAGGTGAATATATCTTGCATATATATTAAGGTAGAAAACATTCCGATAATGTTCTCTTGAAATATAAGTCACGATTTAGTGGAGAATTTTATGGATGATATAATTGGGCAGATCCCAAGAAAAAAAGAGAAGACATGTGAGGTTGTAAAACGCTTTAGACGATTATGTATACCCAGCTCGAAGTATAAAGAGGAAGAGTACAGTAAAAAAGGAAAATAAGGATATGTTTGAATTGCGAATTGATTAGTTAGAATTAATAATTAAGATAACCAAACCTTTGCCGCCACATCTTAATGTTAAAAATTTCGTTATATTTTTTGTTAATAATGTACATTTTAATGACAAGGCAATAAGTGAGAGTGAAAAACAGAGGAAAGTTGCACGCATAAAAGACATAATACTCAGAATATTAGATAAACTACATAGTGATTTTCTTCAAATTTTGTGACCGACGTATTTCTGAATACACCTTCAGATAAAAGAAAAGCTGATATATGAGCCGTTTATTTTGAAAGTGGCGTAAGTCCAAAATGTCATAAGGTCGATTTTACTTGAAAATAATATAGTAAAATCGACCTTATGACATTGTGGACTTACGCCACTTTCAAAATAAACGGCTCATATTATTGTCCGAATTGAAGTCATCTTCTGATAGTGCCGGACTGCAGTCGGAACATTTGTCAGTAACAAAAAAGGTGGATCAACTTAGAGATACAATTGATGAAATCGGTAAACGATTTCCTCGCGAATTGCGAGATAAAGATTCTTGTAGCGAACGCAATATTAATTTCATTTGTTTTCACTGATGTTGCCAAAATTTTGAAGCTGAAAAGTCAGCTTTACATCCTCCGCATTAATTTTTTTTTAAAAAAGGCCATTTGTTTTGCTAAGAATCTGTACCCTGGGTTTGATCCAATGCTGTGCTGCATTATTTGAAGTTTATTACGGTCTTTATTTGGAGGAAACTGTATCCAATTTCGCTTTCCCGATAATATCAAGGAAATCAATTGTGATTTGAAACGAACTATTTGATAAAGTAATATCAGCCAAAATAGAAAATCTTGTGATTCTTCTTAGCAAGGAGTATTTTTCCCGGTTTGAAAAAACTAAATTTTTGTGTGTGTGTAGTGCAGATATGCTTTTATTTAAGGAGACCGCTCTTCTCAAGTGTTTAATCATACCTTTGGCTTCCATCTTATACCGAGTTTTATTTAAATAGAACTAACTTATTTCTTTTATTTTTATACTATATATACAATAAAGTCCACGGTGTCCTCTTGGTCGATATCCCACTTCTCTCTAGCAGTTGTTTTAAAGGTTGGTGCATCTGCCGTCTGTTGTGGTTCTTCAAGAGCTGGGGGTTCTCCATCCAGCGGTATCATCAGCCCGTTTGTAAACTTAAACTGATAAAAACACTTGTTACATAAACATTTTTAGTACTATATTTTTCGAACTTACCCTTTTTCCAGCACTTTTCAGCTTTTTGACTTTTACTCAATTGACTGACTTGCAGTACTGTAGGCACAAAATTTTAGAGTGTGTCGTTACATTTAAACCCCGTGCTTTTATACACATTTTCGAAGCCAGATTTGCGTTTAAAGCAAACAAAAAACGTACATTGGTTTAGCATAAATATCACAAAAATGTCCATTAGAAAATTAAAGTTATTTGCTTGCTAAATGCAAGTTGACATTTTCATCGAGCCGCCTGAAGATATTCAACTTTAATGTTGTTGTCTTACGACAAGATGCTACAAAGCTGCGCTTACTTTCAAGGCAGATCACTGTGTCCCCTAAGAGCTAGTATTAATAGTATAAGGTTAGCCCCACAGTCTCACGGTGTCGAATATAGTAAACGTTTTTTGCTTGCTTACTGAACCTCCTGAAGATAATTAGCTCTAATATTGCTGTCCTGCAGTAAAATTTAACAAAGTTGCACTTGCTTTAAAGGCAGATCACTTAACATGAACATCATAAGACTACCTTACAGCCCCACAGTGTCCGAAGAAAGTAAAGTTATTCGTTTATCAAATGCAGGTTGATATTATATTATATATTCTTGTCTTGCGATAAATTACAATCTACACTAAATATCTGCTCTGCCAAGGACTATAATTCCATGAAAAGGTGGATTGTGTGTGATGAGGCGAAATAGTATGAAATTCAGAAAAGTTTCAGGAACAGTGAATACCACATCAGCAATAGTAGAATAACGCCAGTCTGCTAAATAATGGTAAGTTACAATCACTTTATAGAATTATGTTTATATTAAAAACATATTTTTTTCAGAGTGCGTTTCAGACCTTGGAAAATATTGTTGCAGGTATGTACGACACCTTTCAGCCAACGACATCGCTGGAAGTTGGCAAGGAGTATAAAGTCAAGTATTTCCGACTGGTGCAGACAAAATTCGGACTCCGCCTAACAACACACTTTAGCGACGACACGTACATTTATCTACCGCCCAGGTTTTCGGAGAAAATAAAACCCCAGCGACAGGTTGAAGAATTAAACCAGGGAGATTAATTTCTCACGTATGACGGACAGGATGAATCCAGAGGGGTTTACCTAAACCTAAAATTTCTTTAAAAAATAGAATTAAAAAATTAATATTAACCCTTTAAAAGCATCTAAACATAAAGCAATAAAATATATTTCGACCCAATGCCTTGTTTATTTCAAATACCCGTCCTTACCTCCACCTTCAACTTCGCAAAGACCTCCTTTCGCATTTTATTCAAGCTCAAGTACACCGCATTATGCAATCTCCCCCTGCGGCATACCAGCATCATACGTGCACTTGTAAAACCGGTCTCCAAAACCATAACATTGTCTCCTCCACTTACATCTATTCTTAGCCCTTTGTTTCTGCGCTTCTTTTGTCCTTTTGTCCACTGCGTCCTGCACGCCTTTCCCTGACTCTTCCTGCCTCCTTCGAAACTTCTTCTTTCGACCACTGCGTAGAGTGAGTTTTTTTGCTCGTATTGCTATCACGGGATCCCGCGCTTGCCTACATCTACCTTTTCTGCCTTTCGCACCCATGACATAAAGCCTTGCTACGCTGCTCAGACTTTTCATTAGCCATACCTTCTTAAACAGCCACAGCTTTGGTTCTACTCCACCATTCCCAGCAACACCGCTTAACTTACCGTTTTTTTAACTCCAAGTATTCATTCATACTTTACCTACCACATATGATGCATTTCATATGGGAGGTGGGTACCTTACTACTTAAGTCTGTTAGGCATAAAGAACAACTTAAATTCAGGAAACACCGATTAAACAGAGTACACGAAATCAATATTAAAAGACCTTTTAAATGTTCAACTCATACTAAAAACAGCAATCATACTGGTGGCAATACCGATCACCAAACATTAGTAATCGATAAAGTTACCTTAATATCAGGCTATTCAAAAATAGATGAACTAGGAATCGTTATCAAATTTGATATTGGGAAGGAGAAGGAAAGCGGCAGTCCGCCTGCTGATCCCTTCGCTAGGAAATCGACGCCTGAAGCGGTCGAAGGCGAGGGAGGGAGAGGCGGTCGGTGGTGCGCCGAGGACGCCCTTCACCAGGGAGATTCGGGAGCCTCTCCCAGAATCGGCTGGGCTGGTGACCAGGCTGGCGGCGGTGGAGGAAAGCCTAGAGAAGGGCTTCCTCCAGATGAAGGCGACGATTCAGGGGATGTTGGCTGCCTTAAAAAAAGCAGCCCAACATCTCGAAAGTCGTCAAGGACGGTTTGCCGGCTCTGGAGGAGACGCTGAACGGGCTGGAGGAGCGAAATCCGCCGCGACTTACCTCCGCGGAGACCGCCTACGAGGGTTGCCAGCACCCAGACCGCGCCGGCGCCCCTGGTCATGCCAACGGCGGTCCAGCTAGAAGTCGGTCCCCGAAGCCATCGGGGAAGAGGGGTGCCACCAGCCCGCCACTTCGGACGGAGGGGAAGGCAGAAAAGCGAAAGAAGGCGGAGCCGACCCCGACGTGGACCGAGGTGGTCCGTAAAGGCAAGAGGGCTAAGCCTAGCCCAGCCAAAGCTGGTGGCAGGAGTGGTGAAGCGGAGGTTAAGAAGGGGAAGAAGGAGAAAACCCCCGCAACCGGTAAGGAGGCGAAGGCTGCGACGTCTGCACTGCCCTAGCCGGAAGCTTCTGCGAGGAGGACCAGGCCGGCGGCGGTCCTTCTTAGGCCCGCGGAGGGGAAGACCTTTGCCGATGTGCTTAGCACGGTCCGCAAAGCAGTCAACCCCGAAAGCTGCGGGGTTAAGATCAGGACCGTCCGGTAGACCAGGGCAGGCGAGGTCCTCGTCGAACTGAAAGAAGCCGATGCCCGAGTCGAGGGCGGCGTTCTCGACCGCTCTGAAATCCGCAGTCGGGTCAGCGAGCGCGGTCAAGGAGCTGATCCCCAGAGCCTCCATGGAGATCAGGGAGCTGAACGGTTGCACGACCGCACTGGAGGTGGAGGAGGCCCTCAGGAGGGACCTCGGGTGCTACAACGGCCGCCTCCGGGTTACGCTGCCCCGCACGAACGGCCGTGGCCAGCGGATGGCCATAGCAGACCTCGATGAGGCGGCGGCGAAGGTCCTGCTCAAGGCGGCCAGGATTAAGGTCGGGTGGGTCAGCTGCAGGCTGCGCAGGCGTGTAATCGTGCCCAGGTGCTTCAAGTGCCTTGGGTACGGACACCAAAGTCAGGCTTGCAGTGGCAAGCTTTGCTTCCGGTGAGGGGGGCGGGTCATTCCACGAAGGGCTGTGCCGCCGAGCCGAAGTGCTTCCTCTGCCCGGAGGTGGGCGACGCTGCAGTGCCGCGGACCATGGCGCCGGCGCCGGCTTCGTTTGGGTGAAGAGCAATGACGTCACTTATGTCAGTTGCTACTTCACTCCAAACGAGCCGATAGCCGCCTTCCAGACCAAGTGAGATGGTCTGGAGGACGCGGTCCGCGGCATGGGTGGGGAGCTGGTGGTGGATGGAAACTTCAACGCGAAGGCCTTGGAGTGGGGTGAACCCAGACCGGATTCGCGTGGAGGACGAGTCCTGGACTCTGCATCCAGGCTCGGGCTGGTGGTGTTAAACACCGGCTCGACGTCCACCTTTCGGCGTCCGGGATACAGGAAGACACTTATTGACGTCTCTCTGGCGATGGAGAGTCTGGCTGCTCGGGTGCAGGAGTGGCGGGTGCTCGAGGACTCTACAGCCAGCGACCATCAATATATCACGTTCCGCGTGCGTGGTATGGGGCCAGTGCGGGTCCGGCGCGAACAGGGCCCGCCCAGATGGGATGTCGCTAGAATGGACGCCGAAAGGTTGTCTGTAGCCATCACACGTGGCTAGCGACTTGCGGAAGGGATTCCGGAGGAACTGCCTTCTTCCGAACGGGCCCGGCGGGTGGTAGACTAGACGATGGGTCTCATTTGTCAGGTTTGCCGGGAGACCGTGCGAGGAAGAGACCCGGCAGGGAGGGGCGACGTCCTGCCTACTGGTGGACTGATAAGAATGCGGAAATGAGGCGGAAGTGTCTCCGCCTCAGACGGTTGGCTCAACGAGTTGACCGAAGCGATCCCGACGCAGCCCGCAGATCCGCCGAGGCTAAAGTGGTGAAGAGAGACCTTCGCAGGGCTATCAGGGCGAGTAAGCACCGATGCTGGAAGCGGCTGGGGGAGGATCTGAATGATGATCCTTGGGGATTGGGGTACAGGATTGTTCTCCGAAAATTGGGGGCGCTCTCTCAGAGTGCCCCCCTCGAAGCGGGGACAGTCCGTTCCATCGTGGATGCCCTTTTCCCCACACAGCCACTGGAGCCTAACCGCGCGACCGGCAAGGCACTCGAGGCTCCTCCCTTTACAATGAGGGAGCTCGTGGGGGCCTTGCGGAGTCTACAAAATCGGAAGGCGCCAGGACCTGATGGGCAGAGGTGTTGAAAGCGTTGACGGCGAACCATCCAGGGTTCTTGCTGGATATGTACAATGCCTGCCTGAAAGCGGGAATCTTTCCCTCCCGCTGGAAGGCGGCTAGGCTTGTGCTGATCAGCAAGAGCAAGGGACCTGTAGGGTCCCCCGGGTCGTACAGACCGCTGTGTATGCTCGACACAGCCGGCAAACTCCTGGAGAAGCTGCTGAAGCCTCGCCTCCATACGGCCGTTGTGGCCGCTGGAGAACTTTCCAAGAGACAGTATGGGTTGCGGAAAGGGAGGTCGACGGTTCACGCTATCCAGGAGGTGGTCGACACGGCCTGGGCCACCGAGAGCGGGAACCATTACTCACGCCCGGTGTGCCTGCTGGTCACTCTGGATGTGCGCAACGCCTTCAACTCGGTGAGGTGGAACGCGTTAGAACGCGACTTCAGGGTTCCCCATTATCTCTTGCGGATTACCTGAAGGACCGTACCCTCACCTATGACACGGAGGATGGCCCGGAAACGACGGTTCTCACTGCGGCGGAGGCGGCCCAAGGCTCCACTTTGGGTCCCGACATATGGAATTATGTATACATATGACGGGATCCTGCGTATGGAGATGCCGGAAGGGTCTTTCCTGAGGGAGATGCGGATGGGAGACATGTCGGTCCAGACGAAGCCCGCAATCAAGCACCTTGGGGTGAGCCTCGATTGTAGTCTTACCTTCTGGGACGAGATCAGGGGCAGGGCGGACAAAGCGGCTGCGATGACGACGGCGCTAAGCAGGATCATGGCCAACATTGGTGGTCCCAGACCCAGCAAACGGCGTATATTGCTCCGCACCGCTGAGGCCGTCATGCTCTACGGGGCAGAAGTCTGGGCCGGTGCGATGCGATGGGAGAAGTACCGCAGGCATTTGCTTTCGGTGCAGCGACGTTCGGTCCTCCGCATCGCGAGCTCCGACCGCACGGTCTCGGAACCGTCAGCATGGTGAGGTCGATTACTACCTCACCCAGATGCTGACGGGGCACGGGCACTTTCGGACCTTCCTTTACCGCATAGGGAAGGTACCGAGCCCGTGCTGTGTATACTGTGACTCCCCGTCGGACTCCGCTCTCCACACATTCTTTAAATGTGCTCGCTGGGGGGCGGAGCGGGACGATATGGAAAGGGTGACTGGCAGCATAACCCCTGACAACGTAGTCGGGGTTATGCTGCAGGAGAGGGACTTCTGGCGAAGAATCGCCCTTTTCGTGAAGGGGATCCTTCGCCAGAAAGAACAGAACGTGAGCAAGGAGCGCCTGTTGTGGTAGGGGGCCATGTTGAGGGGGGGTATATAGGACTCCACCCCGAAGTAATGTTTCACAGACGGTTCCGGGGTGGAGTTCCTGGGGGAAGGGAGCGGGGTTTTAGCCGGTAGGTCCAGCTTTTGCTGGGGAGTCCGGAACATCGTGCGAATTACATATATTGACCTTCAGACAAGAAACCCTATTCCGGAAACGGATCTACCTGATACATATAAAATAAAGTCAAAGGCAAAGCCTATGGCTTGGTAACGGATATCAAGAATTTGACTATTCAAATAAAAAAGTACTCAAGTTTCTCAGTGAGAACGACGTCCAATCCCGTTCCCACAGAAAAGATGCTTACCTGGTAAAAATTACCTTAAGTCACGTTGCATTGCCTAGTTTAGCAGATATTTGTAAATTAAATGAGAATCAGTCTGTCGTGAGTCTAACCACCGGACAGATAGGAGAGCTTTCCTTCGATTTTGAAGTGATACTGTTTTGTTGGCCACTAATTGTGAAGGTTGTAATAAAAGGAAAATAAAGTGTTTGAATGGGAGTGCTTTGTTTTTTTTCTTGCCGCCGATACTTATAGATTCCGCCTAAAAACTACCCAAATCTAAAAGTGGCGCAGTCGGTGAGATCCTGTTCGATAAAATAGGATCCAGTGATACGAATCAATCAATCAATATTGTACTTCAGTTAACGGGAAAGTTGAGTGATAATTTTTGCAAAGTGTGAAACGCAGTAGCCCAAAGCACAATTTAGTGGGATACGAAGAAACGACAGCTAAGCAAAGAAGTAATATAGAAACACCAACATCCTGGAAAGGAGAAACAATAGAAATCAAATTCTAGACGGCAATCGAAGAATGGCCCAGCAAGAACCAGCCCAACAACATCAACAAGAAGGTCAACGGAACATGATGGAACAATGTCTGGCAATCATAACAGAGGTGCTCAACCGGCAGACTCAACACCAACCCTCGCTAAGAAGCCGAATTGAAAAGGATCTACGATTCCTACCAGCTTTTGAAGGAAAAGACGGGACTCTACCCTCATTCATTGCATCGGTGGATCGAGTTATAGCGGAGTATAGATATCAAGCTCCTCAAGTATATAGCATAATCTACCACGAAAAAATATTAGGACCAGCGAAGAATTATTTGGATACTGCACCACCAACAACGTGGGAGGATTGTAAGCAGAAACTCAAACTTCAATATCGACCATCGAAAGACCAGGGACGTATTATGACAGAAATCAGCATGTTAAGAGTAAGTACAATATTAGAATTATCTGATAAAATTCGAAATTTCATAAGTGATATTACCGAATGTGCTATTTTTAGTGAATACCAAAATGAAATTGTAAATAATTTGAGCAGTGTGCTAGTGTTAAAAATAAAAGAAATTACAGCAGGGACTCTAGCCTCAGAATTGTTCAATAAATTCAGTATAGAAGAGATAAGGCCAATAATTAATAAATACATAGGACAAGATCAGTACAATTTAAAATTCAGACCTAACCCAGTTCCGAAAGACAGATACCAACCAAGACAAAACAGACAGAATTATAACAGTCGGACTCATAACAATAACCATCAGTAAGAACAGAACAACAATTTTCAAAATAATTTCAGACAATTTAGAAATAACGTCCAAAGTAATCCGGCGAAGAAGGCCACCCAGTATGCTATGTGTCGAGAACATTGAATAATCACGAGAAAAACTACAGTACCACAGATAAGGAGTTTTTGGCTATAGTTTACTCGGTAACTTATTTCAGACCTTATTTGTACGGTAGATATTTTAAAATCATCACCGATCATGCACCAATAAAATATTTGAATTCAAAATATAAGGGAAAAGAGTTTTCACCAAGAAACCAGAGATGGATCTTAAGGTTACAAGAATATAACTTCGATATTGACTATCTCCAGGGGAAGGAAAATAAAGTGGCCGATTTTCTCAGTAGGTTAGAGAACAGCCCTTATATCAATAAATGTAATAGCAGTGAATCCAATATGGACCTGTCGGGAACAATACATTCAGTAGAAGAACAGCTTTTAGACCACATAGGTATAAAAGATGAAATAGTTAATAAATATAGAATTCAAATTATTTTGACCTATAGTCCAACTAAGGAAATGGAAGTAAGTCACAAACGACAAATTATACAAATTAACCCACAAGATGAAGAAGGAGTAATTGTTAATGTATTAAAACAATATATAAAACCAGGACACATTGGCATCTATGCTGATGTAAGTGACACGGATTACAATAGAGTACAGCACATTATTATTCGATTATTTTCAAGTGATAAAAGAATCAAGTTTTTCAAAGCAACCAAAAGAGCACAGGAAATTCCGACAGAAGAAGAGTGTCATAAACAAATTTCGTTATATCACACCATAGAATCACTACACAGCGGTACTAATGAAACGTATAAAGCATTAAAAGATAAAATATACTATCCAAAATTACAGGAACAAATTCAACTTATTATAAATAATTGTGAAAAATGTCAGTGTATTAAATATGACCGAAACCCTATAAATCCTAAACTAATCGTAACGGAAACCCCAAGTTGTAAAAACGACATAATCCATATTGATATATTTCATTACAGTAAGCAAGCTTTTGTGACAATTATAGACAAGCTTACTAAATTCGCGGTAGCGTACCTTATAACTGACAGAAATTGGATCACTAAAATTGCCATGTTAGAGAATTATGTAGCAATCTTTGGTAAACCTAAAAAGCTTATTATGGATAATGAATTCAAGTCAGAACAATTAAAAAATTTTTTACAGGAAAAAGAAATAGAAGTCCATTGGACGAAGCCCAATAATCATACTGGAAACGCTGACATAGAAAGAATACACTCCACTCTAATAGAAAAAATACAAGCAATAGACGACAATATCCCTTTAGAACAGAAATTGTATAGGGCAATAGGTAATTACAATAACCGATATCATTCCACTATTGAGATGACCCCGAGAAAAGCAAACAGTTTACCAGATGTACAAACTTTAGTAGAAAATCAAAGAAAAAGGCAGGTTATATTAACAAGCTTAATAAAAGGAAAGAGACTTATATTGAAAATAGACAGGAAGGTTATATTAAAAATTATAAAAGAGTACGGCATAAAGACCAACCGTATTTCAGAAAATATCCGCTCAAAAATGTCCATCCCTCAAACATTACAAGACCATATAAATTTACAGGTAATCACTATACTGATCATGATGATAGGCTCAGCACAAGGGCGATTGCAGGCTCATCCAATACTTGAGGAAAAGGGTTATGTAAAAATAAAAATTAAGGAAGTAGAAATAGCTAACGATACAGATATAATCCTACATGTAATTAATCCACTGGAAATGGTTAACATTTTAAATCATTTAGAGCTCAACATTGAACATCTTAAACTTGAAGACAACACTTAATGCAGAAATTAAAACTATTAAAGGTAAACTCCGAACGATTCAAAATCCCGCTAGACAAAAAAGATGTTTATTAAATATAGTAGGCTCTCCACAAAAATGGTTATTTGGAACAATGGACGATACGGACAGACAGGAAATAATAACACATTTACAGACTATTGACATCAACAACCATAGAGCGATCGAAAATCTAAATAAACAGATCAGAATTAATAGTCATTTTAATAAAACTTTGGTAGATTTAAAAATCTTAATTGAGAATGATAGACAAAAAGTTTTGGAATCACTTAATTCAACTAACGAAAATGTAAAGGAATTAAACTATAAAATCCTATTTCTAGACCAAGAAACTAAACTCAGATATTTTGAAAATAAAGTAAATCAGATTTTAGATAATATAATGGCTACAAAAAATAATATGATCCATCCAAGTATGCTTACACTTGAAGAGTTGGGAATGTACCATGTAGACTTTTATAAATTAAAACTTCTAAAAGCAGGAGCAATGAAATATAATGATGACTTATTGATTTTTGCCATTAAAATTCCAAAAAGTTATTTAATAACCGAATTAAAGTTAATTACACCAATACCAAACTCAGAACATTTAGAAATTAATGAAAGAGACGAATTGATTGTTGAAATAGATAATAAAACATATCAGTACACCGAAGATGCTTTGTTAAAAGACCTGAAATTAAGTAAAAATTGTATTATTCAAGGAAATTGTAAACTAATATACAACAACGTGACAAGTTTGGAGGAATTAGATGATGAGACAATTTTGTTGAAAAATATGAATAAAGACAAAATGTGGCATAATTGTGATAAGAGAGCATTTACTTTAACCGGACATTATCTGATAAATTTTAACAATTGTACAATAGGCATTAGATAAAAGAAATTTTATAATAAAAAAGTAACTTTTGTAGACAAATTCTACTATCCTTCAAACGAAAAGAAGAGCATGTTTTCGAAACCTATTAATTTTGACAAAATAATTTTAGACAATATAAATAATATAAAAGAAATTAAAGAATTAAAATATCATAGGAACATAATGTATGGAACAAGTATAAGTATCTTTTCTGTGGTAACCATGGGAACATTGGCAATAGTAACATTCATATTGATAAAAAGAAGGGCTACCAAAATTAAAATAATAAATAAAACGAATCCAGAGGCTTCTGACTCAAACAGAGGAGGAGTTACATATATTGACCTTCAGACAAGAAACCCTATTCCGGGAACGGATCTACCTGATACATATAAAATAAAGTCAAAGCCAAAGCCTATGGCTTGGTAACGGATATCAAGAATTTGACTATTCAAATAAAAAAGTACTCAAGTTTCTCAGTGAGAACGACGTCCAGTCCCGTTCCCACAGAAAAGATGCTTACCTGGTAAAAATTACCTTAAGTCACGTTGCATTGCCTAGTTTAGCAGATATTTGTAAATTAAATGAGAATCAGTCTGTCGTGAGTCTAACCACCGGACAGATAGGAGAGCTTTCCTTCGATTTTGAAGTGATACTGTTTTGTTGGCCACTAATTGTGAAGGTTGTAATAAAAGGAAAATAAAGTGTTTGAATGGGAGTGCTTTGTTTTTTTTCTTGCCGCCGATACTTATAGATTCCGCCTAAAAACTACCCAAATCTAAAAGTGGCGCAGTCGGTGAGATCCTGTTCGATAAAATAGGATCCAGTGATACGAATCAATCAATCAATATTGTACTTCAGTTAACGGGAAAGTTGAGTGATAATTTTTGCAAAGTGTGAAACGCAGTAGCCCAAGGCACAATTTAGTGGGATACGAAGAAACGACAGCTAAGCAAAGAAGTAATATAGAAACACCAACATCCTGGAAAGGAGAAACAATAGAAATCAAATTCTAGACGGCAATCGAAGAATGGCCCAGCAAGAACCAGCCCAACAACATCAACAAGAAGGTCAACGGAACATGATGGAACAATGTCTGGCAATCATAACAGAGGTGCTCAACCGGCAGACTCAACACCAACCCTCGCTAAGAAGCCGAATTGAAAAGGAGCTACGATTCCTACCAGCTTTTGAAGGAAAAGACGGGACTCTACCCTCATTCATTGCATCGGTGGATCGAGTTATAGCGGAGTATAGATATCAAGCTCCTCAAGTATATAGCATAATCTACCACGAAAAAATATTAGGACCAGCGAAGAATTATTTGGATACTGCACCACCAACAACGTGGGAGGATTGTAAGCAGAAACTCAAACTTCAATATCGACCATCGAAAGACCAGGGACGCATTATGACAGAAATCAGCATGTTAAGAGTAAGTACAATATTAGAATTATCTGATAAAATTCGAAATTTCATAAGTGATATTACCGAATGTGCTATTTTTAGTGAATACCAAAATGGAATTGTAAATAATTTGAGCAGTGTGCTAGTGTTAAAAATAAAAGAAATTACAGCAGGGACTCTAGCCTCAGAATTGTTCAATAAATTCAGTATAGAAGAGATAAGGCCAATAATTAATAAATACATAGGACAAGATCAGTACAATTTAAAATTCAGACCTAACCCAGTTCCGAAAGACAGATACCAACCAAGACAAAACAGACAGAATTATAACAGTCGGACTCATAACAATAACCATCAGTCAGAACAGAACAACAATTTTCAAAATAATTTCAGACAATTTAGAAATAACGTCCAAAGTAATCCGGGTCAATCTAGAACTAACAACCCCACCAATAATTCTAATCAATTTCGACACGGTAATTCCAGACCATATCGCAATAATTTACACAGTAATTCTGGACAGTTTCAAAGAAATCCTGGTAGTAATAATAATAATAATAATAGTGCCCCGTCCAGAAATCAATCGCAAAATAATAATAACAACCAAACTCAACCTGTGGAAGTTGATACACTAGGTACAGGAAACGAAGTGAACCCATTAGAAGAGGCAGAGTTTTTTATAAATTAGCCTCGGAAACTAAGAAAATTTATGTCATGTTAACATTAAATAAAATTAAGTTCGTTGCTATGATAGATACAGGTTCCACAATCAGCCTATTAAATTCAAAAAGGGTTCCAGATAATATATATGAAAAAATGAATGGCAGTAAGATACAAATAATTACTATTGAGGGAGAAACAAAAAAGCCTACAGAGTACGTTAAAACGAAATGCCCTGAAGAATTTAGGCAAACGGAAAATGCAAGAATGAAATGGGTAAAAATTGAATTAGAGAAACAATATGATTTTTTGATGGGGATGGATTGGGTGGAAAATAATGTCAAAATTATTAATATAGCAGATCAAGAAATAACATTAAAAAATGACGTCAAACTACCTTTTCTAAATAGGGCGACTCTAGAAGAAGTAAATGTTTTAGAGACAAGTGAATTAAGTAATATACAATTAGATCATCTGAATGCAGAAGAAAAATCCGGGATAGAAAATTTATTGGGTAAATACAAAAAATTATTTTATAAAGAAGAGGATAAACTTACTAGTACCACGAGTATAGTCCACGAAATTAAAACCACGACAGATCAGCAGATAAACTCTAAATTATATAGGTATCCACCTCAACATGAAGCCGAAGTAACAAAACAAATGAAGGAAATGGAGGCCCAGGGAATAATAAGGAAAAGCAAAAGCAAATACAGTTCCCCTATAATAGTAATACCTAAAAAGATGGATAATTCAGGAATTCAAAAGTACCGAATTGTAGTAGACTATAGACGACTGAATCAAGTAACGGTGGATGATAAATATCCATTACCGAACATGGATAGTATCTTAAACAAGTTGGGAAAAGCTCAATACTTCAGCACTTTAGATCTGGCAAAAGGCTATCATCAGATCTTAGCAGCTGAGAAAGACATTGAGAAAACCGCTTTTATCACACCATTAGGGCTATATGAATATGTCAGGATGCCATTCGGGTTAAAAAATGCACCTGCCACATTTCAGCGTTTAATAAACGAAATACTAAGGGAATACATCAATAGGATTTGTGTAGTCTATTTAGATGATATCCTCATCTTCTCAACAACTCTAGAGGAACATCTAAAATCACTACAAACAATTTTTGCTAAATTAGCAGTATACAACTTAAAAATTCAAGCCAATAAGTGTAATTTTATAAGACGAGAAACCGAATTTTTAGGGCATGTCTTGACAAAGGATGGAATAAAACCAAACCCAAATAAAATAGAAGATATTAAAAGAGTTCAACTTCCAAAAACAGTAAAACATCTAAAAAGTTTTTTAGGGATGACCAGTTTCTATCGCAAATTCATAAAAGATTATGCAAAAGTCGCCCACCCTTTAATAAAATATTTTAAAAAAGATACAAAAATTAATATCAAAGACCCTCAATATATACAAGCGTTTGAAAAATTAAAGTTATTGATAGCGTCACATCCTATTTTAAAGTTTCCAAATTACGATAAACAATTTACAGTCACTACAGATGCAAGTGATCACGCTATTGGAGCCGTTCTTTCTCAAGAAGGCCACCCAGTATGCTATGTGTCGAGAACATTGCATAATCACGAGAAAAACTACAGTACCACAGATAAGGAGTTTTTGGCTATAGTTTACTCGGTAACTTATTTCAGACCTTATTTGTACGGTAGATATTTTAAAATCATCACCGATCATGCACCAATAAAATATTTGAATTCAAAATATACGGGAAAAGAGTTTTCACCAAGAAACCAGAGATGGATCTTAAGGTTACAAGAATATAACTTCGATATTGACTATCTCCAGGGGAAGGAAAATAAAGTGGCCGATTTTCTCAGTAGGTTAGAGAACAGCCCTTATATCAATAAATGTAATAGCAGTGAATCCAATATGGACCTGTCGGGAACAATACATTCAGTAGAAGAACAGCTTTTAGACCACATAGGTATAAAAGATGAAATAGTTAATAAATATAGAATTCAAATTATTTTCACCTATAGTCCAACTAAGGAAATGGAAGTAAGTCACAAACGACAAATTATACAAATTAACCCACAAGATGAAGAAGGAGTAATTGTTAATGTATTAAAACAATATATAAAACCAGGACACATTGGCATCTACGCTGATGTAAGTGACACGGATTACAATAGAGTACAGCACATTATTATTCGATTATTTTCAAGTGATAAAAGAATCAAGTTTTTCAAAGCAACCAAAAGAGCACAGGAAATTCCGACAGAAGAAGAGTGTCATAAACAAATTTCGTTATATCACACCATAGAATCACTACACAGCGGTACTAATGAAACGTATAAAGCATTAAAAGATAAAATATACTATCCAAAATTACAGGAACAAATTCAACTTATTATAAATAATTGTGAAAAATGTCAGTGTATTAAATATGACCGAAACCCTATAAATCCTAAACTAATCGTAACGGAAACCCCAAGTTGTAAAAACGACATAATCCATATTGATATATTTCATTACAGTAAGCAAGCTTTTGTGACAATTATAGACAAGCTTACTAAATTCGCGGTAGCGTACCTTATAACTGACAGAAATTGGATCACTAAAATTGCCATGTTAGAGAATTATGTAGCAATCTTTGGTAAACCTAAAAAGCTTATTATGGATAATGAATTCAAGTCAGAACAATTAAAAAATTTTTTACAGGAAAAAGAAATAGAAGTCCATTGGACGAAGCCCAATAATCATACTGGAAACGCTGACATAGAAAGAATACACTCCACTCTAATAGAAAAAATACAAGCAATAGACGACAATATCCCTTTAGAACAGAAATTGTATAGGGCAATAGGTAATTACAATAACCGATATCATTCCACTATTGAGATGACCCCGAGAAAAGCAAACAGTTTACCAGATGTACAAACTTTAGTAGAAAATCAAAGAAAAAGGCAGGTTATATTAACAAGCTTAATAAAAGGAAAGAGACTTATATTGAAAATAGACAGGAAGGTTATATTAAAAATTATAAAAGAGTACGACATAAAGACCAACCGTATTTCAGAAAATATCCGCTCAAAAATGTCCATCCCTCAAACATTACAAGACCATATAAATTTACAGGTAATCACTATACTGATCATGATGATAGGCTCAGCACAAGGGCGATTGCAGGCTCATCCAATACTTGAGGAAAAGGGTTATGTAAAAATAAAAATTAAGGAAGTAGAAATAGCTAACGATACAGATATAATCCTACATGTAATTAATCCACTGGAAATGGTTAACATTTTAAATCATTTAGAGCTCAACATTGAACATCTTAAACTTGAAGACAACACTTAATGCAGAAATTAAAACTATTAAAGGTAAACTCCGAACGATTCAAAATCCCGCTAGACAAAAAAGATGTTTATTAAATATAGTAGGCTCTCCACAAAAATGGTTATTTGGAACAATGGACGATACGGACAGACAGGAAATAATAACACATTTACAGACTATTGACATCAACAACCATAGAGCGATCGAAAATCTAAATAAACAGATCAGAATTAATAGTCATTTTAATAAAACTTTGGTAGATTTAAAAATCTTAATTGAGAATGATAGACAAAAAGTTTTGGAATCACTTAATTCAACTAACGAAAATGTAAAGGAATTAAACTATAAAATCCTATTTCTAGACCAAGAAACTAAACTCAGATATTTCGAAAATAAAGTAAATCAGATTTTAGATAATATAATGGCTACAAAAAATAATATGATCCATCCAAGTATGCTTACACTTGAAGAGTTGGGAATGTACCATGTAGACTTTTATAAATTAAAACTTCTAAAAGCAGGAGCAATGAAATATAATGATGACTTATTGATTTTTGCCATTAAAATTCCAAAAAGTTATTTAATAACCGAATTAAAGTTAATTACACCAATACCAAACTCAGAACATTTAGAAATTAATGAAAGAGACGAATTGATTGTTGAAATAGATAATAAAACATATCAGTACACCGAAGATGCTTTGTTAAAAGACCTGAAATTAAGTAAAAATTGTATTATTCAAGGAAATTGTAAACTAATATACAACAACGTGACAAGTTTAGAGGAATTAGATGATGAGACAATTTTGTTGAAAAATATGAATAAAGACAAAATGTGGCATAATTGTGATAAGAGAGCATTTACTTTAACCGGACATTATCTGATAAATTTTAACAATTGTACAATAGGCATTAGATAAAAGAAATTTTATAATAAAAAAGTAACTTTTGTAGACAAATTCTACTATCCTTCAAACGAAAAGAAGAGCATGTTTTCGAAACCTATTAATTTTGACAAAATAATTTTAGACAATATAAATAATATGAAAGAAATTAAAGAATTAAAATATCATAGGAACATAATGTATGGAACAAGTATAAGTATCTTTTCTGTGGTAACCATGGGAACATTGGCAATAGTAACATTCATATTGATAAAAAGAATGGCTACCAAAATTAAAATAATAAATAAAACGAATCCAGAGGCTTCTGACTCAAACAGAGGAGGAGTTACATATATTGACCTTCAGACAAGAAACCCTATTCCGGGAACGGATCTACCTGATACATATAAAATAAAGTCAAAGCCAAAGCCTATGGCTTGGTAACGGATATCAAGAATTTGACTATTCAAATAAAAAAGTACTCAAGTTTCTCAGTGAGAACGACGTCCAGTCCCGTTCCCACAGAAAAGATGCTTACCTGGTAAAAATTACCTTAAGTCACGTTGCATTGCCTAGTTTAGCAGATATTTGTAAATTAAATGAGAATCAGTCTGTCGTGAGTCTAACCACCGGACAGATAGGAGAGCTTTCCTTCGATTTTGAAGTGATACTGTTTTGTTGGCCACTAATTGTGAAGGTTGTAATAAAAGGAAAATAAAGTGTTTGAATGGGAGTGCTTTGTTTTTTTTCTTGCCGCCGATACTTATAGATTCCGCCTAAAAACTACCAAAATCTAAAAATTGCGTACGAGCATTTCCCCGCTCCCATAAAAAAAAAAAATAAAAAAAAAAAATAGTTCCAGTAAGATTGTGAACAAAATCGTAAATGCCAGTGACATGAAATGGCACACGAAGATAATTCTTGACGGGAAGCTGTGTAACTTTGAGGTGATTCAAGCTTCAATTACACCGCAATTATTCCGCAATCTAAGTTTAGCCAAAGAGGCAGCCGTAGCTTAAAAAAGCACATTGCAATTGTTTGACTTCCTAAAAAAAACAAAACAAAGGTGTGTGGAATTTCGAACGCGCTTGTGCAGTACAAAACATTAAGGGTGCAAATGTTTCCGTTGATGGTAGTCAAGGAAGTTCGAAGAATTGTATTGGGTTGTAATTGATTTTGGAAAATTTCAGTCACTTTTTTTCGTCCGTGTTGGCAGACCAATTTCACTCCATGTTAATCCAAACGTACTCCCGGTTCGACTACAGCCCGGAAAGTCCCGTTAACTATACGGGCTAGAGTAGACGAGCAGCTCACACGCTTAAAAGAGCAAGGAGTATTGGTTAGTACCAATGGAGTACTCGGATTCGGCTACACCTGTCGTCCCAGTGAGCAAAAGTGATGGTTCAATACGAATTTGCAGAGACTACAAACCAACCCACAAAAATAAAAAATTGTTGGGCACGGCACCTACCTGCAGTTCCGTGGGATCATCCGACACGGGTTCGAGCGGTAGTCTGAATCGGGGAGACAAAATAAAACTCCAAATTCATAATACATCACTCCGGAGTAGATTTCTAAATCTGAACAATTTTGAAATATTCGCCCTTGAGAATAAATTCAAGTTTCTTCCAATCCGTGCTCACAAACCTTCCTTAAGTTAATCCCGATTAACTAAATAAAATTAAAGACCAGAAAAAAACTAAATAAAAAAGTCAATTGTAACAGAATTCTCCAAGCTCTGAATAATATTCGCCGGTGATCGTTTTACCTTTTTCAAGGTAATCGATGTGAATGACACCTCGTGCATTCCAAAAATTGTGGACCTTGTTGGTCGACAGACCCACCTTGGCCTTCTTCTTCTTCTTCTTCTTCTTCTTCTTCTTCTTCTTCTTCTTCTTTTTCTTCTTCGTCCACGTTCACCCGGAGAAATCCACTGACTTAATTGTTCCTTGGTCTTGTGGTGTGTGTTGTGGTGGATCCATGTTTCGTCTAGGGTAACGAACTTCCGTTTACTTTTTGTCAGCTTGCAGCGGCACCTTATAGCATTTCCCAAGGAAATTCTGCTCTTGTAGCTTTTTCCTCTAGAAGTTATGCCTTTCGACTGCTCCGAGCCTTTTAGCAAATTTCAGGTTCGACCTCGGAGACTGCTCACTTCACACCATTGAAATTGATGGTCTCCACAGCCTTTCTTTGGAATAGGTGATGGTTTTTTTTAAGCAAAAAATAATGCTTAATCAGCACACGAGATTCATTTTTTTCCATTTTCGCTAAAATTCACGAGGTTGTCTGCTTTCAATGGCAAACACAAACTAAATGAAGCAGCTGACAGCTGACGGGAGCAGAGTTACATTTAAAATTACTATGCGGGAAATTCGAAAAGTGCTGATTTATCATATGCAGTAAAGTGACATTTTAGTTATTTGTGTTCATAAAAGTGTGATTTTTGTTTCTAAAGCAATTTTGTTTCATTTATTACAAAGTTTAATAAATAAATATAAGTATTTGAAATTACCAGTGCATTGTTATTATAAACCCGCTAGTTAGATGATAAAAAAATTAAGGTAGGCCTTATTTGGGTCACCCACCTTAGTAAAAGAAAGATCCATTTCATTGAATTTTAAAATCATCGAATATATGTATGTTTACTATTTATCTCTTAAGAGAACTTTGCGACCCTTTTTCAAATAATAATTCTTTGTTTTTTATTTTAATGTTTATGATAAGTGTATTATGCCATCTTCCGTGCCGTTTTGCCATGGGCTGTATTCCATAACATTTTGTTTAAATTATCTAGTGTGTTTTATTTATTTAAAAATTATTTATTTTTTTACAAAATAGAACTATAATATAATTGCAAATCCCATAAAAATTAATGCATCCTCGGTATATATAGCATATAGCATAGTATATATAGCATATAGCGCATATTTAGAAATTAGTTTTTAATTTTTCTAAAATCCTATGTACTTTAGAATAGAATTTGTATAATAATTTTCACAATAAAGTTTCAAATATGTACTCCCCTTTCCAACAGATTGTAATTTAATTAAAATAACGAAAGTGAGGTGAAGAATAGAAAGATTTGAGTGTGCATTTTTTTCGAAAAATTTTCTATATATACAGGGTGTTTTTAGTGGACATCCCAAAATGAGTGGGTTAAAAGGTTTGACCTACACAAACAAAAAAGTGTGTGGTAAAAGGCAGGTGGGGTTAAATTTTAACCGTTTGGGAGTTACAGAGCTATTCAAAAATTCCAATTTTCCATGGTATGTACATCAATATTTTATTATTATCTTCTAATCAACTCAACGCAGCGACATGCATCTAACGCCAGAAATCTACTATACTAATGTCCTTTCCAAAAATGTCAACGGTGTTGACCCACCACCAACTAAAATTAAACCCAAATTTTGTGTGTATTTAAAAACTGATTTAATGTATAATAATAGCTCACAAAAGCTGCGTAAAATGTCCCCACGATGTACATTTTCTGAAAATCAATTGCATATCGATAGGCATTTTACAGCTAAAATCAAAATAGTGCCAAATTAAACTTCGCATAGTAAGTAAAATAACGTTATTTATTGTTTCTCTTTCCAGGTTCGCTTATTAGATGCTGTTATAAAAGGTATATTTTTTACAAGATCTTTATGCAAAATTTGCCGCAAAGTGGCTTGAGAACTTTCTCATTCAAAAATACGGGGACGTAAATCAAAAAATACATCTGTCGACATCCGTGAATTGGCAATATCGCATCATAAGGCCGGGAAATTGCGAATATACTTCATAAAAGTCATTCTACAATTTAGTACATAATTAAGCGCTTTAAAAACGAAAATCGTATTGTAGATAAGAAAAAAAAAGACACCCGTTTTTGTTGAATGAGCAGGACAGTCGTTGGCTATTTCGAAGATTCGTGAGGACCCTAAATTAAGTGCGCCTAAATTAGCGCATTTGAAGAGCATTCAGGAAAGCGGGTGTGTGCGGAGACTATACGAAGAGTACTGAGAGTACTGAGTACTGAGAGCTGGTTATAACGGACGAGTGGCCAGAAAGAAACCGTATCTATCGGAGAATAATAGAAAGCAGCGCTTAATGTTTGCAAAAAAACACCTTACAAAGGATGCAGAGTTTTGGGACAACATCATTTTTGTAGATGAGTCCAAATTCAATATATTTGGCTCAGATGGACGGACGATGGTTTGGCGAAAACCAAATGAAGAGCTTCACAAGCAAAATCTCCGTGCCACCGTAAAACATGGCGGTGGTTCCGTCTTAGTTTGGGGTTGTATGTCGGCACATGGTGTAGGAAATCTGCATATTATCAATGGAATAATGGATAAGATAGTTTACCTCAACATTTGGAAAAACAATCTGAAGCAAAGTGCTGTCAAAATGGGTTTAAGTGATAGTTTTAAGTTTTACCAGGACAACGACCCTAAACATAAATCATATCTTGTCCGAGAATGGATTCTTTACAATTGTGTAAATGTCATAGAAACTCCAGCACAATCACCCGATCTTAATCCGATCGAGAATATTTGGCACGAGCTTGATAAACGCATTCGAAAACATACCATTAGTAATAAAGAAGTTCTTATAAGTAAACTAAAGCACGAATGGTATAATATCTCATCTGAATACACCAAAAAGTTAGTGGACTCTGTTCCTAAGAGACTTCAAAGCGTTATAAAGAACAAAGGACTCCATACGAAATATTAGTTATTTCTTATACTTTTTATTTCTCTCTACATTTTACTTCTGTACGAATATCAAAGTGACGTAAATTCCTGAAGCCATTTATGCACTTTTGTAATATTATTAAAATTATTAGAGAAGAAGAACGAATTTTTTGTTATTGTTCTACTACATATGTACAAAATAAAACATTTATTTACAAACATTTTAACTTTTTTAATCCAATCTCAAAATAGCGCTATCTAAAGTTTTAATTTCCACGTGTACGAATAACCAAGTGACTCACTGTATATATAATTAATGAAAAACTTAGAAATAATCTCCTCTTCGTCTGAGGATTTTTTTTTTACTATGGAAACGCATGTGAATATAAAATGTTTACATGGTAATTGATTTGTAGAAATTTACTTATGCAAATCTTGATACTAATTCTGTACAAATTGCGACTCAAGTCCCAGTATGTACTGATGTAAATGTGTACTAAATGTAAACATGGCTTTAGATTGTTTAGGAGTTATAAGATTAAATTAAAACTTTCTTTGCCGGCGCGCAGATGTTTTATGTCCTACCTTATGATATTTAATGCAGGTAAATGTTGTCTTCTGATTAGAATTCCTGGAGTCCTTTTTTCTGTATTTAACAGCTTTTTAACATCAAATTCAATTTGGTTGACTGAGAATGCACCCGGCGTTTTTTCGTTCGACGTGTCTTATATTCTTTCTGTGTCTGGATCCGGAAGTTCGTCCCTAGACTCTAATGCGCATCTAAAATGATCATAACTTAAAGAAAAGCTATTAAGAAGAGAATAAATCATTGGTAATAGACGTCTCCATGTCTGCAAGCTTATGTATTACGTCGAAAAATTTCCGTAGATGCTCCTGAAGATCGCCGATATCCATCATTTTGCTGATTAGTAATCTTAAGCAGCTTAAGTCTTTTCTTTCTTATAGTTAGGAGTAGAGCAATGTTTAATTTGTTTCAACTCAGTTGAAAAAATAGACAAAATAATATCTGCCTTCGCGTTGCAATTTTCACGCCAACTATACTGCTCCAAGATTTTGGATTTATCAGTTTCATAGTTTTCGAACTATTGCCTACCTATGGCGAGGTTTAACTGCGTAGATGTGCGGGCATTAAAGTAATAGGCTAAAATTCTTTGTCGATTGATAGAATTTTTACAACATCATTTTTAACTATGGCATTTAAAATTAGTATTATGTGTGCTAGAACAAAGTGATTATTCAGTCGCAAAATCATTCAGGAAGACTTTACTTAACCCTACAGCTTATTTATTTATAACTTATCTTAAAATACTTAAACTTTACTGGATAATTCCTTAAAAACAAAAAATTTAAAAAAAAACAAGACTGCGCGAATTAAGCAGATTCTAGGAATTAGAATTCCGTTCCAGCAATATTGAATGGCTCATGAAATATTATTTTTCTCAATGCCACTAAAAAACAAATAATAAGAAATACTGCATATGTGCATACAAATGTATATATGAGTATAAGTTGAATTTTAAAGGGTATCGAAAGCGGGTACAAACCAACAGCCGAAATATGCTTGTTTGTCCCGCCTACGATAACTTTTAATATTTAAGTTATATTATGATATATTTAGATACTAATAGTATTACTTATTATTTGTTTTTTTTAAAATAGGTTTCACACAAGAAGATATTTCAAGGAACATTTAGCATTGCAACGGAATTGTAGATTCTAGACCTTCTTTCTTTTTTCAGTTATTTGTGTAGTTGGGTTTGTTGTTTCTTTTTAAAAAAATTTTTAATTTTTAATAACTAACATAAATATTGAGTTGTCTGGCCCTAGGCCTAAAATTCCTAAGAATTTTAAATGAAATAATTTTATACCGTTCATAGAACATATATTTTGTAAAATTTAAACAAGCTTAACGTGTCTAAACCGGCATGATTTTTAATACTCTGCATGCTGGATGAGCATGAAGTTATATTATAAGTTACTAGTTTGTCTGGTTGCACTTCTTTATTAGTGAAAACTTTGTAAAAATGAGCCTACCAAACATTTTGTTTTTACTACTGCCATTGTGTTTTGTTTTATTATCAATTTATACTGACACATTCTTAGAAGGAATTTGAGGTAGCTATGTTTTTCAGAATTTGCAAAATTTACAAAAGGGTCATATAGTAGTATGATTGTTACATTAAAATAGTTTAAAATTTATAATGCTGAGCAAAAATAATAATTAGTATAAGAAATAGTTACAAATGCATTGTTAATTATGTGCTGGCATTAGAAATCGGTTTTTTTCTGGCAAGATGCGCCCTTCATGTCTACAGTAGAGCAAAATGTTGCACTAATGTGCTCAGGCATGCATCCTGCCACCATATTTAATTAAGGAACTTTTTTGGAAACATAATGTAACTGGAGCCAATTGAAAATGTGCATTCCGCAATGATATCTTTTCGAACAGCGTTGGTGCATTTTGAGCGTGAATTTGCATTATGCAAGAGTAATTTGAAGGCTCTTTTTAGCCGCATGAGTAACTAGGCTAATATATTTACATATGTAGTGAGGAAATTTGGAGCTTTACATATAAAAGCACAATCTATTTAGCGAACATAATTACGAAAGCTTTGTCTCTTTATAGTTTAATTAGGGAAATTGTGTCGCAGATTTTTACAAAGCACTTAATAGTTAGAAGCAAATAAGATAAATTCTGAGAATATTACTGAAAAATGCAAATATCTCACTGCATACAGTTGCGGTGAAATATATTTCTATATGCGTAAAATATATTCTAGCTGGAATTGAGTGCAAATGAGGTACTATATAAAACTAAGTGTTCAGTCGTCTGGCACAATTTTGCAACAAGAAACACGCCTCATCCATGTGCTATAACTCCTTAGTTACTGATTTTGAATGAAGTGCCACTGCCAGAACGTTTCCATATCCTGAATTTTATAGGCATTAGTTTTATTGCGACTGCTTGTTGTTGCTCAATTGCCAACAAAATTGCAACCAATTTGTGGTGCAGAGAAAAAGTTCATCAATGTAATGGAGACCCCATTTATAACATATTTGTATCATTCGCACTACTTCTCTTTTAATTTATTAAGTATTTTTGTATACAAATTGCTGACAAGAGGAAAGTATTTCTGTTGAATTATTTATTTTGTATGCACTCATTTAGAACAGCCCTACTCGCATTCATTTGAGGTATGACATCCCAAGAAATAGTGCACATATGTTCGTACAGTACTTTTATATGTCTCAGTATTTCTTTATGTTCATGTTTTAAGTCTTGATCCCTTGGAGAAGCATATTTCGCAATATAATATATGTGGTTTTGTTTTTATTTAAAATTAAATTCAAACTGTTGACAAACCCTTTACTTACCCTTTTCTCTTTTCTTTTCGGGTCTGTGGATAACAATCCTCCCTTGGAGACGAACACTTCTGACGTTCTTGTTTCTACCCCTTGTTTATTTATTATTTCTCAGACCTCTAACCTGCATTTATTGACCTTTTTTCGTTATCGTGATGCTTACTATGCGTTCTACAGACTTCTTTGATAATGACGTATGTACGTTTAGTTGTTGCTTACCAGCATGATAAACCCAACTCTGTTTGCATTTATGGTTAAACCAAAAATAATGTTTTAGTTATCTATTCACTAAGAAGAAGGGGGTATTCAACGTCTCTCCTAAAGAGGCATTTGACGATTTGGCCTCCTTTGCCGCCTAGGTCAATGCCATGCAAATTTTCCACATACAAAAAGCAACTATAAGATATGCTAAAATATTAAGAGGAATGAAAGATCTGACATATTCAAACAAAAAATTGTATGGCGAGGTGAGGAGAGTGGGCCATCTCAACCATTTGGGGCGATCCAGAAGTTTAAATTTTTTTTGTTATGCACATTTTTTTATTTTCATATTTTGATCTACTCAATGCAGCGCCAAAAAATTTAAAATTCTACTATTCCATTGTCCTTTTCAAGAATGTCAATAATGTACTTATCATTGCAGGTACACTCACTATCGAAATTGGAAAAAAGTTTTTCATTTTCCTAAAATTTTGGTTTTCCCAGCATTTTCTTCGAAATTCATGTAATCAATAGACCTATATTTTATTATATTGTATATTGTTAAATTGCCCATCTTATTTCCTTTCCAAGAAGACACAAAATATACACGTAAAGAGAAAGCATGCAAATTTATTCAAGGAAAAGCTATTAATATATTAAAGATATTGCATTTTAATTTAATTACTAAACTTAACTTTAAAATGCGTTTTATTTAATTAATTTGTCCTATGTGGGTTAGTATCTGACCAGGTATGGAAGATGTGAAAGTGTGCGACCATCCTGACTTGAGATATTTGCATTAACTTAAATCGGTTTGTAATTAAACAAAAAACATTTTGGGGTTAATTTTAGTTTAAATTATATATATATATATAATTTAACCAGAAAAAGTTTTCCAGGAATAAATTTCCATATTTTTCTGTACTTTGACATCCTGTATCTTTGAAAGGTAACAATTTGATAAAAATAATAAATAGTTAATGCGTCTGTTACGTGAATTTAAAAAAAAATCGAAGAAAATTTGAATTTTGGGAAAATTAAAAACTTTTTTCCACTTTCGCGTGGAACCCGCGGGTGATGGTTGGTCGACATTGTTATTTAGAAAAGACATTAGGATAGTAGATTTTTAGCGTGAGTTGGATGTCGCTGCAAGGAGGTCAGGGTAATCAATGCAATCGTGAAGGACTTGGTAGACGAAAACAATATCGACGACATTTCGACGTATGGGGAGGGACTGGAGGCTGATTAGTTTTAGGCGATTTTCATAAAGGGAAGGATTATGGTGGTCTGTTCAACTGAGGTTACGCAGGGCAAAGCGGAACAATTTGCGATGAACAGATTCAATCATGTTATTGATTGTGGATTGCGAGGGTGACAAAACCTGAGAGGCATACTCAAGAACATAAGAGTTAGAGAATTCCAGACCAACGTTTAACGAAGGCTAGTGCAGAATTGGCCTTGCTAATTGAATGATCTATGTGGGAAGGGAAGTTGAGCTCACTATCGTATATGACACCGAGATCGCGAAGGGAAGGAATAGGTTTGCTAGAGAAGACATAAGATCTGGGAGGTGAGGAGGTGCGCTTACGGGAAAATGTGATCGTTTGGCATTTAGGTCAAAAAAATTTTTCGTGCACCAGGTGTAAAAGTTTTTTAGGTCGTATTGAAGATGTGACGAGTCAGAGACATTTGTTTGAAGATTTTCATATCGTCGGTATAAATTAGAATTGCAGAGCGATTAACTATGTTCTCAATCGAGGAATCAAAACGGATGTTGAAATGACGGTTATCGAGGTAGGCAGAAATCCATGATATGAGTCGAGGAGGAAATCCGAGATGTCTTAATTTTAGAATGATAATTTTGTAAGATATTTTATCGAAGATTTTACTAAAGTCGGCGGCTATAACGTGAACCTTTGCACCGTTTTCCATAGCAAGAAGGATGAGTGACATAAATGTTAACAAATTGGTGGTAGTAGATTTTCTATTGAGGAATAGGGGATAAAATGGATTTGCAGTTGAACAACATAAAGTCATAGATAATGTTTTCGAAGAGTTTCGGTATGCAAGATAATTTGGCAAAGGAGTGTAATTTGTGAATAGGATTGATATAAGAATCCGAGGATTGGGAAACATAACCTCAGAAAGAGGAAGAGATAGGAGAGGGGCTGAAGTAGATGGGCGGCGCATTTATTTAAAACAATGGCGGGTATACTTTCCGGGGCGGAGCCGAAATCATAGATGAGTGCACTGATTTTAGCTGTGAATAAAGAAAGGTCGATGTCGATAAAAGCTTGGGAAGTTTGCGCACAATTAAGCATGTAGGAAAAGTAGTTAGGATCAGGCGTGGAATCAAGTCGTTAAAGTATTGACTGAAAAATTCGGAAAAAGGTTGACTATTTCAGAAGGGTTAGATGAGAATGAGTCGCCGAACTTAAGGACAGAGGGGTAACCGTTGGAACTTCGTTTTACATTAATGCATTTGTAGAACTGTTTAGGCTCGGAAATAAGTTTTGATTGCAGGGAGAATAGATAGTCATTGTAGAGGAATTTGCACCGTTCGGAAAAGAGGGAAGGGATGGCGCCTTAAGAAAAGTGACCAGCATTGGACTCTAACATTGAGTAGATCAAAAGATAAAATAGTGATGTGCATACCATGAAATATTTTTTGTTTGATTAGGTCAGATCTTTCATCCCAGTCATTTTGCATACCCATTAAAAAACACTCTGTATATTGGATACCATATTAGGCGTAAATCATTCCGTTCTTGAATGGAATTAGTATTTTTGCTTCGATTCATCAATAGTTTCATAGGATATACATTGATTTTTTTAAAGGCGTATTTCTGTATACAAGAAGATCTAACTAAAATGCAATATTACTATTCCTTCTTCAATAAATTTTTGAATATTCTAATAGATCTTCACTTATTTACTTGTTCTTAATTTAATGTCGTACGTGTTACTAAAATTTTTGACATTAAATTAATTAAAGGGTACGTTATCTGCTATTATTTCATTTGGCATTCCATGATTTCCAAATATATATTTTAAATTATTTATTTATTTTGTTAATTTATTTTTCAGAGATAAAATATCGATGTAACGAGAATCATCAGACACTGATAAATATGTAATCTTTATTTTCAAAATAAAATATACTCGTATCTTTTAAAATTTTTCCATTATTCTAAAGTTGGAATTGGGTGAAAGAGCATTCGGTCTTTTACATTGGAGTCGCGGAACTTCTGATAAGTCCGACATTTAACTGTGAAATTTTCAATATCCATTTATTCTTGGCCAGTACACTAAAGTTCTAGCTCTCACCTTAATGTCTTTTGCATTCCAAGGTGTGCTTGATGTAACAATTCAAGAACATTTTTTCTGAAATTTTCTGCTATTATTATTATTTCTTTTAGGAATATTATGTCATTGTACAAAAAAATTCAATCCTAAATTTTAAATTTTTAAAATTAATTATTTAATTTAAATTACTCAGAAATATCCGATTCGTTTTCAAGCTATCCATTAATTATATCTTTTAATTCTTTCAGACAGGAGTAATGGCAACTTATGCTTAAATTATTATTATTAATTTTTTTTCTGGGGTCACTCATATTTAAGTCATCCGAGTCTGCAATTTCAACTAAAAAATAAAACAAAGGTACAAGAAAATAAAATAAATTAAAGTAAATTATAAGTTAAATGAAGTCAACTTTTAAATAATTTTCGTTAAATAATCATGACATTGTTGAAATGCTTCAAAAAATGGTTAGTACGGTGGGAAGGGACATAGCCGTAGTCCCTCAAAGAGCGAGCCGGAATAGACATTTGGAAACAGAACTCAGGCGAATATATCTTACCGCGCAAGAAATTAAGAGCGAAAGTAATCCTGGAGTCAATTCTGCGCTTCTCAAGTGTATGCAAGGAAAAAATATTAAGTCGATCTGTGTAGGAGGTAATCCCCCGCAAACCTCGAAGTGCAAAATTTATGAATCTGTGCTGAACTGACTCAGGCCGGGCTGGCATATTCCAGTATCAGCCTAATAAATGTACAGCAAAGGAGTTTCGTATAGTACCGGTCGTCAAATTTTTTGGACGAACGATTAACGAAGCCAAGCATAGAATTTGCTTTGCTAACAATGATCTCCACATGGTCGTCGAAGGAAAATGTGTAGTTCAGCCACACAACTAAATATTTGGTTTTGCCAATTCTAGACGGAAAACAATACAATCACCAGTAGTGTAGTTGTAGGAAATATGAGATCTTTTACATGAAAAAGATATCACGTTGCACTTACTAATGTTAAGATGTATGCGGAAGCGTTGTGCATAGAATCGGACAAAGCACCACGAAAAACAACATGGTGCAACAATTAAAGACGTAACATTCAAGCCAAAAAGAAAATGATGGAGGGAAGAATGTGCAGTTTATGAATGAGAATCTCATGGCTCTGGTTTGTGATTTTGTCAAAAGTCTTGCTGAAATAGGTGAAGATACAGTCAACTTGATTACCAGTTTGAATGGTCGATATGTAGTATGAGGAAAATTCCAATAGATTGGTGGTTCTAGACTTGTTCTTTAGAAAGCCGTGCTAGAAAGGACCCAAGAAGGGCATACAGTGAAAACTGAGAGCGTCACAATCTATAGCCTCGAATATTTTAGCGATGCAACATAAGTTAGCAATAGGCTTATAATTCTTAGTGTTGCATTTATCACCATTTTTATTAAATGGGATGATTGTCGAGCTGTTTAATGTATAAGGAAAGATCCCGGAGGTAAAATAAGAATTAAATAAATAACAGAGAACAGAAACAAAGGACATAAAACAAGAAGAAATACCACCAAGACCACAAGAAAAACCGTGAGTGAGCTTCGATATTCTTTTTAACACCTCGTTAACAGCCTCGTCAATTACAAGGTCCTGCGGACCAAAAGAAGTCGGCGGAAACCATGTCAAGCAAATAAAGTCATTAATAATAATATCGTAGTTATGAACCAAGAACGCAGTCTTAAAGAATTCCCTCAATAAATTAGCAATGGTCCGAAGATCGGAGCTTTCACTGCCTCCAAACGTAAGAAAAGAAGGTTACCCATCCGACTTGCCTTAGAATTCACGAGTCTCCAGAACTGGTTTGGCTCATGATGCAGAGCAAGTGCCATACGGGAAATATACTTTTTATAGAAAAAGTCGATGTTTTTTAAAAGTTCCTCACACAAAAGGCAATAGGCCCGAAAGTCAGAGTCGTTCTTTGAGGAGCAAAACTTCTTCAAAACTTTATTTTTTATGTTCTTTAGCAACCTGTCAACCCAGGGTTGATTACTGAGCTAAACATTTGATATAAGTAACGGGAAAAAAAGCGAAAAACATGGAGAAATGCAAGTGAAAAACCGCTTCATTAATGACAGGACTAGTAAAAACATCATTCCAATTACAATCAGAGAGTCACTCGTTCATTAAAGAAAACTTTTTTAAATTAATTATAAATGTCGTGCAACAATGGCAAAACCGGCAGAGCGAAGTCAGACAAAAGGTAAACAAGTAATGCTCCGGTAAGCCAAGCATCATCTAACAATGCTCTGAAAAGGAGTTAGATCCAGAGTTTTATCGTTGTATAATTTATATATATCGTGCCAATATGTAAGTATTCAAAATGAATTATATATTTACTTAATATCAACTTGCATGCTCTGAGAGTTCAGTAGTTAACGCGCTACACTACCGTCCCAGAGGCTGTGGGTTCATATCCACCAGATAATTTGTCTTGCCTTTCAAGGGATCTTTTTTTCAACATACAGTGTGGAGTAAAAGTGAACAAATAATTCGATAAATGGCTTGAAAAGGGTCTACTCTCTAAAATAATAACATAGATTATAAAACAAATGTTACAATATAAAAAGTAATTTAATTTTTCATAATTTTGTATAATAATTTTAGTTTCAACAAAAAAACTTAACAAAACTTCAATACAATTTAAGTTGAGGGGCATTTGTTCAGTTTTGCAGCGGGCATTTGTTTTCGCCGCCTATGTGTTTTGACGAGCTGGAGGTGCCGTTATCATGAGATTTTCACAATCGACTCTCGTAGCAAGATATTGAACAACAATATCCAACCTATTCATTAGGAAGAACCTACTAAAAGTGCAAATATCAAGTGGTAAAGAGATAAATTTATTAAAATGAAATCTTTGGAAAAAAACATTATTGAAAAGGTGATAAAATTAACAAAAGAAGGTGTTTCAACAAGAAAAATTGCTGCTACGTTAAATATTTCGCAATCTTCCGTTATAAATATCAGGAAGAAAAAAAATATAAATGGAATTATAGGAGCAAACGGAAGACCGCGTTTGATTACCGATCGTGAGGCTCGCTTGATAGGACAAAATTTAGGAACCGGCACGGCTAAAACTCCAAAGGATGCAGCATTACAGGCAAAGGTATCTGCTAGTGTGTGGACAGTAAGAAAATCCCTTAAAAGAGTTTGTTACGTTCCTTCAAAAAAATCTAAAAAACCAAAACTGTCGGCTAAAAATAAAACTCTGCGTTTAAAGTTTGCCGAGGAACATAAAAACTGAACCGTTGATGATTGGAAACGTGTCCTTTGGTCTGACGAGACCAAGATTAATCGTTATAACTCCGACGGTGTTCAATATTTTTGGTCTTATGCTGGAAAGCCGACACAAAGTCACCAGATCATAGAGACCGTAAAACATGGAGGAGGCTCTGTTATGGTTTGGGGCTGTTTTTCGCATTTTGGAGTAGGTCCTCTGGAACGCATCGTTGGAAGGATGAAAAAGGAAGATTATTTGAACATTTTAACTGATAATCTAGCAGTTGGGATGGGCCAAATGGAGTTCAATGAGAACCAAATAATATTCATGCAGGACAACGATCCTAAACATTCGTCAAAATTGGTTCAAAATTGGCTTAAAAGCCAACAATTTCAGACGATGAAGTGGCCAGCTCAGAGCCCTGATCTCAATCCTATTGAAAATTTATGGTCAATAGTGAAGCGACGATTGGGCTCCTATGAAACACCACCCAGTGGCATAAATGAGCTTTGGGAGAGGGTCCAACAAGAATGGGGAGAAATTCCATTGAAATTTTGCGAAAATCGAATAGCCAGTATGCCGTCAAGAATGCAAGAAGTCATTAGACGCAACGGATTCATAAAGGTGTTTTTTATTAGCTAAATTAAGTTGGTGGTGCAAAACTGAACAAATGCCCCTCAACTTAAATTATATTGAAGTTTTGTTAAGTTATTTTTGTTGAAACTAAAATTATTATACAAAATTATGAAAAATTAAATTACTTTTTATATTGTAACACTTGTTTTATAATCTATGCTATTATTTTAGAGAACAGACCCTTTTCAAACCATTTATCGAATTATTTGTTCACTTTTACTCCGCACTGTACATCATTACGATTTGTATATTTTCAATATTTTTTTCGTTATAATTTAGAACAGCTCAGGAAGAACATTTATTCTATAGGGAAGATGCAGTTTGTAATAACTAAAATATGAATTAAAAGAACATAACCTTCTAGCATCTTGGCCCAATTTAATTTTTTAATAACCTTTAGGTTTAGAACGCTGAAAAGTATTTTGTATTCAACTTTCAGCTAATTGTTCAAATGTTGGTATTGGGTAATGTTCAAATTTTAGAGCTTTATTAAGATCTTGTGCATCAACAAATAATCATAATATCTCGTTTTTCTTCCCAATTATTACTGAATTAGATTAAAATCATCTAGTTCCGTAACTTTTCAGTGTTGATGCGCAGAAATTTCTTTAGATCCATAAGAAAAATATGTATCATGGCTCGTTCATTTGATGCTACCTACTGTAGAAAATGATGCCTCGTCCACATTACTTATACTACCAAAATCTTCAAATGATTTCACAACTTTATCATATTTAACTGTTTTCTCTGTATATAATCCGAAAGAGTGAAATATTTAGAATGACTTCAAGTCTTACGGTATTTAGACATGTATTCACTCTTATTTTTTTTATTTTTGATGTCAAACTCTATGGATTCAGCAAAGATCTCAAAACTATTTTAAACCGTTTCAAATTTTGGTTTAAGTGAAGATTCCATAAATCTAGGAGAGATAGGAAGATTCTTTTATCTTGAAATGTGCAAACAATTTGTCGGACAGCTATTCATATTTCTCGAGATATTTAAATTTGAAAATGATTGAGTCGCACTTTTTCGTTAGCAAATTTCACAGATTTCTCTGCTAGATTCTAAAAAATTTCATAACGTTTCGTACTAATAACTTCAACACTCAACACTAAACACTTTATTTTACGTTTGCTGTATGAAGACTGATTTCATATTTGGATTAATACTAATTAATAAAAGACACAACTGATTTTAGTTCAAAGTAATAACGGGCAGATAAAATTTTACCATTATTTTTAAAAGATAAAAAATCAAGAATAACTTGATTACTAAAAAGTGAGAAAGTAAATTTAATGAACCAATTTACCCAACTACCTCTCGCCACACCCAAAAATACTGCGCCATTTTTTTCTGTTTATTTAACTAAACCACCATTAGTTAAAGGAACAAAAAAAATAAGTACCCAATCGTTTGGGTATCATTCAGTAAGTAAACATGCATTCGTCAAGAGAAATAATGTAGATATTTATTAAAATAAAATATGAATTAATTATAATTTTTCAATTTTTTTCTACAAACTGTCTGTCTATTGAGTAAATATTTCCGTTATAGAAACTGCCAATTAAGTTAACCGAATTCATTATGCTACTATTTATGGTTAAAAAACTATTGCTGAAAATATTCTAAAAACAATACAACTAATTTTTTTTAAAAAAAACAATTTTTGTAAAGACTACAACTCTTGAATTTAAACTGCAGCAGGACACAACTCAGCAGGACGCCGATGGTGTCCAAGTAACGAGTACCGCGATAATAATATCCCATTCCCGAATCTTGCCTAACCTTTTTTACCTCTAACCTGGTCATAACTAAATCCTTTGGCGCCTAAACTATGCGCATGCTAGGACATGTTCAATTAAGAAGGTGCCTGTTTCCTATTTTGTTCATTGCACATGTGCCAAGGACTTTATGGCCATGCACAGGGAACCTATGCTTCCCTTCTTAGAATTGCACAAAATGTGAATCGTACTTGTCAAAAGGGGTTCAGTTATTGTTTTTCCCTTTCGGCACTTAATTACGAACAAAATTGTTTGTGCCGATCCGTCTGAGTTATTTATTACCACAGACAGTCGACGCTATTTCCAGATTATCATACTGCTGCTCGTCTTTACAAACACCCGTGCTGCTGAGAAGATATGCTACAATCTTTAATTTACTTATTTAGAACCAAGCGGGATTTCCCTGGTTTTTCTGTGGCCTTTACAGTTCGGCCAACCGACGACAACACTGTCCCCAGTGTTCCCTTTGTATATCCTTACTAGTTACACCACCCACATAGATCCCATTTGATATATACTCAGGCTAGTTACTCCACTAGCTTCAAGTGGTATTTACTAATCCAATACCACATTTCCTTAGTTAGTTACACCACTAACCCTCGCTAGTTACTTCCACCAGCTTTAGGTGGTATTTACCAAACCAATACCACATTTTCCTTCCTTTGTTAGTTACACCAACAACCCCTTTCTCTCTTGTAATTATACTTCTGTAAGAAATTACCATTTCCTTGCCAACAGCTACACCACTTTATTTTATCTTCATATGACACAACTATTCTCTTGAGTCTCCGCTACTGTCCGAGCTATCGTCCCAGTCCATATCTTCCAATGCACACCATCGTTTCAATCATTCCGCTGATGGGACTGAGCTGTAAGGTTTTTGACTTATTTGCATTCCTTCTGTATCTCCAATCACATAGCGACCGTGATCCAGCACCTCCTTTACCTCATATGGTCCGCGGTATCGGGGCTGAGTCTTTTTGGATTGTCCTGTCACTTGAATTTGGTCTTTGACCAATACAAGATCACCCTTACTGTAAGTTTGAGGGGCGCGCAATTTTTCATTCTTCTTCACTGCTTGGTTTTCCTGGGAAAGTCTCATTTCCGGAAGAACTCTTTCTCTTACATCTGAAAGTGGAAAGTTCTCTTCCGGATCATTTTCTTCATCTTCATGTTGTAAAGCCAAAATAAGTTTGTTATGTAGAACATTCCTTGGTTTGTATGAGACTAGTGACTCCTGCGGCGTCTTCCCTGTTGTTGTCTGCTTCATTGAATTCAATGCCCATTGTATCCCTTTCACATGCTCGTCCCAATCCCTTCCATCTGGATCCTGACACATCGTTGCTATAGTTGTACAGATGGTACGAAAATAACATTCAATTTGGCCATTAGCCCTTGGTGTTTGTATAGCCGTGAGTACATGTTTTATATCGTTATCACTGCAATATTTCGTGAATTCTTTCGAAGTAAACGCTGCACCTCTATCCGTAACCATTTTATAAAGAACACCAAAATACTGCGCTATTTCGTCCATCGTCATTACAGCTGATCTCGTTGTTGTTGCCCGCGTTGGTCTGATAACTATAAACTTAGTGAACGTATCTATTATCCCAACCAGATGTACATTACCCTTCCTACTTCTGGGAAATGGACCCAAATAGTCCATGTGCACAGTGTGAAATGGTATGGCTTCTCGTTCCGGAGTATAAATCTTGTAATTTGACTCGTCTGGGCCTCGCTTATGGAACAAACAGTCTACACCCGACTTAACATATTTTTGGGCTGCCTGTTTCATTTTCGGGAACCAGAATAACTTCTTCATGTTCTCTACAGTTCTTTTCCATCCACAATGTCCCATGTCATCGTGAGACATCTTCATTATACGCTATTTAATACCACGTGGTACTACAAAACGCTCACCTTCATCTGTTTTTTTTTTTTTTAAATCCGCCCACCTCTAAGGATATAACTTCCCTTAATACCATTTACATCATCACCACTTGTGACATTTCCTCCTAGAACCTCCTTTATATGCTGTCTTTAATAAATCTCCGGAAGTACCCCACCAATCCTAGAAACTGTCGCACCTCTTTCTGATTTTCCGGTACCTTGTAGTTCGCAATCGCTTCAGTTTTCGCTTCCCCTGGTCTTATACCATTTCCTGATATTACATGGCCCAGAAAAGATATTTCATTGCCAAAAAATTTGCACTTTTCTAAATTCAAGGTGATATTATTTTCCTTAAGCTGCTGAAGTATTCTCGTCAGCAAGTTGAATCCATCTTCTATAGTATTAGTAGCCACTAGAACGTCGTCCATGTATACAACAATTTTACCACCTTATCTCGTATCGATTTGTCTAATTAATTCCTGCATCATTCGCATGAAAACGGCAGATGAATTAGTAAGTCCGAAGGGAACCCGTTTAAACTCATAATGCCCATCTGAAGTGATAAATGCTGTATATTTCCAGCTCGACTCTTCAATGGGTATCTGATGGTATCCACTCATAAAATCCAAAGATGTAAAATATTGGAGTGGGGAAATGTTCACGTTTCATTCTACTATTGAGTTTGCGATAGTCTATGCGGTATTCGCCATTCTTTTTCGGTACGAATAATACTGGACTAGGATATTCGGAAGTAGTGTATTGAATAATATCATTCTCCAACAATTCCTCAATTGCGAAAATTGGAAAATTGCGGCTCAAAAATTTTCCAAGTTAAATATCTCGGGAAGTATAGCTGTCCGATAACATTTTTTATCATATTCGTTGCAATAGAATTTTCTATTGAAATATTTCCCTTTAACTCTTATGGACAAAAAGTAACCCTTGGGGTAAAAAATAGTGACAACTTTCAAACTAAAGCTCGTATTCAAAAAGAACTTTTACTGACAATTATTCTAAGAAATTATGCTTTCAATTTGCGATACTCTCTACTACCCCTTTGAACGAAGTGTATTAAATTATTGAGTTCATATCTAATCTCAATAGAAAAAACGAGCCCTAGACCTCATGCAAAGTATACGTTCCAATGAACCCAAAAATTGCTGCTCTTTTACCAGAAATTCATTCTTATTTTTGACCTAAATAAATGTGGAAACTACTCCAAAAAAGCTACGACATGCAGAAGGTGTTCAAATTGACCGCTATTTTGACTAATGCATAACCTGCAGAATTATAAGTTGCTTAAGACTAAGAGCGGTACTTTCGTCAAAATGGGCATCACTTTGAATACCTTCTGCATTAATACGTCTGAGCTTACGTCTGATCTTTAAAACTCAAGAAATATCGTAGGGGTTGTGTTAGGAACTGCTGAATTTTCGGATGACTAGACATTTCTGAACATCTGGTCATCCAAAGCCAAACGCACAGTGGTTAACACCTGATGAGCCAAAGCTAAACGCTGTCTCAGCGGCCTACTTGTTTGCGCTATATGTTATTGTTCAAAGAATTGCATGGGTAACTAGAAGGAAGAAGATCTCATAAGTCCGTAGTTGAGTCGAAATTAAGTTGGGAGATCAGCTGTAGTTGAGTCCAAACAGAAGATTAAAAAAAGCGCGGGTAAATTGCTGGGCGTCGAGTAAATAAAGTTGTGTAGATTCTGAATGCAAAGTTTTTGGTGTTGTCGTTTACAGTGGACTTAAGTCCAATAGTTTTGACATAAATTGGCGCAGCCGGTAGGATGGAAAAGAGGACGACCGAACCCCGTGACAGGTACTGGGCAGTTGAAAGACGACGTCACGGACCACCCAACCGAAAAGAACCAGCACAGCACAAGAAATTTATGTACATATGCTCCTATTATTTACTACTTTAGTTTGCTATAATTAAGTTATCAAATAGAGGAATACGAAGTTTTGTAGGGTTTTATGTCGAATAAGTTCTTGTGTCGCGGGTGTACGAAAATTTTCCTAAAGTGCTTTCTATTTTTCTCTTTTTCTTGGAGCATTACGTTTATTTATTTATTTCTTCTTATTTCTTTTTTTTTGGCAAACGTTTTTTGGGCTCCAAAAATCCTTATTGAAGGTATTAAACTTTCCTAAAGAAAAGACACCCAAAACCTAGTGTAAAGTAAATGTCAAAGGAATCGGGTGGTCTAAATGAAAGTATGAGAACCAATTTACCAGACAAACCTTATTCTACACCAACATTAGTACACAACTACAGGGAGAATCCCCCAACTGTCAAAGTGAGGTGACGGAATTTTGCTTTGGCTCCGGTATTTTGATTGTTTTTCTTGGTGAAATTCGGCAGTGATCTTTTTTTTGGTGCTTTCGTCGCGTTCCAGTGATTTTACGTGCGGAAGTTATCCTGTTGCCTGCCGATTGGAAGTGGACTGGAGGCTCTTCTGGGAGATACAGCAGCGCCCACGGAAGTGAGGTTATCCGCCAGTGCTTCTAAGCAAGCGGGGCCCCCGGATTGCCGGGGTCGCGTAGATCGATCGGGACCCGATTTAGGGTGGAATGGGATGGAGCACGACGACTCCCCCATTGATGTAAATGAGGACGAGTTGCTTGCCTCCAGCCAGGAGACAATTATCAACTCGAGCTGCACGGCGAGTACCAGCCACAGTACACCCGTGCCATCTACAAGTTCAGCAGCTGCCCCTGGACCTGCTAAAGGCGCCTGTCAAAGCGCCTCGTCGCAACCTAGGCGCAGGCGGAAAGCCAGCGGCACCCTTCTCAAAAGCCGGTACCAGAAGGCCGTCTTCATTCTTAACAAGATTGCTAAGAATGAGGAGGCGGGCACCGTGCACGAAAAGGATGCCGCCGACAAGATCAAGTACCAGGCAGTTGTACAGGAGTACAAGAGGAGCCTGGCAAGTAAAGAGGCGCTACCGCGGCTGCAGGAGGCTGGCAAACGTAATCGTTCTCGTGAAGAGAGCGTACACGCAGCCAAGCGGACCAAGGTTGCAAGGACGACGACCGCAGCAACAGGTAGCAAGGCCGCAGTGAGTAGGGTTGCGAGGGCTGCAATCAGGCCAGCTGCCGAGGAGGGCAAGGTTCCTACGAGTGGCCAGCAGAAGAGGCTTCTCAGCGATGTGGTGAGGGACTGCTTGCACGTCGCTCTCGTGGACGAGAGCTCCTCCAGCGGGAAGATTCCCGCGGAGACGTGGTGCAGCATCGAGGCCAAGCTTTCGGAGATGGTTATGGAGCATCTCCTCCAGGGCGGAGCACCGCTTTGTTTCGACTCTTCTGAAGTTGTCAGAGGAGTTAGGGTGGTCAGGTGCGAAGATCAGTTCGCGAAGGACTTCCTCGGGTCGTGCGTTGCTAAAATTAGTAAGGCCTGGGAGGGCTAATTCCCGCATCGGAAATTCCCAGGAGACCGAGGGCTCGCATCTGGCTGCCTAAGATGAAGCTTGACAGCGCCAAGTTCCTCAGGTGTCTGCAGCTCCAGAATCCGGCGGTTCCTATGGATGACTGGGCTGTCATCAAGGCGGAGGAGTGCCAGAAGAGCAGCATGTCTCTCCTGCTCCTCATTAATGAGGACTGCCTGTCAACCCTGGAAAGGGCCGACTATAGGCTTAGGTTCGGCATCAGGCTTGCCAAGCTTAAGGTGTTCAGGTCTGGCAACCCGGACGCGGATCTGGACCCGGCCGGCCTTTCAGAGGACTTGAAGCTGGACGAAGAACCACCAGCTGCTTCATCACCTGCCGCTAATGCTGAGGGTCGTGCAGATTAACCTCCAGCACTCTAAGAGTGCCTCGGATAACCTGCTTGTTTTCCTAAGGGAGGAAAACATTGACCTAGCATTAGTGCAAGAGCCCTGGATTAGGAACTCCAAGGTGAGAGGACTCCAGGACAAACATTTTAACATTTTTTATTTGTTAAATCCATATCAGGGTAAGCCGAGAACGTGCATTCTAGCAACAAAGCATGTGAAAGCATTTCTGTGCTCCAATTTCAGCTCACCCGACCTTACCGTAGTTAAGGTGGAGGACAGGGAGAGGGGTGACCTGTTTATCTCCTCGGCCTACATGGCTCACGATAAGCCAGCTCCGCCGGAAGATCTGGTTAATCTCGCTGTGGCCGTCTCGTCGAGGAAGGCTGACCTGCTGGTGGGATGCGATGCAAACGCGAGGCACACCTTGTGGGGTAGTTCTGAGATCAACGCTAGAGGTGAGTCACTTTTTGATTTCATCTGCAGCTCTAATTTGTCAGTGTGCAACGTGGGCACAACTCCGACCTTCTGCTTCCCTGGGGGTGAAGAGTTTGAGGGATGGGAGGAGGTGCTGGATATCACCCTGCTCACTGACAACAGTGTCTATAGGGTTGCGAACTGGAGGGTGTCCAACCTCAAATCATTTTCGGACCATAATTGGATCCTTTTCAACCTGGACCTCAAGACTGAGGCTCCAAAGCCCTTTAGGGACCCCAAACGTATCGACTGGAAGAAATTCAGTCGGATTGTCAGGAATAAACTTCCCGGCACACCGCCCCCGCTGTTCGGTTCAGCAATAGAGCTGGAAGAGGGCGCTAGGAAACTCGAGAAAGCCTTGAATGCAGCCTTCAAGGCCTCGTGTCCAATCAAGCGTAGCAAGAAGACCCTTCCACCATGGTGGAACGAGGACCTGTCTGACCTGAGGAGGCTGACAAGGGCGGTCTTCAACATCTGCTACAAGCATAAGTTTTGGCGACCCTATAAGGACTGTCTTAAACTGTACAAGAAGGCAGTAGCAGACGCCAAGAGTAAGGGTTGGAGGGATTACTGCGAATCCATTGAAAGCGTAAGGGATTCGGCTAGGCTCAGCAGGATCCTGTCAAAGGAGCACGTCTCTCCCTCCTTCATCCGGAGGCCTGATGGGTCGTGGACAGAATCTGCTGCCGAGTCTCTGGAGCTCTTAGTGAATACTCACTTCCCGGGCAGCACGGGCAGCTGCGCGGCCTCCCTGAGCCCACAGGGAATACCATGTATACCTCGGGAGGAACTTCAAAATTTAATTAACGAGGAAAGCACGCTGCTAGCGTTGGATAGCTTCTCTCCGTACAAGTCGCCGGGCCCGGACGGCATTCTACCCATCATGCTGCAGAACATGAGGCATGTCGTAGTTCCGTGGCTTGTTGTTCTCTTCAGAAGTAGCCTTCTGCTTCAATATATACCTGACTCGTGGAGAAGAGCACGAGCAGTTTTTATCCCAAAGGCGGGCAAGTGCGGGCACGAGTTGGCAAAGGACTTCCGGCCAATATGTCTTACGTCCTTCGTGCTCAAAACACTAGAGCGAATTCTGGATGCTCACTTGCGGGAAACTGTAGCTGAGCCACAGCTCAGTCGCTCCCAACACGCGTACTTAAAAGGTAGATCCACAGAGACAGCTCTACATGAGGTAGTACGCACGATTGAGCACTCGCTGCACTTCAAACAATACACCCTGGCTGCCTTCTTAGATATAGAGGGTGCTTTCAATAATGTCCGCACGGAAGCAATCCAGGAGGCCCTCTCTTCACTAGGGGTGAAGGAGGGTCTCTGTGACTGGCTGCTTGCCATGCTGCGCTCTAGGATCGTACAGTTTGACCTAGGGGATAGCCACCAAACCAGATCCGTTAGCAGAGGGACTCCGCAAGGGGGAGTTCTGTCTCCTCTTCTCTGGCTGGCGGTGATGAACAAAATTTTGACCAGTCTAGATAGGGACAGGATCAAAGTAGTTGCCTACGCCGACGACTTAGTAGTCTTGGTATCAGGTTTATTCCCCTCGGTGTTAAGCAATATCATGCAGGGGGCTCTGGCAAGGATTAACGCGTGGGCCAGGGGGTGCGGCCTGGGCGTGAACCCGAATAAGACAGAGCTGATGTTGTTTACCACCAAAACTAGAATTCCAGATTTTAGGCTGCCTTCACTCGGTGGGGTGGCCTTGACTCTGTCTCCTCATGCTAAGTATCTCGGAGTCGTCCTAGATACTAAACTTAGATGGAGACTCAACATCGACGAGCGGATCAGGAAAGCCTGCATAGCTTTCTACGCTTGCAAAAAAGCCTTCGGCAGACGGTGGGGACTCCAGCCAAGGGTGGTCTTGTGGATGTACACAACCATTGTACGACCTATTCTCACCTATGGCTCGCTGGTCTGGTGGCCATGTCTGGACAAAGCCTACATCAGATCAAAGCTAGGCAGGGTGCAGAGGACGGCGTGTGTAGGTATCACGGGAGCCATGCGGTCCTGCCCAACGGAGGCTCTCAGTGTGCTTCTGCATCTTCTGCCTATCGACCTCCACATTAAATACCTAGCGTGCTGTAGTGCCGTAAGGCTGAGGGAGTCGGGGTGGTGGAGCGCCAGGCCATACGGTCACGGCAGAACCCTCGACTTGCTGCCTAAGGAACTGGCAACCTGCCAAACGGACTACATCGTCCCTAAAATACCCGGCAAGAAGAACTTCATGGTTAAAGTTCCTACCAGGGAGGATTGGAAGGAGAGCGATATTACGCAGACCTTCGATCTTCTGTTTTTCACGGACGGGTCCAAATCCAGCAAAGGAGTTGGAGCTGGAATCTTCTGCGACTCACTCGACATCAGGGAGTCGTATCATCTTCCTGGACATGCCAGCGCTTTCCAGGCAGAGGTGCTAGCCGTAGCGAAAGCTTGCGAAGCCCTCGCATATCTTAATCAAGCTCGCAACATTGCGATCCTCACTGACTCGCTAGCCGCCATCAAAGCTATTGATTCGGCTAGACTCTCATCAAAAGTGGTGAAAGGCTGTCGTGAGCGACTCTCCCTTCTGGGGCAACGCCATCTCGTCACCCTGCTCTGGGTCCCGGGTCATGCGGACATAGCGGGCAATGAGCAGGCTGACAAACTGGCTAAAGAAGGTGCAACCCTCGGTGTGTCTATCGGGGAAGCAGTACACTCTTCCCCGAACACCGTCAAGAAAGGTATCCAGCTGCACTTTCTATCAATTGCAAATAAAAGGTGGGCGGATCTCGAGTCATGTGCAGTTTCTAGAGCAACCTGGCCCACCCTCAATCTGAGAAGAACGCTGGAGCTTCTCAAGCGATCCCGCGTGGACATTGCCAGAGTAGTGGCGGTACACACTGGCCACTGGCACGTAGGGGAGCACGCAGCTAAACTGGGGATCCCATATAACAGCCACTGTCGCAGTTGCAAGGATCCTGCTGAGAAAGAGACTCTTTCTCACTTCCTGTGCAGCTGCCCGGCACTAGCAGCGGCTAGACACCGGGCGATGGGCAGGCACTTCTTAAGCAACATTAGCAACATACCCTCGTTCAGGATCGGAGAGCTAGTTCTCTTTCTGAACTCCACGGGCTGGCTCTGATCCAATGAATCTGTAACTCGCCTCTTTAATAACCATGTTATATTCGTAGGGGATTTGTGGTCTCAAAACGGCGCACCCAGCGCTAATTGGATCCTGACCAGTCTGTTCAGGCTCGCCACTTAAACCAACCAACCAACACAACTACAACTGTTGTCTCTACTAGCTAGACTCCGCTCAAAAGAAATTTTGCAAAAAAATAAATTCCTTTTCTTTTAAAAACACAAGTCCGAACAACAGTGAGACGACGAAGTGTGCAAACCCCCGGAGTAAGGAGGTGAATAGTCAATGTTGTTAAATTCAGGATGGTTGTGCAGTGAAAATAATGACAAGTCCACGGAGCCAAAAAAGAAATGTTTTACAACGACAACAGTTATTCAACTGGTAATGAATGCTTTACTTTAAGCGGAACCAGAGCTCAACGTTGCAAATAAAGTAGAATTATTTATAAAGTGTTGCCATTACGTGAACCAGTGCTCAGAGGAAGCAATTAGTTCCCACTAAATTCAGGGGAGGAGCTGTAAACCCTATCACATACAATTGGGTGAATTACAAAGCCATACCCTCTGATGAACAATCTCCGACACCGACCACAAAAATGTATATTTAGCTAAATGTGGTTTCTGTAATAAGCTTAACCAAACTTATACGTTTAAGAAAATCGACTCCATTCTATGCCAATTGCAGGGCACAATAAACAAAGCTGTCCAAAAAACAGTAAAACTCAGTATCAAGCGAATATTAATCGCATTCGCAAGTCCAACCATAAAGAAATGTAATTTTTGTCTAAGGAACGGGCATAGTATAACTAAATTCCACGCTAAGCATCGCTGGGACTTCAATAATCGGAATTCTAAATTTAGAAAATTCCCAAAGCTACAATTTTCACGTAATGGAATTCCTAATATTAAAAGCGATAGAATACTAGGCTACGATTTCTTCTCACGCTTCTGCAATATGAAATGTGCAGAAAAATTGTTAAGGTTTCCTTGCAATCAGACGAAAACGACCATATTTTCCCCCTTACAGGCAACGTAGAAAATATCTCATGGTGCGCTAAATAGTACTCCACTGACCCTGCCAAGCTTGAAGTTGAAGGAAAGTAAAGAAAGTAACGAACAAGACCACAAACTTTTAAGAAATAGATTAGGAAAACTAGCGGCGCAGATAAGGTTAGAACCTTATTTGAATGAGGAAGAGCGGAAAAGCATAAAAAGATTGCCTGACGATTTTAATGATATATTTCATTTGGAACGCGATAAATTAACCTGTACAGAAGTACTGATGCACTCGATTCGAACGAGGAATAAGGTGCGATCAACCAGCGGATGTACAGACTACCAGATGCCCAGGAGGCCATAATACAAGGACTAGTAAGAGAAATGTTAAATAATAACATCATAACTGAGAGTAAAAGCTAATGGAATTTCCCTCTTTTAGTCTATTAGTGATGTCAAAAAGTCGGGGCCGTCTGGAGAAAAGAAATGGCGTGTGGTAATGGATTTCAGGAAGTTAAATGAGGGAACTATTGGAGATGCATTTCTGCTGTCCCGAATTGAAAATATATTGAACCTATTAGGACATGCTCGGTACTTTACTACACCAGCCAGTGGATATCACCAACTTCTTGTAGAACCCGAGGATCGTGCGAAAACGGAATTTAGTAAGAATTTGAGGCACTATGAATTTGGTTTAACAGAATCGTCGGCAACCGTTCCAAAGCATTATGAATTACGTCCTATCATGGTTACAAGGCTCTAAGTGTTTAATCTGTTTAGACGATATAGTAATCTATGGAAAAAAACTAAGCGAGCTATAACAAAAAACTCTTACAATTTTATAAGACATTAAGAGAATAAAATTTAAAGCTTCAGCTGGAAAAATGTGCACATCGGTACCGCGAAGGGAGTGTACCCACATCCCTATGAGATACAATATGGTACGTGTAAAGATTTCCCACCCCTAAGATGATCCGGCAGGTGCAATAATTCCTAGGGCTCGCGAACTATTATAAGAAATTTATTCCTTAATTCTCGAGGATAGTGGAACTATTAAATAATCTCCTCAGAAAGCAGGTCTAGTTTTTACTAAGGCCTAGATTACTAGAGCAGTGGCTAAGAAAGAAGAAGAAGAAAGAACCAAAATTGGGGAAAATACTCCACCCGCAGGTATTCAGGGAAACAGCGCGAATGAAAAGTCGGAGGTCACCAGGAACGCAACCAGGTCAGCAATTAAACCGGGACTGGAGGTAGCTAGCCGAGCTTGAAATTAATCCAAAGGACTATCACGATTCCCCTTTAGGAGAGTATCTCGGGGTACATAAAACCTATAAGAGAATACGGCCCCATTACCGTTATAAAATATGCTAAGATACACCCGCAGACACGTTTAAAGATGCCTAAAATGTCAGCAGAATAAATGCTCTCCAGATTTAAAGATGCCCATGGTAATCAGCGACACGGCAGAGAAACCTTTTGATAAAGTGTGTCTTGATATTGTGGGACCGTTGCAAATCATCCATCAAGCGAATAAGTACATATTACGATTTCAGGACAGTCTGACTAAAATGCTAAATTGCGTACCCCTAGTTGACGGAGAAACTACTATTGTTTGCGAATGATTTCTATAAAAACGTGACCTTGAAAAACTGCGAAATTCCGAAGTAGTTTAGTAAGGGCACATAGACAACTAATAGAATATTGACGCTCAGCGGTAGACGATAATCCAATATGTTGGGACGATTGGTAAGATGAAGCTGCATTCGCACTTAATAGGTAGGCATACCCCCGTGTTATATGGTTTTTAAAACCCCTTATCCAGTAAATTAAAAGAGGAATCCGAACCTGTAAACAATTTCGACAACTATTGTTCCTATATTAAATTTAAGATGCAAAATATCTACAGAAAATTGAGATATAATTTGTTAGCAAGTAAAAAACTTTTGAAGAAGTACTACGATAAAAAACAAAGACCCAATGAACTTCATGTTGGCGATCAAGTCCTCCTGAATAATATGGCAAGAAAACATAAATGGTATCCGATTTGGACTGGTTCCTATGAAGTAAAACGCGTGGACAATGACGTAAAGTATTCAAGTAGGAAAGAAATTATGATGCGTTCATAATAATCGTCTTAAAAAATGTTTAACAGATTAGGAAAGAATACATCGGAAGATACCCAAGGGGCGCTATCAATAGCGATACCTGTAGAAACACTCTCAATTACAACCATCCCCACTCTAAACGCACATTCTATCTTCATTCCGCCACCCCCGCCTTTACTCAAACTTAATTCTTCGCAACCGGGAGTTTCAAAAAATTCCCAGTTTGCGTACAAAAATGTTATACAGAAAAGCCAAAAAGCCGCCAACACAGGCAATTCCCGTTGTTTACTGTTGGGCATGGAAAAAGAAAACGACCGATTGAGTAATTGAATTAGGATGTTTATTAGTCGGCAGATGTATAAATACTGACCGAAAAGTAATGTGATTCAAGCAAACTCCAATATAATTCTGTGCGTGGTAGTGTACAAGGGGCTGATAAGTCCGCGGGCCAAGATATTTAGCGATGATCTCACTTGCGTTACCACTAATTGCGACACTTCTTGGTAATATAAACATATCCTTCTTCTCGTAATGAAGTCATTAGAAAATCATCTGTTGAAGGACAAACGTCATCATATTAGCCAATTCCTCCAATTTTAATGAAGGAAGCTGTCAAGACCCATTTTGAGGGCAAAGAAAAGGAATATTTTGTTGGCGGTTTAATAGCTTTATATAGTACACCAGATCTCAAAAATGTATTTTGCTTTAGGGAAATTATGGTTTATTGAAAAATACAAACAAAATACTCATACTTTTCTTTCATTTAATGCCTTAGGCCGCGGACTTATCACCCGCCCCTCGTATTCTATGTAGTAGCGTTATGATCTGATTCTGCAATTTCTGCAACACTCCCCCAATTTATTTATTTATTTATTTATTTATTTATTTCGCTTAATACAAACTACAAAGATAAATAAACCAAAATCTAATTAACTAAATTAAATTAACTTACTTATGACAAGATCAGAGAGGCGTGGAAATAGGATGGCTTATTGAAGGGTTGGGTTAGGCAAATATAGGGCATGATTAAGGGAGGTTTTGGTGAGATGGAAATCGAAGACGGTAGAGTTGTTGACCATTCGCAGCATTCTGGTAAAAGGTTCGAAGTGAGAGGAGAAAAATCTAACGTCACCGAAGTTAGTGTTAAGGGATATGCTGCGAAGGTGGTCAAGCACCAGGGTGGTCAGGACAATCAACAAAACCGGCAAGGACTTGGTAGATGAAAACAATATCGACGATATTTCGGAACAGATTCAATCCTGTTATTGATTGTGGACTGCGAGGGTGGTCTAACAAAAAAGATGGGTGGTTTGGTGACATAAGGGTTAGAGAATTCCTTAGACCATTGTAACGAAGCCCAAAGCAGAATTGGCCTTGCTAATTGAATGATTTATGTGGAAACGGAAGTTGAGCTCACTATCGCATATAACACCAAGATCACGAAGGGGAGTGACAGAATGGATTGGTTTGCCAAATAAGATCTAGCAGATTAAAAGATGCGCTTACGGGAAAAGGTAATCGTTTGGCATTTAGATACAAGGTTTTTCGTGCACCTGGTGTAAACATTTTTTAGGTTGTATTAAAGTGACGAGTGAGGAATCAGATGCAATGGACATTTGTTTGAAGATTTTCAAATCATCGGCATAAATTAAAATTTCAGAGTCATTAATTATGTTCTCTACATCGTTAATGGACAATAAGAAAATTAACGGACCGAGGAGGTTGCTTTAGGGAACACCGAAATGGGATGTGATGAAATTGAGGAGTTAAAACGGTCTTTGACGGTTATCGAGATAAGATAAAATGAGTCGGATAGGAAAGCCTAGTATATTAGATTTAGAATGATAATTTTGTGAAGACTTTGCTAAATTTGGGTGTTATAACGTCAACCTCTGCATCGTTTTCCTTAGCATGAAGGGTACGTAACACAAAGATTAGTTAAGTTGGTGGTGGTAGATTTGCCTCTGAGAAATCCGTGATAAAATGAATTTATAATGGAACGACATAGAGTCATAGGTAATGCTTTCGAAGAGTTTCGGGATGCAAGATAATTTGAAATATCGCTTTCATAACCTTTCTTGTGAATAGGAGTGACGTAAGAATCTTTTCAAGGACCCTTTCTGAAAGAGAAAATTTAAAGAGATAAGTGAGGGGCTGAAGTAGATGGGCGGCATATTTCTTTAGATTTCTTCCTAATGGCAGATTTCTTTCTAATGGTAGGTATACCATCGGGGCCGGGGTTAAAATCATCGACGAGTGCTGATTTTAGCGGCGACTAAAAAAGGGACGATAGAAGCTAGGGTTTGGTTGGTAATTTCAGAAGGGTTAAATGAGGATGAGTCGTCGAGCTTAAGGACGGAGGGATAACCGTTGGACTTTTCTTTTACCTTAATGAATTTTTAGAACTGTTTTTGCTTGGAAATGAGTTTGGATTGCATGGAAGATAGGTAATTATTGTAAAAGAATTTGCACCGTTCGGAAAAGATGGAAGAGATGGCACCGTAAGAAAAATGATTAGCATCGGACCTTAATAGGAGAACCGAATGCTATAAATTGCTCCTTTTATTGCGTAGAGAATGAAATTTTTTATCATACCAAGGCGGTGATCAGGACTGACTTTTAGGGGTTCGAAAGGAACACATTGGGACAGGCAGCTGAAAAGTTCATGACGTGATGATGTTGACGCTGTTATTTATTTATAACTGGGAGTCTGATATGAGGATGTTGGAATGATTTAGAAGGAGATTAAGCTTCATAAAACTGGCTTTGCAGAATTAGTAAAATGGGTTGACGAGTTATGAAGAGAAAGGAAAAATATAGGGTGGTGCGAATCAAAAATAGACAGAAGGTGGTGGCTTTAAGTAAGGACCGAGTCAAGTGGATTGGAAGACAAAACAAGATCAAGCTGGCTGCCAAAATGTTTTTTTACGCCACTAATTTGGCATAAGCCAGAGAGTCAATTCAGAAAAGAAGTCAATAATTAATGACTCCGTGATATATTAGTGGGGAAATAGGAAAAGTCATCATCATCAGGGACGTATTACGTGTTTATAGACTTCAAGAGGCTGTGCTGGGTCAATATAGCGACATAGATTGAATAGGGAACCGCATAAGTAAAAAGATCTTCGCAGAATTGTTGGGATGGGACGTCGGAAGCTGCGTGATACTTAAAGAATAGTTGGTGCAAGACATAAGAATCAGTTGAGAGATCCCCTTGTTTTATGGAGACCAAGACGTTAGTACGAGTTTTGCCGTCGATGCAGATGTTATCAGCCTTTTCGTGAAGGTACGCCAGATAAAGTCGCACGTTGTCATAAATTCTGCATTCACGGACGGATGGGATATGCGTGTTAAGAGTGTGTGAGTAAATGAAGTAATGGTGTTTTATGGTTTGGTTTTAGTTGCCAGTTAGAAGAGTTAGAATTGGGGAAGGGGGAAGGGGTAGATTATTGGTGAATGCTGCGTGGCCTGGGAGTTGATTTGGGCTTAGGCGAATTGATGTGATTGCTAGCCCGAGGGGAGGTGGAGTGAAGACTTATAATACGAGAGTTCGAATTAGTCTTAATGCGTGAAATGGGACTTAAGCTACAGTTAGAGATTTTGGTATCACCACAGTTAGGTTTTGGTATACTAGGATCAAACTTAACTGATTTAAAATCGGTCGGTGAGGAGCGAGGTGCATTTTGCGGGAACGTGCATTTTGCGGGAACGTAGTCTCGGAGGCAATTTGACTCACCGGACGAGGAGACGTCTTTCTCAGGGATTTGGTTAAGATGTCTGCCGCCATCTGCGGAGTCGGGATGTTCATCATCTCGATTAGACCCTCAGCCTGCACATCTCTTGTATAGTGGTGTCTTATGTCAATATGTTTTGACCTTTGATGATGACCGTTATGTTTTGATAACTTAATAGTACGTTGGTTGTCGCAGTGAACATTAGTAGGTTTCTGAACAAACTTTGTTAAGCAGAGTTACTGGAGTAATTTTCTTAAGTAGACGACTTCTTTCACTGCATCTTTTAATGCCATATATTCAACTTTCATTGCCGATAATGCAATGCTCCTTTATTTCTTCGACTTCCAACTAATCGATCCAGTGGCTTGGCCGCCACCCAATGTGTCTGAGCCGGATTGTTGCAAAATTTGCTCAAAGAGTTTGCGGAAAATGCGATATAGCATATAGAATGAATAGTGTTCGAAAAATAAATTAGAGCGCCGATTAATTCCCTGTAGGCTTAGTTTTCATCTCGCCTACTTCTTCTGGTAAAGCAGGGCTTTACTCTTTTAAAAATCGATGCCCGGCATCCAATAGTATTACTACCGGATGAGCTGATTTTATTTTGAATTTCTGTAGCAATTTGATGATGAGTTTTTCTTGTGATATCTTAACGCTGCCAGTGGAATGGTCTCTTTGAATGATAATTCCTAAAATATGCTTACAACACCGAGGTTTCTTATTTCAAATTTTTTGCTTATTCTTTCCTTCGTGTTAAATCTGCTGAGGCTAAAAGGGTATCGTTTGCATAAATAACAATGATTATAAGGTTACCGTTCCTTTTTGTATATAAGTAAGTATATCAGGTCGCAGCCTTCATGTTAATGGATTTCAGGTAATCATCCAGCTTAGTCTGCCTGCCTGTTCCAGCTCACAAAGTGGCTTTCGTGATCTGCATACGTTTTCTTTACAGCTTTCGTCATATAATTCTCCTTGAACACAAACTGTTGTTACGTCTATTTGATGCAGGTGCATCCCAAGCTCAGCAAAATGCAAACAGTATCCGTATTATTTCGTAGCGCAAAGGAAGGAGTAAAAACCTTATCAAATTCAATTTCTTTTATCTGTTCACAGCCCCTAACCGCCTGCTTTGAATAGAAACTGAACCATCATTTTTATATTTTATGCAATACACCCATCTATTGCTAATAATATGTTTGTCCTTTGGCCGATTACCTATGTATCTCCCAGGAGTCATTTTTCTCTATTGCTTTTAGTTTATTATTCATAGCTTCTATTCATTTCATGCGATCGGATCTTTTTATTGCCTCTTTAAAAAATTTAGGAATGTTATTTACGTATTCAAACACAAAATTTTCCTTTTTAAATCTGATCTTCGTCGACCTCTCTTTCCCATTTTATTATTTTAGGATATCCGATCTTGCGTTTCTTACATACATATTAACCCCTTATGCTGTACAACGCAGGTTCCTTCGTTTCGCTCTTCGTGAGCTTCCCTGGTCGGTCCCTCATAATCTTCCGCCCTACGAAAATCGCCTCCTACTTATTAACCTGCAGCCCCTATGGAAGCGGCGTGACCTCGCAGATATAACCTTCATTCATCAGCTGCTTATCGGCGAGATCGACTGCCCCTCTCTTCTTCAACGGGTCCCCATTTACACCAATCCCCGTACCCTCCGTTCGGCCCCTCTCTTTCGCCCTGCTTACCACCGCACCAACTACGGCTTTTCTGAGCCCCTCACGCGTATGCTTCGTAAAGCCAACTCCCTCCCATCCTTTGATTTCCTGAGTAAGGCGTCACTCAAGAACTGCCTTAATAACCCCCCTTAAGCTTTGCCCGCCCCACTCCCTTTCCCTACTCTTCTTTCATCTTTTATTTTTGTTAATTAATTTCTAAGTCTAAGTTAGTTAGTTAATTTTTTAAGTCCTTATTTTTATGTAGCTTGTATTAAGCGCAAATAAAATAAAAATAAATAAAATAAACCAGCACGTCCATTTTCAGCACATATATGCTACAGCATTACCCTCTAACAATTCACTTTCAGCTTCAACAATGGACTGTCCCGTGTCATTATCGTACGTCCCTGCAGTTGACGTATAAGATTTTGATTCGGTAAATATAGGCGTTTCCTGTCCTTCTGATTTTTTAATAATACCTTTTATATCAACAGGTGTAACATTTTTATATTCAGCTTTCGAATTATTCACGGGTTTTGATTCAACTGTAAGGGTCCAGTTCTTCGAAAAAGGTTACATCAAGTCTCTTAATTATGTTTTTCCTGTTCGGTTCACATAAACAGTAACCTATAGATTCACTTGAGTAGCCTACGAATATATATTCTTTACACTTTGGGTCAAGTTTTCGCCTTCCGGGACCTTTCTCCAAATCACGTTGCACCCAAGATTTCTGAGACACTTAATATTCGTTTTTTTAAATTATATCTAAAATGGTGTTTTATGTTTTAAAATACTCGATGGGCACCTATTTGTTATGAGCGCCACCGTTTTGACTGCCTTTGCCCATAAATTCCTTGGCAACTGTGGAAAGTCAAGTAAAGTGCAACGAATCATATCCAACAGCGTGCGGTTAGTGTGTTCAATAATGCCGTTTTGTATAGTATTTTTTGAGTATATGTATTATTTGAGTATATTCAGTGGTTAACTGCCTTTTTCTTCTCGGATGTTCCAAGAGATCGTTAAACTTCCTTGATATATATTCGTTCGCATTGTCACATCGTAATTTTTTAATTTTTTTTCGGCTTTCTTTCTCAACATAACTGTTGTATTTTATGAAAGCTTCAAGGATTTCGCTTCTTTTTTAGAAAAACGACATTTATAAATTATTTGATTAACCATCCATGTGGCCCGATGGCTCCGCCTAATGATTCCGCCTCCAATAGGCTGTAAATACCCGAGTGGACTGTTTCCAAGATTTCTTGGATCTTTAGAAGTAATGTATGGTACCTAAGAAATTTTTTCTTTAATAACGATTCAAATCCCTAAAATTGAAATAGGCAAAAATGTTAGTGCCATTTTAGCTGTTATCTGTCAATTTAATTACATTCATTGGTATGTCAAGAGTTGTCTTAACGACATATATAAGTTTCCCTTCTTAGCTGCATGAAACAATATTTTGTAGGGTTTCTGTTTTATGAACGCATTACTTTAATTAAATCTTATTATTATTATTGGAGTGGGTGAGACGTGTAGCCTCGAGCGCTCAGACATTTTTGTCCATTGCACTCATTGACCCATTGTGTTCGTAGAATAGAATACCATGGTTATCGTGGGATTCGAACCCACAGCCTCTTGGACGGTAGGCCAGCGCGTTAACAACTGATCTACCGTAGGCCGTAGGTAATTAAATCTTACTGCAAATTCATTTTTCGTAAGTTGGGATACCGAAATAAGATTGCACATTAGGAACAAATATGACATTTTGTAGACGCATTCGTTCGAATTTAGAACCCTTATGAGCTAAATTCAACAAACCCCGTGACTCATCTTTAGACGTCCATCACTTCCATTCCAGTTGTTTGAATTTTTATGTATTTTCTATTACTCAAACTACAAAAATACCCACTCGTATTGTACATGTGGGCGTTCACCTTACTATCAAGGCATTAGTCACCATCTTTAATCAATTCCTCGCTCGCTGAAGAAATCATCGCAACTTCTTTAATTTTACTATAGATTCGTCCTTTGAACGGCACTCATTAGCTACTAGGCTATCATGCCTCGCTTTTCGTTATAAACGTTATAAACGAGAATGCTGCGCATATGAGTTCTCCACGTCTCGTAATTTTCATCGTCAAATTTCTCGATATTCGCGCTACTCGATAAATTTATTGTTAAGGCACTCGTTAACTTTGATTTAAGTAAAGTGTTAATGATTCAGCATAAAATTTTGAAGACAACCAACAATTTACGTACAATCGTTTTTCTTTTTCTACTGTTAATAATTTCAAGTTTATTAATATTATATATATTCAAAAATTGTAATTAATTAAACTAATACGTAAAAGATAATGGTACAAGACACAGGACCAAGCATAGGCTAGCATATTGAAAAACGAATAAACGAAAACTTCCTACACAAATTATCCTACACTGTACATAAGTACAATAGAAGAATTTAATAACAAATTTTGATTAGTACTACAAAACTCAAAAAAAAATATATAAAAAATTAAATAATACATCAATAAACAAATATAAATAATTGTATAATGCTATTTATACAAAAAATTAAATGTATAATTTACCGATTTTCAAAACACATTTATAAAAAAACGTAAAAACGTAAAACGTTGGATTTAAAAATTACGAAATAAATAATAATAATAAACAAAAAAACTACATAAAGATAAATGTATATATACATATACATATGTATATAAGACAAGTGCTTAAAATTAAAGGCACATAACTATGTTACGTGAAAAGCACAAAAGCAAATGTTCAGAACAATAGGAATCAGGAAATGAACCAAAAATGTATACATAAAAATAATGATAAATACATAAATAGAAATGTATAATGAAGAAAATAAATACATAAATATTAAATGTATAAAAAAGCAAATAAATGCATAAATAGAAATGAATAATAAAGAAAATAAATGCAAAAATAACAATGCATATAAGAGAAAAATTTATGCACAAATAGTGAATTTTTAATAGAGAATAAATAAATACATAAATTAAAATGTATATGAAAAAAATAAACGCAACTAATATATAAAAATAGTGTCAAATATAAAGGCATAAATAAAATTGTTTAGAAAAAAATTAACATGAATATGTAAAAATCATCTAGATATAAGTTTTACTTGTAAAGAAAGAAAATAGACTAAGGTTGTAGAAATGTAAAAACGACTATAAAAAAATTGTATAAATTAAAGCAACAAAACAACGCAATTAACCTCCGTAAGTACCCAAAATAGAAAAGTGAATATACGTACGAGTATACAAAGAAGAGCAAATATACCTAATTGCAAAAGTGGAAACATTGACAATGAGAGCTACCTTCAACTTAGGCATCCATCGTTACCGGCGAATACGTCTTGCGACGGGGGAGCGCGGTGGCTAACACCTGGTGAGCCAAAGCTAAACGCTGGCAAGCAAATTGCCTCAGTGGCTTTCTTGTGTGCACTATGTGGTATGTTTCAAAACATCGCCACATGCACTTTGCCGAACCAGCAGTGCTGAACTACGTGACGAGTTAAGTATGGAAGAAGCTCTCACTTGTTGGTAGTTAAGTCGAGAGATCAACCGTAGGTTAAGTCGAAGCAGAAGATTAAAAATTAAAAAAAAAAGAAACATGCATTCAGGTAGATTGCTCGGCGTCGAGTGAATAAAGTTGCGTAGATTCTGAATACGGAGTTTTTATTAGTTTTGTCACGGGTTTGCACCTTCCTACACTCACAAAATTATTTCAGCAGTTAGAAGAGGGATGAAGGACGGATTTTACGAAAAAAATTACTCATCTTGAACGCTGATCACAACACTGTAAGGAATTGATTAGCATATGTTGGTACATTTTTCACGAATCACCCTGTATTGAAATTATAATAATTTGCTCGTGTTTCCACACAGAAAAATCGCACGAACCAGGTGCCAAATGCACGCTCCAGCGCAACACTTTTAAACCTTAAATTGCCTAGCTTCGATTGTTTGCTTCACGTAAAATTATGAGATTACTACGCATTAGTCCGAACGTATGTGTTATCATTATCCATGATAGGAGGATCTTACTTTTCCAGGTCTTTGCCGCTGATTACATGACGTTGTAAAAGGTAAAAGCCAACGCTCCTCCTACCTCCTCCACAAGTACCTAATGTAGCTCTACACTCGGCGTTAAATTTACATAATTTCGATAATTGCTAAAAGGGAACATATCAACAATTGATGTAGACATAAATTCAAAAGATTTCCAATCTTGCTTTTCAAACCCAGCCTTTTACATGTTTTCCAGTTCGATGAGACTATTGCCGGGCGTATGGATGGAGAATGTTGTGCTATTGCCCCAGTAGTGCACTGTCACCAAACTACAGCAACGCCAACCATCCTACTAATGGTTACAGATGTGCAAAACATAAAAAAAATTTAACTTTTCGCAGGAAAATAAAATCTTTATCTGTTTGCACTTATATAGGAGATGTGATGCTGAGTTGGGGATGATAATCGCACATGGAGCTCAACATTTATATCTCAGCCTATATACAGTGATAGTCCCAAGCAAATGTAGCCAATATATCGATTGTTTAGCTTCAGTGCCGGTGGGAGGGCTGGAGATGGCTTGGTGCTCAAATTGATGAGGAGGCTATATCGATTTTGTGGACCATCTTTCTTCGGAGACCGCATTCAGGGTATGTTGCTGTTCACACGATTTCAGGACGGCAAATAATGCCATTTGTCATTGTTAGAGTTTACTTTGCAAATGGAGTTTTTAATCTATCTAACGAACACGCTCTTTGTACTGTTGACTGCATACCATGGATTTTTTAAGTCCCCACCACCAATACTAAAATAAAGCCGCCGGTTTGATTGAAATTGGTGAACCATTCGACCAGAAATGGGATTAAGCAGTTAATATGTCAAAATCAGATTAAAGTGAAATAAATTACTTTGCCTCGTTCTAAAGATTGGCAAAATTAATTACTAAAGATTTCAGTTCTATGCCACTTGGCAAATATAAACTGAGAAAATACTAATTCAGATAATGAGTTCCTAAGAACAATCATTACGTATTAATTGTCGAAACAACAAATTTTTATTTGCCATCGAAGATTTAGTTTCTATCAATTATTCCCTTTGTTGCCAATCATATTTCAATGTTTGCATTTCCGTTTTTAGTGTGCACATGTTCTTATGGCATTCTAGAAGCATATAATTTCTGAAGACGAATATGATTCTTCGCTTAAATTGAATAGTCTTTCGAAGTTGCACTTTTCATTACATTTGCGTCATCAGTTAAAATTACACATAAGATTGAAAATCAATTGTACGATAATTGTTCATTTTGTTAATAAAAATAAGTCAGTAATGTTCAAGTTTAACCCATATATTCCAAATTTTATTTAAATTGGTACAATTAGGACCATACAAAAAATGGTCAATTTTCCCGACTTGTTTAAAAATTTCTTTAGAAATCATCTAAAAAATATAAATGTTTGTTTTGTTCGTTTTATTAATTCACTGGACAATAAGTTTAAGATTTTTCGATATTGGCGAGCAAGTAGTAGTTTATTTCTATTGTATTTTTTTGTAGATTATGAATTTGTAAAATAAAAAGCTGTATTTTTTTGAGAAAATTTTAGTCGGTATGTATCATTTTTTTTAGTATGTTTTCGGCATTCGTAATCCATTACGTTCTCGGACGGTACCTCCGCTCTATCTTCGTGTTGTAATTTATTATTAATATTTTTATTTCCCTAATTCATTTTTTTTCTAAAGATTTCCCTTTGCGATCATTCCATTTAGAATGTGTATGTCTTCATTTTTGTTCTTTCGAGGGGAATAAGTATTTGTGAATTTATTTTTAGATTGATTTCACAATATATGTTATATTTGAATAACGTGCATGCTCTTGAAGTGACAAATAGTAATGAGTTAAAATGTAAGTATCAAATGTTATAAAAAAGTTCAGTTTAATGCTATCTGGCAAATCTTAGAAACCAAATAATATTTGTAATATATGTTCAACTCTTCGACAACCTTTTTTTGAAAATTTGAGTTAAATATTGTAATAGAACTCTTATACATAAAGCTAAACGCCGTAATAAAGGCTTGGAAAAAGTGATATTATATGTGTTATAGTTCATGATAAATTCATAAAGTGATTCACAATCCTTGGAATGCGAGTCATTATCATTGTTGGTACTTTCATTAAATACCAGATAATATCAAGGTAATACCGATTCTACCGGTGCAACACATTTATCTGAGCCATGTGCTTCAAGATATAAAATTCGATCAATAGCATCTCTTTTATATGTATTTACTTACATATTCATATTTATTATCCATGTACGAAGAAATAAAAGTTTTCTAAACGACCTTTAATCAGTGCAAGTTTATATTACACTTAATATATATTTTTCAGAATTACATACTTTCAGGCGCGAATAGTTGAGCGATCAAGTAAATTGAATTGTACAAACAAAAAACCCAAAAGACTTAATTTTGGGAATTTTTAAAAACTAAGTAAAATAGAAGGGTTAATCTTAGAAACTTGCAGCGTGACTTGTTTGAAAATTTGAAACTTATTATGATAATGTGAAATACCACGAATTTCTGCAACTTCATTTTAATATCCAATTTGACAAAAAAAGTTTTTCACAAAAACCGCCATTCGTCCAATTGCTATGATCTTCAATTGTATGAACAATTTGAAAATAAGTAAATGTCGCAGATTATATCAAATATTTTAACCTTAACTGATATCTTACTGTTTGATTGCCCTCTAATTGCAAAAGTCGTAAAACGAACAAAATGTCTATAAAAATTATCATAAATGTCTGTTTAATATACGCCGGTAATTACTTTTAATTATTGCTGCAAAAAATTCATAATAAGGTTAATGAAATTTGCTTTATTGCCTTGTCCATACTTGGGACAATCTGGACGCTCTGTTACTAATACCTGACAGAAAAAGCGTCAAACAGAAAGAACATAGATCATAATTGAAAATCCAAGCAATATCTATGGGTGTTCTGAAATAATTAAAAAAATTAAGGAATATGCCAATATAATTTCATCTACGGTGTAGTAGAAGGTAAGGAAAGTGAGGATGTCCGGGAATACAAAAAGAGATTCCCAAATCGATGAGTACCCCAAAGAGGGGCATTTTCGCGGATCAAAGAAACCGGAAGTGTAACTTGAAATAGGACGGATCCGCGACCAGGTACATCGCAAAATTCTGCCGACGGATAACACCATCGTCATACAAACCCCTGAAACGACCACGAGACAAGACAAATCGCAAGATAACGGCAAGTGTCTTCATACACAGTTTGGAAGGTTATTTATCGACCAAGGTTGCATCTATGTTATCATATATCAATACAGGGAGTCCTGAAGATTGGAGTTTTACATTTGGCTTTTGCAATGCGACCTAGAGAACAAGGTTTTTGTAAACTGAATTTTGTAGACTTCATAAACTTCATTCCTTCCTTTACGAACCCATAAAAGACTAGATCGATATCAGTTCAACATAAATTCGGTGTGAATTGTTTGGGCTAGCATCATGAGTAACAACTTGATAGCACCATTCATTTTGACCAAATTCATGTGGACTTTTTGGTGAATACACTGCCAGACCTTGAAATCATCTTTATGAGTAATACAAGATCAATCTTTTACCAACACAATGGAATAACAGCGTAAATAGTAACATTGTGAAGGATTAGACGAGGTAGACCGATTCCTTAGCCTGCTAGATCTCCAGACCTTACTTTATAAAACTTTTATGTGGAACGATGAAAGAAAGAATAAAGAAGAAACGAGAAAAATGTTTTCCAATTGGGAAGTGAGTGTACCTGCAGTGGGTGGTGGTATGTCAATACTGTTAACATCTTAGGAAAGGACATTGGTATAGTCGATTTTTGACGTGAGTTGGATGTCGCTGTGTTGAATAGATCAAAAGATAAAAATAAAAGAGTGATGTGCATACCATGGAAAATTGGAACTTAAGAATGTAACCCTGTAACTCACGAAAGGTTGAAATTCCTTTCCCCCCATTCGCCCAGTCCCATACAATTTTCAGTTCGGTTAATTCAGTTACCTCCCGGATAGTGATGACATTTTTCAGAAACATTAATACCGATTCCAATCGAAATAATATTTTTATCGATCGACAAACAAAACTCTTCGAAAAATTTAACAATAAATACAATCGGCAATCAAATACCGGTGTACATATTTGCTGAAACAGTTTACATTCATTTTAATTATTGTTTCTCACATTATTTTCTTCATCAGGTATATATAATCTTGCAAACGTGTTCGGTATGTTTAGATAATACAGATGCCCAGCCACTACGTTAAGAAGTCAAATATTGCAACAATGCAACATTTCCGCTAGCCAAATTTTCTACTCTCTAACCAAGTAATGTTGTTGTTGCTCGTGATCCCTCAATCAAGAAATTATGGGAATGGAGCTCAAAAGTGCATGTATTGGAGAATGCAATGTGTAATTCAAGCTTATATAGGTATTAGAATAAAATCTTAGAAAATTTCTAAAATAATATCTCAGTTACCGTCTTTACAAAATTTAATTAAGTGAAGACTTTGCCATTTGTTGCTCTTTGAATGTTTGTTAATATGAGGCATTAAAATAATACGAGTAGAAAATTCAAAAAATTGTCCATAAGCTGGCTTAATTATGCTTTTAGAAAAATTAATTATGCTAAATTAAAAATTAAACATTAGTCCAAGGACAATTTCTCCATTTTGGTAAAACTTATATATTTTTACTCATTTATTATACCCCTTATTTTTTTGTTTTTACACTTTATTCGATATTTTTTGTTCCAAAGGTAATTGTTCATTATCCAAGAACAATTTTTTCATATTAAAACTGTAATCATAAAATCTAATATACTTATTTTATGCATATAGCAATCGTCCGATTCTTGAATCCAAGTGGCAAAAGAAATATATAACTTCGATACACTTTTAAATAATTACTTTTTTTTATTAAATCATCATAAGAATGTTCCGCGAAAATTCATCGGAATACCGAAGTCTGGAACTTACAGATTTTAAAAAACTGATCTACTGGTGTCACAAGCAACATTTATCCATCGATATATCATGTTTTTTAGTGGTTATTAGAATATTTGATAAATTATCATCCGAGATTGTTTGTATCATATAATACTAGCATTTTTCGCATAATACTTTCATTCTTTCATCATTTAATAGCAGCAGTACCCGGAAAAATATCGTATTGATATGTCATTTTCCTCTAAATTAATATTACTTTGAGACCGCTACAAAATCTATGTTCGGAGCAGCTAATCAATTATCAATTGTAGAAACACTTCTTTTCAGTCTACATTCAAAAATTCGTCATTATTCTCCTCACAATTTGAAAATCTTGAACTATAAAGTAATTTAATAGCAATAACTTTTGCTAACAATTGATTGAATCCGAAAAGGTTTGGGTTGTTTTTACTACCATTTCGCCCCTTATTTTTGAGAACAGATTTTCTAAACAATCCTGATTAAAGTTTTGAGCGCAAATGTAGTATACATCCAAATGACTCTCAAATACGAGGTCTGTTCAAAAAGTATCGCAAATTTTGAATTTCCGCGGGCTACGTATATTCGATTTTCGATTTTTTGGTGGCGTTATGTTGGTACTCATGTCCCCCACTTATGCTAACAAGCTATTTTGAATGTTAAGTTGATTTTTTACAGCTATTTTGTTTGGACGTATTTTAGCTCGCTTTCGATTTTTGCCTATTTCAAAACATAGATCAAAGAATCTGTATCAAATTTTGATTTCAACGTCATAAGTATAAACCATAAACATGATTTGTCACTAGTTATGACCCTTTGGGGCAAATTTGAGTCGTGGCGGACAGATTCCAACAACTCCTTAGCAATGTTAATGCAATGCTGTTTTTGGTCGAAATTGAGCATTTTTGGCACGAATTTCGCGGCGACCCGTCTCATGCCTAAATCGTAGTAGCACGAACCAATCGATATGTTTGGATCCTCAGCAACTTCTCTAACGGTGATTCGACGACTGGCCAATACTATTTTCTTCACTTCTTTAACGTTCTCCTCCGTTGTTAACGTGCGCGGGCGTCCGGCACGCCCCTCGTCGTTCACATCTTCTCGGCCCTCTGAGAACATTTTGCACCACCGATTAACGTTGCTTTGGTCCAAGGTAGCTTCACCATATGCCACAGTCAACATTAGAATTGCGTCCGCGCACTTAATTTTGTTTTTTCAGACAAAATATAAATGAGGAAATTATGTACTGTATAAATGATTTTACCGTCATAATTAAAATATGGCTTAGTATGATAATTTACTTTTAAAGATTTATTTAATTTTCTATTTAGTGGACCATTATGACATCTAAGTGCTTGTACCTTTGAACCAAGATTGGAGCATTTATATATCTCATTTTTTAAATTTTCACTTTTCATTGAGGAAGCAAATGTTTAAAATTTCAACAAATATTTATTATAATAAAAATCAATACACTTTTCACAAACCAGTCTGCGATGTTGTAAAAGGATATGAAGATTTTGGGAATGGTATGAGATCCTCTTATCATTCCCAAAATCTTCATATCCTTCTACAACATCGCAGACTCATTTGTAAGTCAGATTTTCTTGAATTTCGTCAAATATCAATTCAATTTCTTTATCTTTTGGATGCAAGCAATCAACTAGTTTCATATATTTGCACTTCCGCTAGATACCGAAGAAATTGCCTCATGGTCCAGGACAAAAGACAAAAACAGCGTCGGTACGGCGTCTTTCATCAAATATTTTTTTTTCAATATACCGTCCCTCGAAATGTATATTGCAAATAAATGGCTTTTTCTTTCTCCTTATTGAAGATACCGACTCTCCGACAATAGAGCATTTAATTTGGAAAAGTTTGGACATATAAATGAAATATCTAGCAAAAGAAAAATATCAATCCAAAATCGATTTAGCAGGAAGAAGCTAGAGTCGTCAATAAATTATTCATTATTTTTATATTAACGTTTTAAGTTAATAACAAAAAAATCCAAAACCACAACCAAATCAAAAGCGTAATCAAAGATCTAAAGCAAAAATAAAAGCAGATAATAATCCATAATAAACCATATAAAAATCCAAGCACAAAATTCGCAAAACTCTTTCAAATTACCAAACTTTCTAACGCAAACCCAATTTGAAGAATGAGTTATTTGTTTGTTTCGATTTTGCTTGCCTATTCGACTGGGGCATCTGTGTTGCAGTTCTGTACTTTATGTTTACAAGCCGTGAAACCGGCTTGTATTTGTGTGGGCACATAATTTCAGTATATCAGCGCAAGCCCAAAAAGATAACCCAAAAAAGTATCGTCAACGCACCATGCGCTTTGCTCTCCAAATTACAAAATGTTTCGTTGTTATATTTCTATTTCGTATTCTTGATAATATCTGGTGCAAGTTAATAAAAGAGATAAAATTTAGCTATATACAGGGTCCGGCAGATTATCTGTTACAGATTCAAAGAGCAATATCTCACATAAAAATTAAAATAATTTGATAATTCTTTTTTTAAATTGTAGTAAATTAAACATAGATTAGGAAAACATACATCAATTTTTGATTCGTTGACCTTTGAATCGAATTATAAGGTCAAGTCTCTTAAAGAAGGAGTCATACGTGGCACGAAAGTGTTTTTGTGGTATTTTCTTCCATTCCAGCCGAAGTGATTTTTCAAGAGCGTCCAAACTTGTATGGCGTGTGTGACTGACCTTGGCCTCTAACATACTCCAAACACAGAAATCTAATGGATTTAAATCCGGAGAATTCGGTGGCCAAGCATCGTGAGGAATGTGCACAGGAACGTTGTTTTTTAGCCACTCTTGAGTTTTTTTTTCGCTTTATGGGCTGGTACGGAGTCCTGCTGAAATGTCCAACGTCTGGAACCGAATGGTTTCCGTGACCACGGTAGTAAACAATCCTCCAAAACTAATTTGCAGTAAGTTTCTTGATTTATCTTCACACCAGCAGGTACGATAAGCAATGGTGTTCGTCCTTCACGAGTATGTAATACCAGCCCAAACCATCAACGAAGCAGGTTTTTGTTGACGAGTGGCTGTGTATTGTTTTAGTAGATGCTTTTGGTCTGGTGCTAAGTAAACACGATCATTTTGTTTGTTAATCACTTGTTGAATGGTGAAAATTTTCTCATCCGAGAAGACAATGTTCGGAATTCGTCTATCAGCGTGCCACTGTTTCAGCTGTTTGCATCTTTCGAGTCGCTTAGTAATTTGTGCTGCAGAAAGTTCCTGGCCTTTTTGTATTTTGTAGCCCTTAACATTAAGTTTATTATGCAAAATGCGTTGGACACTTCTCTGTGAAATTCCGAATTGTTTAGCCATCTGATTGCCGCTACAACGTGGATTTCTTCTTAACCGCTCTCGCATTTTTTCCACCATATCCGGACTGGTAGCACTAGCTTTAGCATCACTATTTGTTCTGTTATCAAGAGAGCCAGTTTCCTCATAACGTTTAATGGTACGATACACGAACATTTTACAGATATTTTGTGGTTTTAACAACTTCACAATCTCCGATTTATTTTTACCACTTTTATGTAAAGACATTACCGCGTCTCTCTTTTCTTTTAAATTCATTTTGAAAACGTTTTGTTTATCGTAACATTAAGTAATATAGCGCGTTGGAAAAGTTATGAGATGTAAATGGCAAAAAAAAAAAATTACGTAAAAGTGTTGCACACATGTATAAAATATTGCAGTGCAAAATCGAGTAACAGATAATCTGCCGGACCCTGTACTATGTGGCAATTTGGCAATTTTGGAAATTTCTTCCTTATTCGACTGGGCATCTAAAGGGTAGTCCATCTAGTGTTTGGAATTTGAACTACCGGTAATTTGAAGTTTAGTAGATGTCACTCTCGACTTGACAGAAATTTATCTTAAAGTTTGACATTTACGAAATAAGACGGTATTCGCTTGAAGAAAGTTGGGAAATATTAAAAACTTATTTCCAAAGTGGTGAGTCTTCTACGCAAACTTTAAAAAAAATGGTAAAAAAAAACTTCCAAAAACCCAATTTGTGGATCAATTCGTGAAGGAAATTGGTGAAACTGGAATGTTGGTGGATAAACCAACCCGTGTACGTATTCGTCCGGTGCGCTCAATCGAAAACTTTGCTGCTGTTGTTTAAAATGTGCGTGAGCAACCATCAACATCAACTCGTCATGGTTCACAACAATTGGAGATTTCATGTACTTCTTTGATGCGAATTTTGCGTAAAGACCTTGCCATGGAGCCATATAAAATTCAATTATTACAGCAGCTAAAGCCAGTTGATCATCCGAATCGTTTACGGTTCGCAAATTAGGCGGAAGATCGTTTGGCCGAAGATGGCGAATTGTACTGAAAAATAATCTTTTCGGACGAGGCCCATTTCCACCTAGGTGGTTATGTTAATAAGCAAAACTGTCGCATATGGAGCACCGAAAACCCACACGTCATCGTGAAAAAACCAATGCACCCACAACGAGTGACTGTTTGGTACGGATTTTGGTCCGGCGGCATCATCGGCTCATTTTTCTTCGGAAATGAAAAGGAGCCGCCGTAACTGTCAATGACGAGCGCTACCGCGCAATGTTGCCCGATTGGTTTTTCGGGGAAATAGAAGCCGAAGACTTGGACGATATTTGGTTTCAACAGGACGGCGCTACGTGCCATACAGCGAACGCGACAATCGATTTTTTGCGCTCTATCTTCGGAAATCGCATAATCAGCGAAAATGGATGTGATTTGGCCGGCAAGAAGCTGCGATTTGACGCCGTTGGACTATTATGTTTGGGGAGCGGTGAAAGATAAATATTACGTCAACACACCAGAAATAATTCAAGACCTCAAGTACGAAATTCAAGCTGTTATTGCTGACATAAGACCCGAAACAATCGAAAATGTACTCAAATTTGGGTGGACCGAATGAGCTACTGCCAACTCAGCCGTGGTGGTTGACCGAAATTGTTTTTCATAAATAAATGACATAAAACAACCTTTAAAAGAAATGTTCAACCATTGAAAAATATTGAGTCGTTTTTTTTATAACAAATAGAAATTCCAATTTTTCAATGGGGCACCCTGTAGAACGAACTCTTAAATGCTTCTTGGAATTTAATTGTTTCCCCGCATGTTGTATAAGGTCCAAAGCTACGATTCTTCCTGCGTCGAATGCGTCTATCATCGAAAACATACTGGAAAGCGGGAGGGAGAATTACATTGTATATCGCCAATCCCTATAGCTTTCCACAAGCTAAACATAGATCATCTCATATCTGCGACCTTTTCCTAAAAGCACCAAAGGAAATGTGTATGACATCGTAGAAGTACCTGATTCTAAATGCTATGAGAAACGCAACAACAAAGTCTGTTATAAGGACTTTATGTTATAATTGTGATGATATTGATTTGGATGATTATTACTCGTAATATATAAACTTCATTTTCATTCCCTTGATCACATTTATCCTTATACAACTTTGCAGCTAAGAAGGAAATAAGGTATATTATTTTAAACAGATATTTTATCCAAAATAAATTTATTCAACTTACTAATTTTTGTAATTAATTAGTAATCTAAACGCGCTTCAGTAAATTAAATTGAAAAACTTGATTATAATTTTTAATCAATCATTTGGTAAAAAAAAATTTTTTTTGTTTTTGAACTAATTCATCATGAGTAACAAAAAAAAAGTTTCCACGTTATAACGGAGAAATTTTAAATCCCATTTACGCCGTTCAAATAGGTATGCCAATTTTTGTGATTATTTATTTATTTAAACATATTTTCGGCTTATTAAATCTACGCGTGCCAAGCTCATTTTGTTCGCAAAACTTTTAACTATCAAATTTCATAATAATTTTTCAATTCTGCGGAGACGGAGCATTCAATTTGGTTTTTAACGGCTCTAAGAAAACCTTCTCTTGCCTATCGCTCAATGATATTCTGCATACAGAGCCTAAACTTCAAAACGATAGCACTTCTATAGTCTATCTTTACACGGCAAACATCGAAAATTTTTTCGATATATATTTGTGGATGAAAAATATCAGGATACAGCAACTCTATATAGACTATTTTAAGGAACATCCAATTGCAACACGCATTTTAAGAGACAACTTCTATGTTGGTGACGTCTTTATTAGAGCTTTCGACAAACAAACCGCGATAAGCCGACGAGCGGATTCGCACCATTTACTAAAGCGTCAATATGGATGATGGGATTTTGACAGTTTATAGTGGCCATGTTTATGGATGAATTTATGACATCTGCTGTCAGTTATGTTCAGATAAAGTTTGCAATTTCACCATGAGCAAGTTCAAGTGGAAATCGCACAAACAATGTATCAAAGTTCGAAAAGTTTTGTTGCTACTCAAAGAGCATTTACTGTGAAATATGTATGATAAGACATTTTTGGTTGAACGACTTTGTTAATAAGCAAAATTATCGTTATTAGTGTAAATCAAAACCCCAAGGGATTCATGAATCTCCATTAAATCCCGAGAAACTCACTGTTTGGGGCTGTTTATAATATGGTGTACGGAAGTTACTAATTTCGAGAAATGGCCCTCGGAGCTGGCCGCCAAGATCGTATGATTTAACTCCATTAGACTATTATCTGTGAGGCCATTTTAAATCAAAGGTTTATACCAACAAGCCCAAGACTCCTGATGAGCCTGAAGCCAACATTGAAGCCACTATTAGCGCCATACCAACCAAAATGGTGCACCAAGTCATCGAAAATTGGTGTATTCGAATTAACCAATGCAAGAAGAGCCGAGGTGACCATTTGAACGATATATTGTTTAAATCATAAATGTCATAGAATATACCACCTAAAAAAATATAACAATAATACATACCATTGTTAGTGTGTTTTATTTATATTTCAAATCCTATTGTTGTTATTGGTAAACCCTTTACACTTGGATCGCTTTAAATTACGTAAATAGATTTCCAACTCTTTCAACTTAATCGCGGACATTCCCGAGGAAGATAAAGAATTAAAAGACAAATTACCAATGACCATCAAATCAAGGTTTTAGGCATCATCTGAAATACTACAACTAGCCTGTTCAGTTTCGCAACTAATATACCAAATTCGTCAATCATAACAAGACGAACCATCCTATGGGATCGGGTTATTTGTATGTATGATCCACTGGGATGGCTTACTACAGTTATTGTCAACGCAAACATCTTATTGCAAAATATCTGTCTTGCAAAAGTGGAATGGGATGAAACTCTGCCGCAGGAACTAGATGAATTGTGGTAAATTTATCTTGACTCCTGAGGAACAGCTTGAAACAAGCTTTAACTCCTGAAGCGGATTAAGTATGGAGCAGCTACAAAAGCGTTAACTGCCAGTGAAGATGAGAGAGGTCGAGTTCTTAATCTTTGAATTATTTCAGTTACTTAGCTTATTTATACAAATTCTGCTTACAACTATATACCATAGATACATACATATTCAATGATTTAGACTAACATGATATTAACCCTCTATTGACATATCAGCACTCTTGTTCTTCGATGGAGCACTTGACCACATGACTCAGTCTTAGCAGTAACTTGATCTCAAGTGCATTGCACTGAAATGTGCTGGGCAGGCGCTTACTGTGAAAATGCCTGCTTGTAATTCACGAGCTGTGAATAAGGTCTGCAAAATTTGAATGGCCTAGGGCCCCCATTTGGGTTAATCCGGCACTGGATGAGTGGACTCGGCAATATTTACGTTATTTAAGATATGGAACAACGCATCGTCCTAGCTGTTGAGTGTAACTGACCTACATTTACATCCTTTATCATAGCTTGTCACAGAATATTGGAGGCTTACAAACAAGGCCTGCCATTGCTGAACGACAAATCGGTGGAACGTTGGGTTGGCATCACTAATATATATTAATGTCTCCTGTTGGATTACGGCCAAGACTAGAGTAAGCCCTCTGAAAACAATGTCTAGACCTATGCGAAGCCACGCTTCTGTCTCCACTACAATAGTTCAACACTTTCAAATGGCGGTAGTCAGGCCCTAAATAGCTGAAACAACACTTCTTGGCCTTGCTTTAATCACCTGAGAGACTTTCGAAAGAATTGCTCTATTTCTAGTCCTCAAACAACTCTAGTGTCACAGCACCAAGTCGATAAATTCAAATTCGAGCTACTTCATTGACGTTTAACCTTGCAAAAACTGTTACGAGTTATGGCACTTTCCCTAAGATTCTTCAAGAATTTATATAAATCGAAAGCGAATCGAGGTACTATACCTTTAAAACTGGGGAATTGGTACTACGCCTTGAATACGAATGATTCAGAGCCACATTTTTTCTGAAGTGAATATATTTTAAGAGAGCAGAAACCAACTACTAACAAATTGCTTAAGCTACAGCCACTCCTAAATGAACAAAAAGTTTCTCGCATTGGTGAAAAATTAAAAGAATCACTCCTCAACTTCGACGAAAAACTTCCTATAATTTTTCTTCTCAAAGTTGATAGTCTGACGTGCTCATCATTACACTCCGTGAACGAATGTATTGTCTGCTGCCAACACAGAACGAGAATAGCCACAGGTCATAGAAGATCTACCACCAGAGAGCGACCCAACAAACCCTTCTCTGTTGCTGGAATAGATTATACTGGCTCTTTTAACATCACGCTTGATAAGAAAAAAGGACGTGGAAATATCAAATCTTATGTCCATACATTTATGTGGTTCATAACCAAACCTAGACATCTCGAGTTGGTCCTAGATCTAACTGCAGTTTTTTTATAGCCGCGTTCATATGGTTCATTAATCGACGCAGAAGATCCTCGCGTCTCTATAGTGACAATACGACGTACAGATGCGGACAAGCAATTATCTTATAATATAAAACACCTTGTTGAGGATGTTGCGATGTTGGTCTTTCTACAAAACATGGAAACTGACTGGCACTTTATGCCTCCTTCCGCTCCACATTTCAGCGGCATTTAGCAAGCTAGAGTCCGATTTTTTAAACACTAGTTTCGCCACATAGTCCATGATCATACTTTGTCAGCCGAAGAAATACTAATGCTTCTAACACAAGTAGAGGCATGTCCGAACTCTCGACCGCTGCATGTACTCAATAATGATCCGAACGACTTTTTTTCCCATCACCCCTGGTCACGAGATGAAGAACCCTTGTCCATAGTTCCACCTTCAGCATCCTTGGCACACCTACTTTACACTTTAACAGCTGGCACCTTGTCCAACATATGTACGAGTATCTGTGGCAGCGATGGTACAAGATTATCTTCACCATCTGTAAATAAGGGGAAAGTGAACTTAACCCACTAAATCAATTTCAAGTTACAGTATAGTGTTTATAAAAGATGACCGACTTCACCAAGTGCCACGTGGCTGTGCAAATAACGTACAGCCTGGTATATATGGTCACATCCGCGTCGCGGCAGTTCGCTTTGAAGACTGTTATGTGTGCTTCCAATGCTCAAACAGAAACATGAATGGATTTTAGTGAATCCAGGCAGGCAGGCGATGACGATCATGTTACCACATGAGGTGGGTGAAATGTGCATGGTTTCCAACGATTTTTACGAATTAACTATTTAAAATTACTCAATTAGTTATTTCAGTTATATTTCAATTTCATTAGATAGCTAAATGGTAAAACTTATCTCTTTCGTAGTACAGATGTTTAACCTTTATAACTGTAAAGTCGTATTGCTCTTAGCTATTTCCCATAAAATAATTACAATGTACTGTATCTAATTTGCTTTTGTATTGATCTTGCCTGCCTTATATTATTATATTGTTATTGTAGGGGGGCTACCCTTATGATGGGCACTGCGACCTGCTAGTGGAGTAGACCATCCGCTACCCTAAGGAAAGCCAGATGAAGAATTATTAACTTCAGCTCAGCTTAATAACTCTTTGCCGAAGGTCCCACTTTTAATCCGTGTTAAAACCAAATGTAAGCTGTTGTTTTCCCGTCCTCTAGACATAGGCGACATTCCGTCACAACTGACAGACCTAATTTATAAAGGTGAATTCTGACCCCGTGATGGCCAGATATGTAACCCACCTTAGATCCACTTTGCTGAGGACAGTGGTGTTCATAAAGGAGTAGGGTGTAATAAGCTCCTTAGCTTGTCGTAACCCTGGGGCATTGTTCCAATATAGAACTTGCTTAGCATTCGCCCATACATTCACCACAGTCTTGGCTGTAGACCAGCCAATGCTGTAGTAGGGTTCCGGGCCTTGGTACCTAATAGAAGACCCTTCTCTGGCCAGTTCATCCGCGACTACATTGCTTGGGGATGAAAGTGGTATATGTCCCCATCTATAACTGGCTCTAAAGAGTGCGACCAGAGAGCCCAGGATCGTTTCCAAGTTGTTTTGTAGGAGAGCTGGAAAGATCCCATCACCCCTAGGGGTTTTGAAAGGTTAAAATAGGGCCACTGCCCACCTAACTTTTTCTTTATTAAAGACGACACCGGACATACTGTAAGTCCGGCGGTTGATGTCGATCCCATGATTGGTGGCCGCGTGAGAGGGCTCACTTGCCCCTAGAACCGTTCCGTAAGTAGTCCAGAGTTTCCCGTTGTAAATTGGTTAAGCTGCCGTCCTGCTTCTTCAGGAGCCCAACACCATTTGTCGCGTTCTGAACTGCATCCGGTAAGGATGCTATGCCTTCACAGTAGTTTATTCAGAATTCGCGTTTTGAACGTCGCAGATCTTTGTTGTAATCAGTGAGAGCGGACCTATATTCGTCCCACTGCTTGGTGCTCTTTGCTCTATTGAATAACCTTCTGACATTCCTACCATATCAAATACCTGCTCTTTCCAACAGGGCACTTTCCGTACCACTTAAACTGGAACCGCTATGTTGCTGTCGTGATAGGAGGCAGTTAGAACTTCATTTAGCTGGTCCGCAGCAAGCTCTAGTTCAATAATTGAACTGATATTTGTTACCAACGTATCAGCCTTCTAGCTCACAGCTGTTCTGAAGGCATTCCAATCGGTATTTTTGGAATATGAGACTTTTGTATGAGTTTTGAATGCCCGAGGATGTCGAATCTTATATGCTGATGATCCGATAAGGGCGCTTCATCAGAAACTCGACAGTTCACTATGAACTCGCAGAGCGCCCTGCTGACCAGAATGAGATCCAATACCTCTTCTCTGACTGCAGTGAAAAGGTACGTTTGTACCCTCTGCTTTATGTCTAATCTACAGCTAGAAAGATATTTTAGTAAGGACTCACCTCTGTCATTTATGCCGCTGCTTCCCCACACTGAGTGGCGTGCGTTAGTGTCGCAACCTATGTTAATAATCGCTTTTCACATCGATAGTATGCGACGAGTTCCTATACCTCTTGTGGCGGAATAGTGTTGTCCCCCGGAAAGTAAGCGCAAGCCAGAACAATTTCCTGCATGCCGCCTATAGTGGGGGTCTCTGCCAAGGTAGCTACGAGGTTCCTGGAAATGAAGTTATTCATACGTAAGTGATTGACTCTATTGTCAATGAGGAGTGCCGCTCTTGGTGCCTCTCCTTCTTTACTATAAATCAACTTACATGGTTTAATGTTGCGTCCTCAGCCTTGGCCACTGCTAATCTAGGGCTCCTGAATGAGCGCAAGGGTTATTTGTTCTTTGGCGACGGTTTTGCCGAGTGTGGCCGATGCCAATTTGGCGTGGTGTAGGTTCGTCTAAAGCACCCTTATGGTGCTTATTTGTGCCCCTTCTTCGCGAGGGACTTCTTGGCAAGCTTAGCTGCCTTTGCTTGTCTGAGTTCCTTTATCCTGATATTTAGAGGGGGCCGGTATTCCTCAGGTGGCAACTTCTGTTGTTCCGTTGTTTGCTTCATTTTAGGTGGCCTAGATCGTTACTCTGGGAGCCGGAGTGACCTTGACTGGCGTACTAGCCTTGCCCAATGGTGCGACTGATCCTTGGCAGGCCCCTTGAGAATCAGCTTGACGTAGGAGAAGCGGTAGGTTATCCTGCCTGTCATTTCCGAAAGCATCCCTATTGACAATGGCAATGATGAGGTGAAGTAGGTGCCCATGTACCAGCCCCTTCACCACCTTCTAATGCATTGGGGTATTTTGCGTACCAATTGTGGCTAATACCTTTTCATTCGTGAAGGAAAGGCTCTGCGGAAAGTAACCCCAGACAACATGTGCCCTGGGAAAGTTACCCTCCTCAACTAGGACAATGTCAACAGAGCTTTTGGCACGGATGTGCTCAAAGTTACTCTTGACCCAATCGGCCATCTGAGCGTTTGTACAGACAAGTAGGATCCAGCCGGCCTGAGGGATATACGCCTCGAACTCCGGTCCGTTTTTGGCTTTTTAGTAGCCGGTGGCTCGGGGGTCTTGTCCTCCAATCGAGACCTTTTGTTTTCTTTCTTCGGAGAGGTTGATTTGGTTCCTTGCTACAAATGTTGCCTACCTTCGCGCCGATAACACTGAGTCCGGATGGGTCTGAACACAGGCTATCACCGTAAAGTACCCCAGTGCAGGCGGATTCTGCGTCTGAGGACTCATCTTCTGTGCAGACGGAGTAGCACTTGTACTCGCTTGCTCTGGTTGTGCTCCTGTAGGGTACCCAATGGCTCCACTGCAACAACTAGAAGAAGCGTGAGTACCACTAGTAGGCAAGCTCTCTGCCAAAGATTTTGATTGTACATCGGCTGATGCAACACGGGTTGCTGATGTTCAGACTATTTAGACTAAAAACATCGGGACCTTTAATGTTTCAAACCCATATCCCGTGATACCTTTAGACTGTGATATCCCCAATCATATTGATCTATCGGCATCATGTGCATCGTCGACATCCAACTGATTGATTGATTCGATCATTGTTGACTTTACTCAGAGAATTTTTTTCGTGTGGATTAGACATGCAAAAACTAAAAATTACTCAATGGTTTTATCCTTGTGTTCTAGTACTAGCCATCATCTAAGACCGCTGAATAAGATTTTCGAGAACCAAAAGGATAAAGAAAATTCTCTTCCGCTTCTTGAAATTGTTCTAATGCCCCGGTAACTTTTTATGCCGTTAAAGTTATTTTTAATTTCGTAGAGTATTTGCGACTTTAATGAAATGTCACCTTTCAAAAAATTTTCTTTTAAACTGGATGTCCTATATATTTTTAAATTAATATCCTTCCTCCTCAATCAATCGCTTTGTGAAGCATCTAGTGATTGCTACTTTTATGTCATTGCACTAACCGAATCTTGGTTACACTGTGTCTATGATGTCGAGCTTTTCTATAGAGAAAAAAATTGCTATAAAATCACTCAGTACTTTTTCATAAATTTAGTGTGGTACAAAATTTCATTGTTTTAGGCGATGAAAATAATGAAAATAATCGTACAAGAGCACGTCCTAAGTTAACACCGCGAAATAAACGACAAATTATTTCAAAGGCAGGAAATACGGTAGCATCACGAATTCAGCATGACCTTGGTTTGCCCGTAACAGTACAAAATGTGCGACAAATTCTGAAGGAGTCGAACCAACCAGTATGGAGGAAAAGGATTTAAGCACCGGCAACATCCGAATAGTTGGTCCTCCTACCAAATATTTCGTCGTAGTGTAACTTTATTGCACTTTCTGACTCCCCAAACACTATTAACGTTATATTCCAAATTCTAAAGGTTTAATTTCCAAAATAAACTTATTTTTAGTGTGTTGCTATATCCCTCAGGATATGATCACCATTTATGACAGTAGAGACATAACTTTTATGATAAACTTTGAAGATGAGTGTTGCCGTCCTTCTAATAACCTTAAGCAGAGACAGTCTTCTTTTCTGAGGTCCATTTTCGATTTGATATTTTACTCTAACTGCGATAATATGTACAATCCGCGAAAGTAAGAAAATTGTGTTATCCACGACAACCTCGACTGTTTATTATTGTAATTCTTCTAATGTGTAGCGTTGCAATAGTTGCCTACCATCTAAGTTTACTAATGATTGTTCCGCGCTCAAAACCAGGACAAATAAATTCTTACACATTAAAAAGGGGTGAGCTGTCCCATAATCGGTTTGTCGAATGCTACAAAAGCTTTTAAAACATCTGCTCGCAGTCCTATAACGATTGACTAAATAAAAACCGAATCATATAGCACTTCGTATATAATACAAATTCTAAGAGGAGGTGCGATAACTACATTGCGTCGATGCGTTATGAAGGTATTGCTAGTGAGGAGCCAGCTGAAATAAATTATATGTTTGCTTCTTTTTTGAAAAATCGTTTTCTTCCCTAGGTTTTTCTGTCCCAACTTCTTTTCATACCTTAATGTGAATCGTCTTCCCTTTTATTTTTTGTCCTACAATGTATGAGTTTCCAGATGATTTTACTTCAGGTCCTGACGGTATTTCTCTTAGAGTTTTTAAACTAATGGATTGATAACACCGTTACCGATTCTCTTTTAAAAATCATTAAATAGTGAACAATTTCCAGGACATTGGAAAAAATCCTTTATTATACCAGTTCATAAAAAGGTTAAGTTAAAACGATGTGTGGTCTTCTTCTTTTTGGAATATATTCAGCTCGATGTTTCGAATTGGGAAAAGTAATTTGTGCTATTTGTGTACTACATAATTTATGCTTCGGGTGGCATAGCTAGCTGAGCGGTTTAGTTGTGATGTACAAAGTGTGCTATTCCGAAATTGTGGCTTTGATTATGAAAACTCTGGTTACAAAGTAAAAAATAACACCGAAAGTTGCCATATGGGCTTACTTCCCGAGTGTAAGAAAAATAAGAAAGCAATTTAAGAATTAAATTCTAAATTGTAAACAAATGAGATAACTCTACAATGTCTACAATGTCATCAAAATCTCTGCACGCCCCATCAGGTACTTTTGATATAGAAAATAAGGATCGAATAGTTACGCTAGGCTCTTAGAGGAAAGAAACATCTAGCTTTGAAGCGCTTAAAAGAAGGTTTACAGAGAAGCAGCAGATGTAGCAGAAGGTGTTCGTGAAGAGTTAAACAAATATTTTTGTCGAGAAGGAGAATGAAATTTTATATAAAATATATGAATAAAATTACTTACTTATCATAGAATCTGTATGTTTTCCTCCTACATTGTGGTGGAACATAAAACACATTGCATTAAAGAACTTCCATTGTGATGAGTATTATTCTGATAAGCCGCTTCCTGATTTTACTTTCTTTATTTTTGTATTTTCTTTGCTGTATTGTGCTTGTGATTTTTCTTTTTACTTCTTCTAACGGGACATCTATTTCATTGACCCTTTCAATCAATGATGATTTTCTTTTATCTTTGTGGTGGTATTCTTTACTCACAACACTCCACAAAGATTATTTTGAGATCACAAATGAAATACTTGCCTTATAAAATAATAAAATATTTGTTCACTATACTGAAATTTCGCAAGGCACACTAATCGAATCGAAAATGGCAAAACAAAAAGCTGCTGTCACAGTCGCAGCAAAGTTTCAACCAAAAAATATTTTTGTGCTGGCTTACAACTTATTGTCAACTCGTTATACATCGCTACTTTTGAAACAGCGAGTTGCAAGTGTAGTGTGGTTGCCGCCGCAGTTTTTGTGGTTTCTACACTAATCACACATCGCTACTTTCTGTTGATGCAGTTTTTTGTACTACACAGCAACAAAAGGAGCGATGTCTGGCCGCAGCTTAGGGAAATCTCATCTACTTGGAGAGTCCCTCAAGATAGTCATTTAGGTCCCCTCCTTTTTAAGGCCCTCACAGACCAAAGCGAAAACGCGAAAGCGGGAACGGGAGCGAAATTTTTGTGGTACTCGAAACTATTGCGAAATCAAAGATCATCTAATACAAGATGTGACACTCTTAACTTTTTTTCCTTTTCTTCGCCTCTTTGGCCGAATGGCTTTACAGATTTTGTTATAAGTAGATAGTAGTAATAAAGGGCTTATGTGTGAAAGAAATACGAAAAATTAGGAGGAGGCGGGACAAAAATTGAAACCACGTTTCGCCAGTCAGACGCAGATGTTCGAAGGCTTTGGCCCGCCTTTAAAAATGCGCAGTGAAAAAATGTAAACAGCCTGCATGTGTGTACATGCCCTGTGTGTGCTGCCTGCCTTTACCCATTCTCGATTCAGAATTTGCCTATGCCTGAACATTGTATGGGGACGGCACTAACACCATGCATGCATAGGCATACAGCGTGGCTGAGACTTGGCCCACCTCTAAAAATTAGTGTTAAAAAAACGGTGCACAATATTCTCTACACGGCAAGTGTTGTAGATGCTGTGGCAGTTCACATTTTACTGAATAATTTTGTTTTCCTAACTTAGTTGCCTATTTAAAAATATAAAAAATTTCATTCCTTTTTAAAAAGTATCAGTTGGCTTTGTAAGACATTTTAATAAATTATTTAAAAACTTTTACTTCAAAGTATTAATTCTAAGACTAGAATATTGCTAGATATCTCTTTAATGCGAATATTGGACTGCCTCTTCTTGTCTTTTCATTTTTTATGGAATTTAAATTTAGACATGGGAAACAGTAGTTCTTTACTGCTTTATCTAATGGGAAAATTTTCCCGACACCGTTTTAGAAATTACATGTGGCTTAGAGCTTTGGGCTTGTATAGACAGTTTCATATCTTGTATTTAAATCATCTTTGTGGCGGGATATGAAGCCATTTCTAGTTACGAGCGCGGGATTACAGGGTTTCATTTTCGGTTCGCAAAATGGACTATTTTTCCCGTCATTTGCGTAGTTCCCGCAAGAAGAAAAGACGAATATTAAAAAACGAATATTAAAAAACTTATTGAATTAGTAAAAATGAACCGAAATTTGTATGATTTTTCTTACCCTGGATATAAAAATTTTCCAAAAAATATATAGTTTGGGATGAAATTGTCGTGGAATTGAAGACAAATGCTAATTAAAAGTCTAATAGTTGATTTTCTTCATGAATCTATTTATGAACAGTAAAAAATTAGGAATAGATTAATCGCTAATATTACTAAAATACTCAGTATATTGCTCAGGTACTTCAAATATCAGTACTGCGTCTAAACGACATTAACATTATTTAATGCACCAACTGTCGGCTTAGTTCTTCTAAATCATCAAAGTGAAGAAACTCGTATCTTTTTGTCTTTAAGAAATTATGTAAGACGCACGCTGCCTTAAATAGTGTTGTTAAATTAAACAGTGGGTTTTGGGTTCTTTTATGCGTTTCGACAATAACAGCTTTATTGAACAAAAAAAAAACAAGATATACAATTCTGGAACACGTCTTGCCTTTTCGAAAAACAAAATTAACAGACTACACGATTGCCTACTTTGACTCTATATAAAAACAAAGTAGAATATGAAGTTAGGATAGATTCAAAGTTGGTATAGGTTCGGTCAATTTATCTGTTAGCTGTCAATTTATCAATTCTCAACACTCCTCCTTGATCAATTTACAGCGGAGCGTCTCGAAGACCCTTCTGTTGAGTGGCTTGGTGAGGATGTCTGCAATCTGCTCGCTGCTCACGACGTGTTGCAGTATCACAGTGTTGCCGACGTGTTGTTGGATGTACTTTCGTGGTATCTCAATGTGTTTCTTTCCTCTGGTCGTCTTTCCTTCGTATGCATTCTGTAACATGTGGATGGCTGACATGCTGTCGACCTTCAAGTTGATCGGCTGATCAGTCTTCAGGATACCAAGTTCCAGTGCGATTCGTTTGATCCAGCACACATCGTCAATCACTGACACTGCGGCTCGATACTCGGCTTCTACAGTTGAAGTCGCTACCAGACGCTGCTTTTGTGAGTACCAGATCACTGGTTCTCCTCTTATCACCAACACTCCACTCGTCGACTGTCCCGTCTCAGAGTCTCCTCCAAAGTCTGAATCGGTGTAGGCTACGAGTTCTTTGTCTCCTCCGAAGTAGATTCCTGCTGTCGCTGTCCCTCTCAGGTACTGGAACACACGTTTCACCATTGCCTGATGGCTTTTCATGGGCTTGTTGCAGAATCGACTGAGGTAGTTCACGGCGAAGCTGATGTCTGGCCTGGTAATTGTAGCCAAGTACATAGTATAATTGTTGTTCGCTGGAAGTGGCTCGTCGTTCTTGAAGTCTGTCTTCTTGGTGATCATTCCTTGCTCAATGGGTGTGGATGCTGGATTGCACTGTTCGAGTTTCATCTTTCTCAAGATATTCTTCGTGTAACGAGGCTGATTCACGAAGATACCATCTTTGTCGAATTTGATTTCCATGCCCAAATACGTTAACTTGTCCTGTTATTTCTTGCTGAATGTGATCTGAAATTCCTTGCTTATCTCGTCTAAGAGTTTGTATATTTCATTTTCATCTTTCTCAGCTACCAATCCATCATCCACGAAGAGTGAAAGCATAATGCTCTTATCCTTGTTATAGTAGATACACGGGTCGTCATCTGTGTTGATCAAGCCTATCTTCTTTTCAAAGTGTGTGGTGATCCTCTCGATCCACATCCTTGGAGCTTGTTTGAGCCCGTAGAGACTCTTATCCAACTTGCAGAATTTCCCTGATCCGTCGTCGAACCCTTCAGGCTGGTTCATATAAATGTCCTGCTCCAGTTTTCCATACAAGAATGCCGTTTTCACATCAAACGATACCAACTTCATTTTCTCTGACGCTGCTTGGCTTAAAAGTAGTCGAATCGAAGCATGGCGGGCTACTGGGCTGAAGGTTTCCGCGTGTTCCACTCCTCCTTCTGTTCAAATCCTCTTGCCACGAGTCTGGCCTTGAGTTTTCCATCTGCCTTCTCTCGAAGTACCCAACGACAAGCGATCGGCTTCGCTCCTTCTGGACAGTCCACCAGCTTCCAAGTTTTCATTTCCATCAACGAGTTGTACCCCTTCTGCATTGCTTGTCTCCACTTCTTCTTCTTTGAGTGCCTCGCTCACCAGGATGTCCTCTGTTTCACCAATCATGGCTACTTTTGCGCTCTTTCCTCCACGACAGAAGTCAAATACACAATCTCTCAATCTCGGTGGTGGTTGCAGACAGTGCCGGATTTAGCTAAGACGGGGCCCCAAGCAACCTCAGGTTTTCGGGGCCCTCATTCTAAAATTAACCCCCTCCCCAATATTTTAAAATAATAAATAACCAGTTAATTTTGCAAAATCAATATATTATACAGTTTACTTATAATTTACGAACTAAATTACAACTTTTTCCTACTTTTCGCAGTCGCAAATTGATGAATGACATCATCAAAGTCAAGTTTTTGAAGCTTGTCTTTATCGATAAAAAGTAACGAAAGACACGAAATACGAGCGACCGAAGCGCCAACTATATGCGCGAAATACAGTTTTGAATTAATTTAAATTCGTTTGAGGATAATGAATAATCGATATTGTTTACATGGATTTTTTCATTTTGCATTTTTTATTTATTTTTTTTTTAATTTCCGAATGTATTTTCAACATTTTTCAATTTTTGGGGCCCCTGTCCAAGCGGGGCCCCAAGCAATTGCTTCCTTTGCTTCCTGGTAAATCCACTACTGGTTGCAGAGTTCGACGATCTCGCAAAATTCTCCTTCCTGACTCTTCTTCTGACGGTGGTGTCCCATTTTCGTTGTCGCTTGGCTTCTCAGCACTTTCTCCAGTCCCCCAGGTTTCGTCTTCTTCATCTGACTCACTGCTGCTTTCTTCTTGCTTCTCAGGTATGCCCTCTGGTGTCAGTGCCTCATGTTCAGTGCCTTGCCTCAGTCTTATCTTTTCCTCGTCAAAGATTATATTGTCTGAACTGACAACTTCTCTCTTCTCTTCCAGATAAATCCTGTAGCAGGGCGAATCAATGTCATAGCCAACCAGAATTCCCTTTTCTGATTTTCTATCAATCTTGCCTCTCTTCTGTGCTTGCGTCAGCACATAACATTCGCATCCAAAGGGTCGCAGTTTCTCAATCTTCATTTTCCTTCCAAACCAAAGTTCTGCCGGATTTTTCCCTGGTACGTTGCTGGTTCCAGTCTGGTTGATCGTGAAAATCGCGTGGTTCATTGCCTCTGCCCACAGCCTCTCGTCCAAACCGTCTGCGTGTATCGCTGCTCTGGCTGCCTCGACAATCGTTCTCATCTCTTTGAGATTTGGCACGTAAATAACATCCTCAAGTACCACTGGGTACCACTTTTGACCATCAAAAGCCTCCATCTCGATGTTCCCGACTTCAATGCCATCCAGCCTTGTTGAGTCTCCAATCACAATTGGAATGGGCTCATCCAGCTCGACAAGCTGTACAAACCACTCTCGATGAGACGTCATGTACTGGCTGGCTCCACAATATTGATACCATGAAGTTGCCCTGTCCTTCGAGATGTCGTCATCCACCGTCGAGAGTGCTGTGGTCAAAAATGCCTTCCTCTGTGGTTTTCCGTTTCCTGACGTGTGTGCTTCTTCTCGAGATTCGCAGTCTTTTGCAAAGTGTCCTTTCTTCTTGCAAATATTACATGAGTATTTCTTCTTGCAATAGGCAATGTATTTCTGACACGGTTTGCCTTTGCACTCCTTAAGCACGTGACCTTTCTTCCCACATTTGTAGCATTCGAACTCTGACTTGTCCTGCTTGCTGTTTGACGGCTGTCTCTGTTTCTCACGTCTTGCCATGAGAGCGTTGTTGATGCTGCCCTCTGAGTTTGTCGTCGTTTCTTTAAGTCGCTCGACCTCGAGTCTCAATCGCTCCATGAGAGTTTCCACATTCTTTGCTGCTCCGGTCACATTGTTCCAGGATGTTCTGAAATGTGCCAATTTTGGTGGTAGCACACTCATGATCCTCGTCATGATCCAACTTTCCTTCATAGGATCATTTTCAGTTGACACTTCTTCGGCAAGATCCAAAATCTCTATACAATTTTCTACTGCTGACTTGCTTTTATCATATTCAAAAGTAAAGAATTTGATTCGGGACGTTTCTAAGGTTACATCAGTCTTTGTATCATATAAACTAGCTAATTTATCTATCATGTCTTTGGCAGTTTTACAATTTGCAATTTTGGTCGCAATCTTACTGTTTACATTTAAACCTATCAACGTTTGAGTTTTGACATCTTTCTTTATCCAAGCTGAAACGCTACCTTTTGACGCATCACCTGCTGGTCTGAGCTTTACACCTGTTACAATGTCGTATAAGTCCTTATTCTTAAGTGCTAGGTTTAATTTAAATCGCCATGAAATGAAATTGACATTTCCCTGACTATCTTCATTCAACATTTCCAATTGAGATTTTACAGTATCCATTATTTTTTTTTTTTAAATTTAAAATCTTTCGTGGCAATTTTCTGACTTACAGTGTTCGTTGCTCAACGTTGTCTTGCTTTGCGATGGCTACTCCAATGTCGCTGATTTGTAGATTATGTTGGCCGCGCCGGTTCTGACGTTCTGGACTGCTTTTCTCGACTTGCCTGTCGCTTTCCTTTCCTGACTTTCAAAAAAGAACCCTTTTACTGCTGCCCTAGGTCCATAACCTGTTGTTAAATTAAACAGTGGGTTTTGGGTTCTTTTATGCGTTTCGACAATAACAGCTTTATTGAACAAAAAAAAACTCTTACTAAACAATAAACAAGATTTACAATTCTGGAACACGTCTTGCCTTTTCGGAAAACAAAATTAACAGACTACACGATTGCCTACTTTGACTCTATATAAAAACGAAGTAGAATATGAAGTTATGATAGATTCAAGGTTGGGATAGGTTCGGTCAGCTGTCAATTTATTAATTTTCAATAAATATGCCAGGAAAATAAATTAATGAAAATTTGCTAAGTTTTAACAAATCCCCCCTCATTCATCTGATATAAGGCGAAATATATCTTCAGTATTTCGAAAATAAAAGGATATCGATGAAAATGGATGATATTGAGTTAATTTTACTTGGCTATTAAATCGTTCCCGAAAAAACGGCAAACAGTCACCAAGATGGAAATTACCAAAATTCTATACAATAGGAAGTAGAGCATTTAGAAGAAAAGGCCAGCAAGAAACTGTCTACAAGGGCAAGGTTCTTCAAGTGTCTTACGCGATTTTTCTGACTGCAAGAACAGTAGTCTTTTGTGTTACAAGAAACCCAACCAGGTCTAGTATTTTCCTTAAAATCCGTAAGAATTTGAAGAAAATAATATTTCATAATTTCCTTTCTTTTCATTTGGAGTTTTCCCTTCTTAAATACCCAAAAATATAAAAAATATAATTTCTAGAAGTCATATGTTGAGGAAATGATCATTGAGAATCCAATTGCTGTTTACTCAAGCCGTCAAAACATAAGATGGATACTGCAAGCTGGCAGATGTTAAAGTAAACTTGAAATCGGGGGCCTACGGTAGATCAGTTGTTAACGCGCTGGCCTAGAGGCTGTGGGTTCGAATCCCACGGATAACCATGGTATTCTTCTCTACGAACATAATGGGTCGATGAATGCAATGGACAATATCTTAGCGCTCGAGGCTACACGTCTCGCCCACTCCAATAATAATAATAATAGTAAACTTGAAATCGGAATCATGAATAGGAATACTATGGGCGTCAGTTCCAACCACTCCTCTCAAGGGAAGTGTGGTTCCGCCAACACAACAACTTATTGTATGTTGCTGCACAATCAGTCAGCATGGCTTGATAGCGCTCGCCATTCATCGTAACGGCAGCTGCTTTCTCATTTCGAAAGAAATAAGGACCGATGATGCCGCCAGCGTGGAAACTGCACCAAACAGTCAATTTTAATGGATGGAATAGTGATTCGTTAATGGCATGGGGATTGTTTTTGCTCCATATACGGCAATTTTGCTTATTCACGAAGCCATTTAACCAGAAATCAGCTTCATCACTAAACACAAATCTTCGATAAAAATGCTCATCTTAGGCCAGTTTCAAATTAGCCAAATCAGCAAAAATGCGACGTAAACGATGGTCATTTAACTTTAATTCTTGCACGAGCTGTGTTTTATAGGCACGTAAGGCAAGATCCTTACTTAAAATGTTCCACGTAGTCGAAGGACAAAGGCCAACAAGTTGAGAACGGCGACGAATTGACATTTCGGCGTCTTCTTAAACACTTCGCGCTACAGCAGCAAATTCTCTTCGGTACGCACATTTCTTTGTCTGATGGTTTTGAATCGAGAAGAGTAAAATTAGTGCGAAAACGATCAATAACTGCACGAATTGCTTGCTCACTAGGCCGATTATGTTGACCGTAAAATGGACGAAATGCTCTATGAACTTCGCGAACAGATTTATTTTTTTCAAAGTAAATTTCCACAATTTGGAAGCGTTGTTCTGGCGTTAAACGATTCATGATGAATTTTCAAACCTTACTGAACAGAAATGTTAGCACAGTATTACATTGTCAACTGTTAAACCATAGACAAAAACCGTCGAAAGTTCTCATACAGCTAAAAAAACACCCATTACAGTCACTTGGTTATTCGTACACGTGGAAATTAAAACTTTAGATAGCGCTATTTTGAGATTGGATTAAAAAAGTTAAAATTTTTGTAAATAAATGTTTTATTTTGTACATATGTAGTAGAACAATAACAAAAAATTCGTTTTTCTCCTAATAATTTTAATAATATTACAAAAGTGAATAAATGGCTTCATGAATTTACGTCACTTTGATATTCGTACAGAAGTAAAATGTAGAGAGAAATAAAAAGTATAAGAAATAACTAATATTTCGTATGGAGTCCTTTGCTCTTTATAACGCTTTGAAGTCTCTTAGGAACAGAGTCCACTAACTTTTTGGTGTATTCAGCTGAGATATTAGACCATTCGTGCTTTAGTTTACTTATAAGAACTTCTTTATTACTAATGGTATGTTTTCGAATGCGTTTATCAAGCTCGTGCCAAATATTCTCGATCGGATTAAGATCGGGTGATTGTGCTGGAGTTTCTATGACATTTACACAATTGTAAAGAAGCCATTCTCGGACAAGATATGATTTATGTTTAGGGTCGTTGTCCTGGTAAAACTTAAAACTATCACTTAAACCCATTTTGACAGCACTTTGCTTCAGATTGGTTTTCAAAATGTTGAGGTAAACTATCTTATCCATTATTCCATTGATAATATGCAGATTTCCTACACCATGTGCCGACATACAACCCCAAACTAAGACGGAACCACCGCCATGTTTTACGGTGGCACGGAGATTTTGCTTGTGAAGCTCTTCATTTGGTTTTCGCCAAACCATCGTCCGCCCATCTGAGCCAAATATATTGAATTTGGACTCATCTACAAAAATGATGTTATCCCAAAACTGTGCATCCTTTTTAAGGTGTTTTTTTGCAAACATTAAGCGCTGCTTTCTATTCTTCTCCGATAGATTCGCTTTCTTTCTGGCCACTCGTCCGTTATAACCAGGTCTCAGTACTCAGTACTCTCAGTACTCTTCGTATAGTCTCCGCACACACCCGCTTTCCTGAATGCTCTTCAAATGTGCTAATTTAGGCGTACTTAATTTAGGGTCCTCACGAATCTTCGAAATAGCCAACGACTGTCCTGCGCATTCAACAAAAACGGGGGTCCTTTTTTTTCTTATCTACAATACGATTTTCGGTTTTAAAGCGCTTAATTATGTACTGAATTGTAGAATGACTTTTATTAAGTATATTCGCGATTTCCCGTAAAGATTTCCCGGCCTTATGATGCGATATTGCCATCACGGATGTCGACAGATGTATTTTTTGGTTTACGTCCCATTTTTCGCTTTTCTCAAAAATGTCCATTCGAAAACACTCAAGCGACTACTGAACTCCTTCACTGAATGCATAGAACTGCAACATCTAATTGGGTTGTGTTTTATGAATCAGAACAATAACGGTGAAGTACGTTTTAACAGGAAATTTAGAGCTGTACGAATAACCAAGTGACATCAATTTTGAGGTTGTTTGTATTTTTATATTAAATAAATTCTAAAGAATTAATATATTTCGTAAATTGTTTTCCTATCTAAGTGCAGATTTGTTAAAATATGTTGTGATCCAACAGTACTTAAAAAATCATTATAGAAAACTGAGTTATCTACGGTGCTAATGATATGTTCAGCTCTGTATGAATACACAAGTGACTCACTGTATATATTGATGTGCTCTGAAAAATTCGTTTACAATAATGAATTTTTTAAATAAAAGTTTTTTAAAAGGTTATAAAATTCTTTTATTTTGTATATGCTATCTTATTCTAATTTACAATATTTTCTTATAATACTATTTATAGTAATCTGCGTATATTATACTGAAATAACCCCACGGTAGCATTTTAATTGAATTTGCTATTAAATGCCTCTTATTGTCGTGAGGACTTACCGCTATTTTAGAGTGGGTAATTGTACTAACCTGATGTTTCTAACTTTGAATTAAATTTTGGCTGACTAATTTCTCTGTCTTATTATTTAAATTTTCTATGTAAGCATTAAAACTTATTCTATTTTTCACTATATTTCTTTTAACGCCTTTTGAAGTTTTGATTTTGTCTTGGCCCTCTTTTTAGACCGCATACATCTTTGACGTTAGGCCAGCAAACAATATCATTACGCGACCATTGCTTTTATCCTTCGTGAGGCCAAGCACTTTTTTATTAACTTGAGGGATATTAGAGATGTTATTGGCAGGATAATCACTTGTATCAAAATGAGAATGGCAGTCGCGTTTAATTATGTCATATAAATTGCGACAGATAACTTCATAAATGAGGGAATTAGTATCGACATAGCAAACTGTGAGTTGAATTGTGTGATCATCTAATGGAATGTAATAGAAATCATAAATCATAGTTATAGCCAAGTTGAGAATACACATGCCTGCATAAATCGGCTTATTGAAATAAATCTGTGTTTTTGAGTTCGATCGTTACCAAGTTCTTATTGAAAATTGTTGAGGTCTTGAATTCGGGCTTGGAAATGAGCCCCGTATCACCCCAGCTACTTGGTTACCAGCTTAACAATGCTATGTTTCCGAACGTTGTCCATAATTTTGCCCAAAACAGTGTTGTTCATAAGTTTAACGTTTCTGAAATCATTTTTGGCCAATGCTCCAGGCTGATATTTAAATCTCAATATGTAGATAGAGAATCCAGTGAAATTTATTTAATTTTATTCCGTGAAGGAGGGTCTGTTTCAAATTGCGGTAATGAATGTGGTTTGTTGTAAAGTGTAGCTAAAAGTTTACGTTTCGCTCTATGTTCGAAACAAAAAAGTAGATCTTTTTGGAGATCGTGAATTTCTTGGGGGTACTATAGATCTACTTCCAGAATATAGTCTCGTTTAGAGCATTAGCTAAGGCGTTTCCGAATACCTAGCTCTACAAATAAGAGCAAATATACGTATATCCGTCAATAGCTCCAGGGTAACACCGATATGCTTAAGCATAGCATCCCAAATGTACTCTGGGAGCTTATGTTAAAGAGAAGGATCGAGTCCGTAGGTTTGGCGGCAGCTGGCACGGAATTGTTCGAAAACATCCGCTAGAAGAAATACATCTGTTTTCAAATACAGATTGGAGTATTCACCCAGGTTTTGAATGCTGAATTCATTCCAGACATTGCAAGGATGATTATAATTTTCCTGGCTAATGTTAGACACATTAAATTTATTATACAAATCAGAAATATTAGGTAGGGAAATCTCTTTAAATTTGGATACATCATTAAAATAATCGTAGGGATACGTGTGAGTAACTTAAACTGGGACTCTGTTAAATTTTGGAAATGGGACTGTTAAATAGGGAAAGATGTAAGATATGAAGCAAGAGTATCGAGGCTACTTGCCATGAATTTAAAGGAATCAATGAAGCAGAATTTAACGGGATATTCATCTAAATATTTTAAGAAGGAGATATACCACTCTTTATTGATTGGGAGGAGAAATGCAGACTTGAAGGTCGGAAACAATATTTTTAATAATGAATTGGTAATTGTAGCCGCAAAGGTCAAGAAAAATTATGGGGATGGTGTGACTATCTTGGAAGTTAATATTGTGCTGAGCCTCCACACTTATGTACCTGTTAAGTGGCAATGACCGCGCACTGTGAACGGCTTCTGACATATATGGCAGAGTGCTGGGGCCTCAAAAACCTCCATATCTACAGTAGTCGTCTGAACCATGGGTAGAGGGCAAAGAAAAAAGATTTCTCAATTTTCCATGAACTAATTCAACTCGTCCACGATTTACTCAATACAATTCTCACCACGATAGGACTCGAAAACTGATAGCATGGCTTTTAACAGAAAAACCTGCACTGCACGATACATGATCTTGGTACATATTTCTATCCCTACATTCTACTAATAAGCATTCTCTATCTACGTATATAGCAAACCGTGCTTCTACCTTATTTCTAAAGTTCTTAAATCTAGGCTCCTACTGGTTTTCTGTTGGTAACCAGATCCTGCAATTGTTGAGCTTTCGGTAGTTTTTTACATGATGTTCAAGTGCTGTGAGTGAGTAAAAGTGGTAGAAACTGCAATCGCAAAAATATTTTTTTTTATTTTATTTTGCAATACTAGCGATGATAGAAGCCGAAGCAAATTCTTTATCAAAGTGATATCTGATGGGCTCGTCATCATCTTTTTATTCTTTCTTATCATCCTCATCGTAGAAAAATTCTGAATCATAAGGAAGTCCACGTGCATTTCCTTTTTCTCCTTAGCGAGGTATGTTGGCAGAACTTTAAAATGTCCTTTTATAGTCTTCTGCAAAATGTAGACGTTGATGGAAACTTCATTCTGCTTCTCAAAACGGGGAATCTGTTTTATTGTCATTGGAAACGAGATTCCGTCTAGTTTCAGAGTTGTGGAATAGTGAGTCTAAGATGTTCTATTGGGGTTATGTATTCGATCAATAGCATGCAAAGCTGAAAGCAATGCCCAGGCGAAACAGGCGCTTAATTTCTTGTGCAAGCAATATAAGATGATACCAGCTGGGGCGTAGACTTGTTCATGCTAATGATCAAGTTGGTAATAGCAGATAATGCCCAACCATTCTCTCTCTTGGAGCTCTTCTAATTTTTTCATTACTGGTTCCTCAATATTCGTTTGAAACATTCGTTAATACCGGTGTTTCGTTATATGGAATTCGAACACCTCCTCGTCCCCTTTCACAGTCTTAAATTCCCCACAGGAGCTGTTGCCGACCTTGAAAGCAGTTTTCTTTTCCAAAGCATTATTAATACGATGGCAAAAAAATCCAGAGCAGTCTTCTAGGAACTGCTTTAGCTCTTTATAGGCGAAGTTTATTATTACTCCTGACCTCATATTATAATGATGCGTCGTTATGCTTTTAACATATTTGAAAAGTTTTAGTGACCGATTGCTAAAAGCGGATTGTAAAGGGTCTTCTAATTGGGACGTCCGAACTTTGACAGTTGATAGCGGCCATATTGTTGGAGTTTTATCTCTCAAATTGGCTGTTATTTATTCAGTCTGTTTTGCCAAATAATCATGGACGGATATACCGTTCAAAAGCACGTGCAAATTATAACATTATTTTATCAAATTGGGTTCGGGCAACGTTTCGCGTGCTTAATTAATCGTCCTACCGAGAGGACTATTCGCATTGTGGTAAATAAATTTGAGTCCGCGTGTCAACGAAACGCAAGATCTGCCGAAAACATCGCCGCTGTCTGTGAGAGTGTGCAGGAGAATCCGAGACAGTCGATTACGTGTCGCTCACAAGAATTCGGCCTTTCGCAGACCACAACTTCGCGAATTTTGCGTCGTGACTTGGGCCTGCACCCGTACAAAATTCAACTGACCTAGGAGCTGAAGGTAAACGACGTGTATTCGCTGAATAGGCTCTGGAGCAGTCAGAAACTGACCGTAATTTTCATTGAAAAATCATCTTCAACAATGAGGCCCATTTCTGGATGAATGGATATGTCAACAAACAAAATTGCCCAATTTGGGACGATACCAATCCACATGAGATCCAAGAGCGTCCAATACAACCGGAAAAAGTCACTGTTTGGTGCGGATCTTGGGCTGGCGGCGTCATCGGTCCATAATTCTTTGAGAACGACGTTGGCCAGGCCATCACCGTCAACAGCGAGCACTATAGGTCAATGATTACCAACTTCTTTTGTGCCTGAATTGGATCATATGGACACCAACAATATGTGGCCTCAAAGGGACGGCGCTACGTGCTACACAGCTCATACCACATTGGACAATCTGCACGAGCGATTTGAGATCATGGTCATCTCACGTGGAGGTGATGTGAACTGGCCACCAAAATTATGCGATTTGACCTCGTTAGACTTTTTCTTGTGAAAATTTCTTAAATCGCAGGTCTATGCAAATAATGCATAAACCAGATCGGCCCTCAAAGCCAACATAACCCGTGCCGTCGGTCAAATTCAGCCTGATTTATGCGCCAGAGTCATGGAAAATTGGACATTTCGGATTCACGCCACCCAGAGAAGCCGTTATTCCGTACCTAATGGCATAGATAGGCATTTCAAACAAATAAAAAATTTCGATGATATCTCACACACACTTTGTTTTATTTAAATTTAAAAATAGTAAGTGCTTAATGAAAGACCCTTTATATCCTCCCACTGAACTCAGGTTGAAGTCCAATTGCAGCGGTTGCATTGCGGTCGGTTCTTTTTCTTAATTTCAGTTGTTTCAGCAAAGCGCGATAACCTTTCACAAGATTAATACCATTGCTACAATTTTTTTTTCACCCACATTCTTTGCTTTCTTAAAGCATTGACGGAGAGCTCTTAAATTGTCGCAAGGTTTTTTAACACCCTGAAAAAATTGCTTTACTTGCACCATTTTCACATAACATCCTTTTTGTCCTTTATAAACTAGTAATTATTTCACATTCCCCTTTTCGTCCTTTCATCTACTTCAAAAGGTAATTATATGCAAATAAAATAAACCAACACAAGCACTTCAGGTTAAAATTTCTGGAGGGTTAATTTTGGTGTATGTAACGACCGCCTGATACCGAGTGAATAACATTATTTGCATAATATTCGCTACTTCATAGTATTGAAAAACACAGTGTGGAGTATATATATATATATATATATTTTACGCTAATCGAAAAGTCTATAAATATATAGATATAAGATATATAGATATAAGACCACCCACGTTGAATATAGTATCACTTCCTGGAAATAGGATTGCGTAATCTTCCACAAAAAAAGAAAAAGTATCACATTACTTTAATTCCAATTCACTCTCTGCTCGCTAACTGCCCCGTCAGCATAAGCTACTGATAAGACTCCACATGACATTAAGAAAGCTACCTGCGCATTTCACAACACTGAGTAATCGGAAACGATGCCTGATTCCAGAATCGAGGAGGGGTAACGCATAGCTTTCATGGACGTCACAGACGACACACAGAGTTTTCATGGACGTCATTAACCTTAAACTGCTCTTAATAGACGATGATCTTCTAATACTGTTTTGAGAATTTTGAACCCCATGGGACTTTGATGGGAGGTTTGGCCAAAGATCATGAAATACTAAATGGGACACTCTCTTTATAAACTTAAAGCTCTAACCCATATTCTTCTAAAACTGCCTGGGGAACATTTTTCCATTAGAGAAAGTAGCAAAGAACTACTGCTTCCTATGTCTTATCTAAATTCCAATAAGAACGAAAGAGATAAGAATAGGCAGCCAAAAATTCTCATTTACAGCACTTAATACAGTGTAGGCAATAAAATGCAGCGTTTTTTTATCACGCATTTTTAAAGGATGGCCAATCTGTCGGGCTCGCTTTGTGCCTCTGCACGCATGGTGTTAGTGCCGTCCCCAGGCAATGTTCCAGCATAAGGAAATCCTGAATTGAGAATGGGGAACAGGCAGGTAGCACACTCAGAGCATGTATACGGATGCGGGCTGCTTACATTTTTCACTGTGCATTTTGAAAGGCGAGCCAAACGTATGCGAACGTGTGCGCTGCTCTGGGTGGTGAAACGTGATTTTCGTTTTCGTTCCGCCTCCCCCTAAATTTTTGTCTTTCTCTCACGAGTGAGCCCTTTATTACTATCCACTTTTAGCAAAATCTGCAAGGCCGGTGGGCTAACGGGACCAAGGTCGAGAAAAGATAAGGGACTACGTCACTAGTGTCCCATCTAGTAATTCATGATCTTTGGGTTTGGCATAGTTTATCTACTGATGGATGAGAAAGGTGAGTTTAAAGTATGGGAGTGAGTGTAGCGAAGGTATGTTATTCCAGTGTGAATAGTCAGCTTGAAGCAGGGAAAAATGAGAATTAGAGGATTAGCACATTGGCGTTTTCGAGGTTTTGATATCGCCTATTTAACTGACTTAGATTAAGACACTATTTCAGCTACTTTCATGTGTATTCAATGAGAAAATCTTTAAAAAAAAACCTGATGGCGCCACCAGGTTTATTGTCAGGAAACCTTTGGTATGTAATCGAACGTTTCTAAAAGAGAAAAGAAGCAGAAGAAAATTACAGCTGTCAGATGGTGTTTGTGATTTGATGCGAGGTGAGTTAATTTTTAAAACGAAAGTGTGCCAGAAAAGGATTTAGGAGTGTTAAAACTAAATATATAATTTATTTCAATATTTCTCAATGATAAATCAATAAATCTTCATATTTTAACTTAATTCTCTTTTAAATGCCGTCGTCGTTCTATTGAATATTTGACAACACCATTTCATCCCAGTATAAAATTATTGTCAAAATTCTTATCGAACGCTTTCTGTGCGATACGTCTTGAGGCTTAGCAGTGTTTTCCAATGAACAGATTTTTTTATAAGTGTGACCTTAATATTTTTGAGTGCGAGTGGCATGATGAACACAGGGAAATCAAGAACAAGTGGAGTGCCATTAACTCCACCGATAAGTGACGACAAGGAACTGAGTGACAAAATACTTAATATAGTAATAAACAACAATAGATCGGTAAAAAAAAATAAATTTAAATGAAATTTTTCAGCATACTCACGCTATATCTGTGTATAAACTTATTCCGGATTGGTTCACTCGGATTGAAATTGTAATGTGTAAAGATACAAAAAAAAATTTTTGAAGACGATCCCCAGGAACGAACAGTTAAAGAGCTGAAAACTCATGCTGTATGCTATTTTTATGCGATTTTACTTCCCCGATTATTTTTAATTATTAACTGACGTTCATGATCATTATACGGTGTGGGGAATATTGGCCTAGGTCTAAAGTTATTTTAAGATTTTTTTCATATAACTATGAGTTTTATATAAACAAATTTGCAATATTCCATATATTATAAACTCATGGTTTGAAAAGGAACTATGAAGAATAAAGTCAGTGAGTAATGGTTTGAAAAGGAACTATGAAGAATAAAGTCAGTGAGTATTTTGATAAATAATTTATTGTTGATATTATCAATACAGTACCTGGCTAAATTTCTTAAATTCTTATTCACAATTGAATGAAATTAAACATTCATTAGCGAGAATTGAAAATAAATAAACTGGAAAATCAGAAACACAAACAAAATACTTAAAGGAAAAAGAGCATAAAACAATTTCATTGGACGTCTTGAATGGTAAAAGTGTATAGTTTATCATAAATATACCTACTCATATTTTGTGTTTGAAATTCAGAGCAAACTTTATCTGAACGTACTCTATTTTTATAGCTAATGTCAGTCTATGATAAATATAGGTAAGTAATTAATTGTTAATTAATTTTCGACGATTAACTCGATTTAGTTTTACAATTTCTGGGTTTGCCAACAAAAGCATGCTTTTTAGAAGGCAACTTAAACAAAATTGTGGAATTGCGTGTCGGATGTGACCTAACTTAGTTATAAAATGTGTGTACAGAATTCATCTCACCACAACGTATTTTATTCGGAAGTTTTTTTTTTTTTTGAAAAGAATTTTTAAAGTAGTCACGTCAAGTTTTTCAAAAAGATATACTTAACTTTTAATTTTATGTATGGCTAATAAAATTTGATTTTGGCGAATACTTAAGTTCACTCTCTAGTTCTTCCTCGCTCATATAAGAAACCCTTATATAGCGATAAGAAAAATAAGCCTAATATTTACAATTTCTCACTAAAAAAAAGTGTGGGTATCTAGCTACTACAGTCTATTTTCTTGGAAAAGAGCTTTTCCGATGTTACAGTATAGAAAGAGAATTCAAAAATCCTGGGAGTATAACAAAATGCTTTCAAAAATACTCTTACAAAATTGTATAAGTTGTATGAAATCGTTGTATTTCTCAATATATTGTACCCTCTTTTAACAACTTCTTGAGTTCGCAATATTATCTATTTTGTATGTAAATAATCTTATAAATAACTTTTTGGTGTACTAAGATTGAGTTTTATTTAAACAAAACCATTTGCAATTGTTTGTTTCAGGCTTCGCTAGAGCACTATTAATTCCTTATTGCTACGTTGAATGTACAGTATGACTCATTTTTTTCTATTTTCGGAATTAACTTTAGGAACCAAAACAAATTTATAACTATTTTAAATTATGTTTAATAACCTTTGTTGCTTTCCTGTATTACATTATTGCTTTGATTGAACTTCATTCTGTAAAGAATCCAAAAAGAAATTATTTAAAATATATGAAAATTTAAATCTGAGCTGAGGTTTTCATGCAGATCTCATTTAGTTGCTTGATTCAAATTTTTCGTAGTGTCAGGTCCCATGAAACCCATGAAACGCATCCATACAAATGACCAATTTACGGTCACAGTTCTATAAATAAGGTTTTGATATGAATATTTTATAACTGCGCAATACCTATCTATATTCGATATTAAAATAAATTCATAACATAATATGAGATTCAATATTAAGCCTTGGAAAGAGTCTACATGTTATGAATATAAGCTAGACAAACCAAAAACCAGCTGTCCCGGTTCAGAGTTGAAAATTGGGGTATTTTTTTTTTTTAGTCTTACAAAAATGTAAAAAAATTTCCAAATAGTTTTCTTGAACTTTTCACTGCCAACACCCACAAAAGACAGGTCCCCTAAAGAGAAATACTATTCGAACACAGAAAAATAAAGCGAAATTAAATTAAAGGCCTTATTTGGAATCTTCATTTTATTTTCTTCCAAAAGCAAAAGTAAAGTACACATTTACCATGAGAAAAAGTCAATTTATGGCTTGTCAAAGATTCTTATTGTTTTAGCATATTCTTTGCAATATCGATTTCGACACACCTTGAAATTACTGGACGACATTTTAGAAAATCATTGAAAATATTAAATGAACTTACCTTAAGTAAAGTTTCATTTTAAATATATCGTAAAATATTGTCCTTAAAAGAAAAAATAAATGCATTTCAGCTAGGTATTTGTATATACGACTTGTTCGTAGTTCACGAAATATTAATTATATTACTTTTTATTTGTATTGTATAATAGCATAATGACAATGATAGAGATAATTTTTGGAAGAAATTAAATAGTTGGATTCAATTTTGTTGTTTTGTGCTGACGACAGTACTACCCTTCAGTTATAGTCGTATCTCAATGACAAGACAAACTCATAATTAAAACTGTACTTCACTAAGTGAGCAAGTTAATTTGCAATAGTGGAGCTAAAATCTATAGAAAAGTATTAATAAGTTTCCTTTTCGAATGGATAGGAATGTTTGCCAATTTTCTTTCAATATCACGGTTAGAATTTACTAAAAAAACATAATCATTTAACAATTTGAACAATTATATTTAAGTTTATATTATAAAAGTACACCCTTAAATAAGCTTAAATAAGCATTTTATAATAGATATCTACTAAATATTAGAATAGAAATTAATTTATTCCATCGAAAATTTGTAAAATTGTATTCGTATAAATTATGTTCGAATTATCTGAACAAAGTTTCGTTCTTTTTGAGTGCTAAAATAGTATCGACTAGTTCAAGCAATTAAATAAAATACCGCATTTTGCATTTTTCGAACATATGGAACATATGGGAAATTATAATTATACAAAAAAGCTGTGACAGCCTCGTGATGTTGAATTGTTGATTGATTAGTTATGCACGATGACAGCGAATAAAATCTACTATCATCTCGGATTTACTTAAAATTCCGTGGTTAATGTGTAATAAGGGTAATTATTACCTTGATTTAGTCCCTTAACACTGCCTTTAATAGCGCCGTATGCTCACCTGTGACCATTTGTATTTTTACCTTGGGGAACACATGCTCACCGGTGGGCATTACAATATTTTCTATAGGGAAACGTGATCACCCCTATACTGCATTTTAAATTGTAGGACCGTATATAATGAAGCATTACAAAGTAAAAAAAATGTGTGTGCAGGAAGGCACGTGATCCAAATATAAAAAATTGAAATGACCACCGGTAAGCATGTGGTCCATGGTAAAGACACAAATAGCGACCAGTGGGTATGTGTTAATTATATTTACCTTATGTTTCAAAATATTAATTCGGTATTAAATTCCCTTTTTATTAATACTGATCTATTCTAACCTTAAATTAATTTAATAAATTAAATATATATTTTATTAATATTAACCAGTTCTAAGTTTATTTTTACCTAGCATTCCTTTCCAAAATCACATATCTAGCACACTGATAACTAGGTAGTATTCAAACAATGCTCTATGAAATATACTCGTAGGTTCTTTTAAAAAAAGGCGGACAAGCACGAGTATAATTATTATAAACCTTCTTACAAAGCTATCGACACACCATGCGATATCTCATCTCATTATTATAAAAGCGAAAACAATCCAAAATACATCAATTTGCTTTGCTGTCACTGAAAACAAAAAAAATATTTACAGTTGGATCTAACCCAGCGTAATCTTGGCGATTTTAGTTTTTAAACAAAACAAAAATATGATCAACTTAAGAAACTCTAAAAGTGGTTCTGGACGCACATTCTAGATTGGGTTGCTTATCGTCCTGATGTTAATCTTGTACAAAATATTTGTGGATGAAATTTGAACGGTTAGTAATGATGTCAAGAAGACTAAACATCATCAATGAGCTTAACAAATTTGGTGTTTATATTAAAAGTGTTTCTTGGTATTATGGTGAACAATTAAGAAGCTATTGATTTTTAATAAATTTAGTTAGTCGATTAATATGTATTTTCTTTATTGTTAAATTAAGAAAAATAACGGCATTTAATCCAATAAAAAACTACACATTCTCAGAACTCTTTATAGAATTATTCCACAATTGCCAATCGAACGATAAATATTTTTTTTATTTCCAGTGACAGTAAGAAAGGAATTGGATTGGAATCAATTAATCATATGGCGCGTTTATAGCTGTAAAATAGAGTTACTATGGAGTCTCGGTTCCATTACCTACTTTGATTGGTCCAAGAAATCAATCTAATAGCTGGCTTTGCACGTTTAAACAACCAATTTTTTCAGCTTGAAAGTTTTTTTTTTTTTAATTTCGAAGGAAATAGGATTTAGATGTAGTTAATAATTGTAAATCAAAAGGACAAATTTTTGATATTATATTATATTGATTAATAAAGTAATCCTTTCCGATTCATTCACGTACCTTAACGTTATTGATTAAATTGATATGTAAATTGATTCTTTTCAGAAATTTAGGTTATAATATTTTCGGACCCTCATAAAGATTAAACTTGCCGAAACTAAATGTTTGTACTTACTTTGAAAATAAACGGTTCTGTATGAGACTCCTGAGGTGATCCTCCACTTTGATAGCCAGGGCTTGGCGATTCAGCATTTTCTGGAACTGGAGTTATATTTGCATAGTTTGAAGAACATGTGAGAAGGCCGCGAAGCTGTGAAGGCGGATTGTTGTGAAGCTTAACAGTATCTCCTGCTTGTGTTAATGCAATCAGTGATCTATCAATGTTCTGATATTCCTTTCCAGAGCGTGGCCTTAAGGTTGATGTAGCTTGCCGAAGTAGCCTATAAAATAACTTCTATTCTTATGACAGTTATTTTAGACTATTATGTAAGATAGCAAATTCGAAAGCAAGGCAGCCAGGATCATCTTACAAATTGTCAAAGATTATATATTAATAGTCCAAATACAATAGACTTTTAGCATAGACAAATAAATATAAGAGAATTGAAATATTTCTACGGGATGCTTCTTTATGTTTTACAAATTCTCCACATTTTGTTATTCGTCCAAATATTAAAAATCTTAATTTAATTTTAATAATTAAAGTCATAGCAAGAAACGCAAGTTCTTATTTTAAATTTAATTTCTCAAATTATAAAACTATTCGAATTAATTTCCCAAATTGTAAAACGCTTTGAAAAATATCAAGAGCTCCGGATACGTTTCGTCAGCCAGAATCACTCCAACGAACGAAATGTACTACAGTGAAAAATTGCAAACATCCAACATACACAGGGCGGCCTAAGGCATTAAATGAAAGAAAATTATGAGTATTTTATTTTTAATTTCAATATAGTCTCCTTCAAGCAAAATAGATTTTTCACATCTGACGTATAACGGTTTTAAACCGCCAAACAAATATTCCTTTTCTTTGTCCTCACAATGGCTTTCTACAGCCTCATTCAAATTAGTCGAATCGGCTGATATTATGACGTTTGTCCTTCAACAGATAATTTTCTGATGACCTCATTATCAAAACAAGTTTATATTTATAATACCAAGGAATGCCGTGTTAACACTAAACACAAGTAAGATAATGAGTCCTCTCTAAGTATCTCGGACCGCGGACTTATCAGTCGCTCGTTGCTCTATGTGTGCTGCTTGTCTCTTCTCCATTTTCTGATTCAGCATTTCCTTATGCCTGAACATTGCGCGGGGACGGTACTAATACCATGAATTCAACACACATCATTTGAGACTCTATCCCGCCTTTAAAAATGCATACTAAAACAATGCTGCATATTATTACCTACACTGTAAGTGTTGCAGATGAGAATATATTGCTGCCTATTCAGTAGTTCTTTGCTACTTTATCTAAAGGGAAAATTTTCTCGATGCCGTTTTAGAAAATGCCAACTTTTTAAAAATATGAATTTATAATTAACAAATATTACGAATATTTTGTAACTTTATTACATTATTATTTCTCCGGACTCTTTTGTGGCCATGTAGCACAAACTGCAATTAATTTAAATTTTAAATATTGCAATTCCAACGAAATATTAACAAGCAAGCAGGAATCAAAACCATCCTGAATTTCCCAGTTCTGAGTTCCCTCGCTTATTCCTAGCATTTGATCTGTCGAGTGCCGAAACGGACAGCTGAAGCATCGGAGCATAATCGGTACACCACAACGAATGAGTCGTAAGAATAACAATGTGCGTCTTAATTTCTATGCGTTACTCTTTATATTTATTTATCTATGCTTTTAATAATACTATATTTTATATTTTACATGTGCAGTGAATTTCTTTCTGAAGTTATAATTTATTCAATAGTTAAATAGTTGAAAAGAGAGCGGGCAATTTTTGAAAATTCGAAAAATATCATTCCATATGTTTTCAAAACCCTTAGTTTATCCCTGTGGTTTTTTGTACCTATATACCTAAGGGTATAATATTTTTCTGTTTGCGATAATTTTCGCAAAACTCCTGCTAATTCAATGAAGATAGTTTTATTTTTATTAAATTTCAAAGCACCGTTCATATAAAGTTTTAAAGGAGTGAATCATTAAAAAATTAGCTAGATGCATCATACTATCGGGACACCCTGACTTCATGGGAGCCCAAAAATGTGATTTATGAGTATTATTGTTTCGTAAATTATTCGATTTACCTCAAATTTTCAGGAGCATCCGAAGAACTGTGACTAGAAAGAGACAATGTTTCAATGTAGTCAGACATATCGGAAGTCCCACTGCTAGTACTTCTTGAGTCGACATAGGGTGGTCCAGTTGTAGAGCTTCCTTCACATGGACTTGCAAAGCCCCGACCTTTCGCCGGACAAACTGGAACTTCAGCTTCGGCTGATGTACTCTTTCCTGGAATCTCTACCTTCTGAAATTGGAAGGAAATTTCTCGTAGAGGATCAAAGGATTTTGACCTTCTTGGCAGTGTAGCATGAACACAAACGGATACAGGTTGAATATGTTTTTGGTGTCGTCTCGTAGACATTGCTGTTGTGAGAGGCAGCTCAAACTCATGAAAGTCACCAACTCGATGTCTTAACGATCCAGTCGAAACACCAGAATCATTGGAACTTGACGAGTCACGGTTTTGGGTTTTGCAAGGAACACTCGCCGATCTTCTTATGTGTACTGATTGAGACTGCGAGTTTTGGCTCTGCGACATAGACGCAACTGAGGTCTCATCTTCAGTTTCCGTCGTTTTCGCGTAGCATAGTTCTTCTACGCATTGCTCCATTTCTTGGTGCAGACACGGTGAAGATGAACGCCGTCCATTATTGATCTTTGTCATGGAAGACTTGCGTAATGTTTCTGAACTATCGAACTCTTCGGCGTCCTCGAGGAAGCGTGAGGAGTCCGCTGAAGATGATCGCTTCCGAGAGGCCAGTCTTTTGTCCAATGGTAATAAATCGCTGTTGTCCATGATTTGCTTTCTATTATAGGGGCTACTACCGGTTCGATGAAGGAGCATCATAGCGCTCCCCGGCACTCGCGGCTGATCAGGCCGCTTTCTGCTCCTGTCGACAATAGGTGCAGATAGGCTGGGGTTACTTGCTGATTTTTCGCCGATAATTCGTTTTAATAGCTCGCTTTTGGATGGTAGTGGTGGGGCCTGTCCATTAGAATTAGGAGGGGCGGGTGACATAGGAAGATAACCAGGAAATTTTGTAGTTACCTCATTTTTCTCCGTATCTAAAGTTAAATACTCCTTTCGTTGGTATGGTTTCTCACCAGTTTTATCTTGTTTTACGTCAGGTGTCTTCGTACTTGCATGCCCACACTTTTGGCAAAACGTCTGGTTGTCTCTTATTCGAAGCTCTTGCAATTCTTGCAACGTTATGCCCGCTTTCTGAAGAATGTCCTTTGAATTTTCGTAATTTTCTAGTGATTGAGCAAAATCTAAGTTAGCGTAATTTGCTGAGCAAATTTCAGTCTTTGGTCTTGTCGCTTTGGACGACTGAGATAGTGTGTGACCAGGATCAAGGTTGATATAATTAGACGAACTAGTTTCTGAATCATTGTCTTCTTTAGAGCAATTGCATGCATTATCCGAGAATCTTCTGTTTGTCTTTTTTGAAAAATCTACGGTAGCATAGATAGCCAGCTCTCCACTCGGCTGCATTACGGGCATTTTTCCTTCCCCGCTGAGCTTAACTCGGTTAATTGGTACTCCGGTGTTTTCAATTCCGTTCCCTCGCCTGCAATAGGGCAAAGTTATCCAATTATCGGCCCAGGACATTACCCGGTTGCAAACACAATCGGAACGAGTTCCTTCTATCGTCGCAAATTGACCTTCCTGGCTCACGAGGCACCCACACATTTTACCAATCTGTGTCGGGGTATCATAGTTTCCATATCTGTCTGGTCCTTCTGTCTGATTGCTATTCAAATCTTCCGAGAGATATTGTTGGATATTTTTCGGTGTGTCATAGTTTTCTGCTCCAAGACTTGCGTCCAGCAATAAGGCGGTTTTGGGAATATCATAGTTCTCATACGGGCCCACGTTGGTGGGTTGCGTCGTTATGCATACCTGATGAGAGCGGAGCGGGACCACAATTGGAAGAGGCATGGGTGGCTTCATCGCGTTATTATTGCACTTTGCACTAGATGACCCTCTATGCGAGTAATTTTGACATGAAATGTTACTAGATGTGCCTTGAAAAGCGGGAATGGATTCATAACAAGACTCCCGGTTTGTCGAAGTTGTGACAGTAGATGTCATTCGTGGCACAGAATACTCTGAGCCTCCGCTGCTTCCGTAACCGCCACTGCTGCCATGCGACGAGCATATTGACATCCGATCTACACCACCAGTTATCGTCTTCACAGTTAAGCTGCTCTGTTCCGCTAAAATGGTCCAAAGCGGTTGCTGATTAACCCCAGGAGTGGCGTTTCCTGTCGCAGTCGAGCTCCGGGACATTGTTGGTGCGCCTAACTTCGATATGCAACTCATACATCTCTCGAGATTAGCTCTTGAATTCCTAAGGAAGTAAAAAAATATTAACAGTCGCCTTAATGAAAATTCTACAAAATTTCTAAATGCGGGAAGTTTGAATATTTTGCAATTATCTATATAAATAAAATTGTAACTCCCTTCGTGTTTGTGCGCATATTACACGAAATACAGAAATACACGACGCTTTTTTTTAATTTCTTAATAGAAGTTGAGTGCTCTATCTATAGGCTATATATAATCACAATATTAATACAGGAAGTTGTCTAAATATACAGTGAAAGAAAAATATAAATTTCGTTTGCTACGCTCGCACAACTGTGAGCCAAAAACCATCTTTAAATTGTGAATTCAATTTAAATTTTAAGCCAGCTTTGACAAGTTCAATTCAAAATAATCAAAAAATCAAAAAATTATTATATTGGTTTTTAATATTGAATTAATAAAATGTGCAGAAGTGTACCTTTTAGAAAAAAAGCAATCTCTACCGTTACTCAAATTGTCTAAAAAAATAAGAATATCTCTGTCTTCTGAAACAGCAGAAGAGCTTGGTACACTCGGTGAGCTACTGATAAAGAGCATTGTACTTCAGCTGGAACTACGATAAATTTTCAACTCGAGTCGCAATCAAATTCAAAATCAAGTTCATTCAAATATCATTGAAGAGCGACCACATAAATATAAAATTGGTTTTAACTATGTTATATAAATAAGTACGCCGATCATGGACATATTGGCGCAATTGCAGAAGTATGTTTATCATACTTGGAAGTGGAAATTTGAACCAAAAAGTATGTGCTGTCCTTCAGGAAAGGTAAGTTTACCTCCTATTAATAAACCACCAGAACTACTTTAAGCGCTCTTAATACGTTCCCTGCCAGAATTTTCAACAAAGTTTTCGTGAGAGACTTACATATAAAAAGTCATTTAGTAAGAGAGAGCTTTTATTTGTGTACTGTTTTCGGTACACGTGGCAGGGAACTTGTTAAATGGAGACCATCCAAAAACTTTTCTTAACAAACAAGACCCTACAACATCGCTTTTAAAGTGCCTTTATTCCGAGCAAAACAAATTATTGAAGGAATAACTGCCAACTACCAACTGCAAACTGCAGTTGAACGCATCAATAACCAACGAGGTTGCTGTGCTAATTTTTAATTAGAAATGTGAATTGTCTTGGACACATACGAAGATCGTCTTCTTAGTGGGATACATCGTTCTTACAATTCGCAGCAATACTCACTCATATTTGAATTGCAAAAATTGAGTCTAACTGTCTAACTGTATTCACATGTTTAAGAATCTCGGAGGTGTTGCTAAAAATGGACGAAACAACTCTACCAGAAAAAGATAATGAGGTTAAGCTACTGAAAACATTTTGCAGAGGAAGTCGCGGATATCACCTAGAGTATTGCATAAAATTAATCTTTATTCGGCAACCTTATCATTTTCTTGCTCGCTGTGAAGAAGAAAATCTACCATAAACATAGTCAGATTAAGGCTACTGATCCTGGCGGACCTCAGCTCAGTTCATTAAAGAGTCTAAATGGTTCGAACGGTAGTAATTGGGACTTCGTCCCATGTGGTATCACAATGGGCCTACCTTGGCCTAAGTGTGCCTTCTTTTGTTGGCAGCCACTTGAACCTAGAACCTAGAACCATAGTCAGATTAAGGTTAAGTAAACATCTTTTAGGCTTTTGCAAAAATATGTGAATTTATTCGGTTCATTAATATTTACAGAATCTATAGTTAGTTCCACGGAATCCTTTTGTTGTCGTAAGGTTTGTACAGATCAACTAATGATAGCGCCGTTTTCCATTTTCAGGTATCTTCATTTGTTGATTAGCTATGCAGATTTTAGTAAAGAGTAACTTTTCGTTTGTCGGATTTCAGAATGAATGGTTTTTCCATCAATATAACGCTCCAGCCCACCGGATCCTCAGAGCGTGAGTTTTTGGGCAAACACTCGACCACAATATTTCTCCACCCCTCGTCCTCCTACTCATCTGATCTTGCTACTTATGACTTTTTCTCGTTCCCCAAACTTAACTTAACTTAAGACCCTTAAAAGAAAGAAGATTTGAGATGATTGCCGAGATTAAGGCAAATCCCTCGAAGGAGTTGAAGGACATTACAAAAAAAGCGTACCAGGACTGTTTCAACACGTGGAAACACCGTTAGGATAGAAGTAAGCTTTGGGGAAAAGATTATTTTGAAAGTGACCCAGACATATAACTTCTGAATAAAGTACATTTTGTTTTATGACGTCACTGTCCGTATTTTTTGAACAGATCTAATATACCAAGATTTTAAAATGTCAGATCAAATTGTCATGATTAGCTGCATCGAGAACCAGAGTGGATAAACACAGCTATGATTTCTTTTTTAAAGGGTTAATATTATTAACAAAAAATTGTTTTTTAATTTACTTAACGTACAATATTTTGAAAAAATCTGTGAACATTTAAAGTTGATCCAATGAATAGTTTTAGAGATATTTTAGAATGTTTCCCGTACTGATTACTTTACTTTTGTAACATACATCCATTATCTTTCTTCTGAAATAAACAATTAAAGGACAGGTATGTGTTTTTCACTTAACTACCACTCACCACTTCATTGATAATGGGCCCAATGCACGTGTTTTGAAGAGGAAATTAAAAATTAATTTATAATTTTTTACTTCACCAACGCTAACAATTATTGAGAGGTGGGGTGGTTTCAATTACCACACCTGGGAGCTGCAGATGAGGAGTGCGTTAATGCAACTGGAACATAACGGCTATTGCAGTAACTGTAATGTAGCTCAAATGAAAGTTTGAACTAATTACCACATATCGAAATTTTAGAGGTATTAAAACTTTGTGTTAACTGTTACAAGTGATAATGAATGAAGATCACGGAACATGGTAGATTGAGTTTGAGGTCTTGAGATTTTATTGACGTGTTGTAAAAACATTCATTTGGGTCAAAGTGCGAATATGTAAAAGCAAAAAACATATTTATCGATCACTTGTATTTTCCGAGACATTAAATTTGAAGTTTAGTAAAATTAAATTTGTTTGTCGCTATGTTCAACATTTTCATTGGACATGTGTGTGAAATTCATAAGTCAAATTTCCGTATTTTCCTTTAAAAACATTCTTGAAAAGTCTTCACAATAGACAAATTGAAGACAAACTCATTCCGCTTATTAACTTGAAATGGGAAACCGAAGAAATCATAAGTTTTCCTTTTCCTTTATTTATTTTTATTTATTTATTTTTTTTCCAAAAATCTTGTAGCGTTTTTCCTTTTTCTTATTTGCATATATTTAATATCAGGTTTTCCCTCAATTTTCATAAAAAACCGAATATTCGCAGGATCCAAATTAATTCAGCATATACAAACATATCTAACTAATATTTATTCCTTGTGTTGCCTAACGTAACAAAATATATGTATACTAAAAGTTAGTCAGAGGAAATACATATCAATGAATTAAAAAGCATGACAAGTAAACTGGATAAGTGATAAAAGAATTTGTAAGAATATGCCTACCGTCCGTAATAATTCAAATATAATATACTTATATATATAAATAAGATATAACCTTTTCATGATATTATATTATTATTATAACCCAATGTCTCTCTGTCTGTTTTCTGTTACTATTGTGATGGCTCAGTATATTTCTACTGGCTTCATACTTTCTTCGTTATTCGGAAATATTAAAAAAATAAAAAGTAATATGTATAAAAAAAATTTTTTTATCAACCAATCTTCATTGAATTAGAAAAGAAAATTGTTTACTTCTCCTAATGAGAACTGTTCAAACTACAACAAAATAAAATGAAATTAATTAAAAATTCTTTTAATTGATAATTTTTCTAATTTTGGTATTTTCCTCCCCAACTCATTTCATAGATTTCTTCCTATCTGGATAACCACTACAAAGTCCGTTTTTACTCCTTCAAAGTCCGTTTAACCCCTTCACATTCCATTCCAGTGTCCCACAAGACACCTTGGTCCATTTATTTTCATATTGTCCATCAATGATGTAGAGAACTTAATTAATCACTCTGAAATTCTAATTTATGCCGACGATATGAAAATCTTCAAACAACTTTGCAATCCATCTGGGTCACCCCTCTTTTAATACAAACTAAACAACTTTTATACTTGGTGCACGAAAAACTTTCTTGACTTCAATCTATCTAAATGCCAAGCGATCAATTTTTGTCGGAAGCGTACCACCTCCACATCTCCCAGATCTTATTTCTCAGACGTACTCATTTCTTCTGTTGCTAATTCATTAAAAAAAATTGTGGGTACACGAAATACTAAACAATAATTTTTATTGTTATTAAAATCACTTTTTTCAAAAACTAAGTTTATTGTTGTTTAATTTTATATTATTAACTAGTTCAACTTTTATTTTCAAATATCAATAAAAAAAATACTTCCAAGTTGGCTTCGCCAACATTTCTTTTGAAGAGTTAATTACAAAATGATCTTAATGTTTAATTGGCATATTATTCTACGGCTACCTGCTCTACCTGGGTGCCGATGATAATATGCATAGTTAACTTATTTGTTAACTACAATTTTATGTAATCATTAAAAAAATCGCATTCAGTTTTGCACAAATATCTATCCTATTATAAAAACGAAAGTAAAATTCTTTGTTGGTTGTTTATTTATTTATTTGTGACGTCGACAAGACATTTGGCTTGTAATTAGCTTGTTCCACGAAGAATGACATATTATTCTTTTTCTCCCCATCCATATATATGTAACTTTTGTTTGCCCTTTTATGCAGTGAAATAATAAAAGAAAACTTGAATTCATTTGGGAAAAACCCCGTACTAAGCGATAACTTATGGTAAATAAATTACACATATCAGGCACAAGGAAGTCATCATTTCTAAAATGTGCGAAGATACCATTAAGTCAGCTAAATACTTTACTGACTAATTTACATATTATTATCGTCTAAAGACTGATTGGAAGTACCTTTGACGTACAGTAAAGTTTTTAAAAATAATATTAGAGTAACCATCACTGGTTGCAGTTTCAAATTATTAAGGGCCATCACTTGTGACGAAACCATAAAAAAGTGAACAGGGATACCCATCGAACTTGCGTTCGACATTAACTCTATATACCTAACTAAACTTAAATCAATGTTACTTTGTAATTAATCATTCAACTCATAGAGTACAAATTAAAAAAATGTATGTTTTTATATTTCTTTCTTAACTTAATTAAGAATTAAGATTATAACATTTTAATCAAAAAATAGAAAACTGGTAAAGAATAACATTTGCAATCTTCGCAAATATGTGTAGGAACATCTCCAATTTGTAAAACTGGCAGAGTCCGTTCATATCACACGAAAGTCATTGTTGATATTAAATAAACAATCAATATAAACAAGGAGCGCATCTACAGCCATATCGAGATATGGTACTATCTTCAATGTGAAACGATCTTCTTGCGTGGAAGCATGTCTGAAAGCATGTACAAAAGCTCAAGATCGACAATAAATGTAGATGCCACGAGATACAAAGTTACACGATCGTGTTTTACTGATATGTTAGACTACATTCCTTTTTGCTAAAGTAAAATAGTTATTTGATATTTTCTTGTTTTAATGCAACATCCCCCTTAAATATTCACCTGCTTTCTAAAATTTATTGATTATCCACCACGATCTGTTCATCTATTTTCAATATTTCTGCGATATATTATTGTACTGTTGAATACACATATGCGCTCATCGGTATCAAAATAGTGTGCAACACATCCTTTCGGACGAAAAGCCAGTTAAAAATTAATACCATTTCTATACATAGTGTGAACTGGGAATAAAAAGACCCTCATACAACATCTGGCATTCTAGGTCTTAAAGTGAATTTTAGAGCGGTATTTTCAGAGTGCGTATAAATTAATACTATATATACAGTGGCTACCACAAAAAAACGGGAATATGCAAAGAATCCCTTTGCCCCTTAAGTTTAGAAAATATAATAGAAATTTTTTTATACTTATAGAATATAAAGAATATATAAAGGGTTTTTTGAAAGGTTATTTAAATCATATTGCAATCGAAGGAGTTATGAACTTTTACTTCATACTACTAATATAATGCACGTTTTGCCTCTGCTTACGCTCCATGATATAGCTATATACTATAGTTAGGCATACGTTCTTTTTAATTTTTAAGAATTGCTCGTCCGCCGAGGCAGACGAGGCCAAAAATTGCTCAGTGTTTCGATCCAGAACACCAAGCCTGGTCTTATCAGTGTGGCTTGCCTTAGTACTCCTGTTACAAACGATCCATACGAATATTATCTGCAGCCAGAAATTTGTACGATCAAGTAGTAGGCCATAATACCATGCGAAAAGCTACCTCATTTTACAATTTAATTATGCAAATTTTCTTAAAAACCCATATTTGACTACTGTTTAACAAAACTTATATTGCAATAAAAAATAAAGCATAATGTAATATTACTTGGCCAACCGAATTTTTATGTAAACCTCGGCGTAAACATATTTCTTATACAAGTAATATTAACCCAAATACATACGAGTACATAGTGTAATTGCTGCTTCAGGCGATATGCAGCGGAAATTCCTCATTTTGTAAAGGTTCGTTTAGGTAGAAGGTTTTGAATGACATTACTTTGTCAGCTGCATAGTTATAAAACATTAGATTTTCATAAATTATTAAGGAATATAATAAACTGAGGAGGCATCAAGGGTAAATTTGAATTGTTACGACAATGATCTACTGTAACAAATTTATTAAAATTTATAACTATTGGTGCATTGAAATATGATTACCAAGTTAATATTATGCATACTTACTTTAATGGTAGGATATTAAATTTCTTTATTGTTCAGTACTCTCTTGATGAAAATTATTCGTGCAAGCACAAAACTAGCATATGATATTATTAATTATTACTTGTTTTCTATCCTTAGTTCTATAATTGATTTGGGTGTTTTATAATCTAGTAGCCAATGCTTAGTGCGCTCTGCTGCACATGCGTTTTTTTTTCAAATTTGAATTTTATGCGATATATTTAAATAACGATGAGTTTCAGATCCATCATTGTTTTCCTTAACGCTTGTACAATAATAATAATAAAGCACTGGTTGTCAAAAATCCTAATATTTAGATTCTGGTTCAATATATCATTGCAATGTTGAACACTTTTAAAGCTTATTGAATCTTTATGAAAGGGGACATTCGAGGGTTGTTGGATTCGATGATCGTAAATTTCTGTTTGAATTTTGTAATTCGAATATAGCAGATCTAATATAGCGGCAAATATTGTAACATTAAAAAATTAAATATGATAAAAATGTTCATGTCATGTGTCATGTCATTTGCCATGTCATGTGCCGTGTCATGCATCATGTCATATGTCATATCATGTGATAAGTCATGTGTCATGTCATTAGTCATATCATATGCCAATATTCACTTCACAAATACACTAATTGCGTACTTAGTTACAATGAATAACAAAAATATTTTTCAAACCTTTCATTAATCCTAATAAATCTAATTATCTCGTAACATATATATGTACTAACAGCTTAATCGGCCCAGTTGTTTCGGATCATATAGAATTTACACAAATAACAATTGCTTTTAATATATAGAGAGTATATTAAAAATTTAATTTAAATGTTAGCTTAAGTCCAGTTTAGAATCAAATATAACAACCTGACCATAGATAAAATATAACACCACGTAATTAGACAAATAGTTACCAACCTTTCAGGATCTATCTATATTTTGCTCGTGACCATTTTAGAATACGAATCCGTCGTTTGGTCACCATATTATGTGTGTCGTATTAATCGCATCGAAGCTGTTCAAAACCGTTTTCTTAAATTTGTGTTATGTTGTGCCGTATTAATCGCATCGAAGCTGTTCAAACCGTTTTCTTAAATTTGTGTTATACCGGTGGCTATAGGCGGATCGTACCGCTATTCTTTCTTGTGAGGAACGCCTAAAAGTGATTAATTTTTTCCATGATAATAACATCGTTAAGTCGATATTATTTTCGTATTTCGTTTAATTATCTATGAAGTTTCTTCGTTTGTTTTATTTCACCTTTTCAACATTTATAGACTTTAAAATTCCTAGTTATTCTTTATTTGATTTAAAAATTTCTAAGACTTTTTTGTAATGTCAGTTTATGTCTGTATATCTGCCTCCAATAAATGTTTAAACACTATTGAAACCAAAGCGAATGTTTTATTATAAAAATTAACAAATTAAATTACGTCTCGGTAAAACTTTAAATGTATCGGACCTTGATGCCCCAACAGACTCGCAAAAGGTATAAGATTATAAAGTTCTCATAATAAATCTCAAGAAAAAAAAAACTCCTTAAGTAGGCATTAAAGTAATCTTTAATTAAACTTTTCAATAGCCTAAAAATTTGTGCTAGGTAAACCAAAAAGACAAACATGGCTTTCATTTAGCTCTTAATTAATTTCTAGTATTTGCTAAAAAAAAATAGTCATAGGTATCAAACTCTCGAAGTGACGCTTCTCTTCATGTGTAATAATCACAAAAACAATACATTAAATAATATTAATAAAAATAATAAGTTAGGGTAGTTGGAAATATATTTTAATAATTTGGTTTTGAAGACTATCTAAAATTACATGTACATTTTATAGTTTTTAGAAGCATTTATCTCCCGCAAAATTTGATAATACAGAAAATACTGTTTTTCTTTTTATAGTTTTCAGAAGCTGGTATAGAAATGGCCGTCTTCCTTTGAAAAAAACATTATCAACTGATTCGAAATTATATTATGCAATTCTTAATTTAAATAATTTTCTTGGGAAAACGTACCACGATTAAGTAATAATTGTACATACTTTGGAAAGATCTCGCCATCATTAAAGCTATCGTGGTATTCAGATACAGATGTCGTATCGCCACAGCCGTAGTCTATGTCTCTAGATTCCTGAGACGGCCAATAAGGGGTGATGGAACCACACGTACACGTAGGGTCGTCGATGTGGCAAGAGAATCCATCGTCAGTGTCCAACGGCCGTGGAGACAAAATCTTCTTGGGGCTTTCCGTCACTAGAAAGATATATGATTAAACTGGGAGGAAGATATGTACAAATAAAAGGACGTGATTACTTGCAAATTTTCTAGCCATATGGCGCTTTTTGGTTGACAGTTTTCCCTGTGAGGCTAGTTTAAGTGTTTGCGTAATTTGCTCTCCCTGGTCGGTGACGAATACATAAAGACCTTCCCCTTTGCCACACCTCGAACCACCCTCAAAGCAAAATCGATTATCAACCACACCGTATCGTCTGCGAAGGAAAAAGCAATTAATGATCTGGTCCCGGGGCAAGCCGTTGTGGCTAGCATTACAAAGGTTAACTTGGATGTACCTTAGATAGCCAATATCCCAGAGGCCTGCCAATTTTGGAGGAACACCTGTTGTGAGGCAAAACCTGTGGTCCTGAATGTGCATGCGGGAAGGACCTGTCTGCATTTTAGATTTAGGTGGGGCTGATGAAACCAGCACCAAGTACTGAATGTCATCTCCAAGGTGATTCGATATTTTCACCTAACAAGAAAAAAGAGCCAGGTAATGCCCAGAAAATTAACATCTTATTTAGGACAAAGGTTACCTGCCACTGCATGAGTCTCTCTCTTGTGTCGAACGCCAGAACTACAATAACGTCTTGGCATATTATTGCTATCGTGTTGGATTCCTTGTCCAAAGTGAACCCAATTTCTACTCCAAGAAAGTGCTCCAAAGAGAGTGATGCCTTCGTCTGTCCCTGCTTGTATCGATCCTTTGAGTCCCGGTAGAGCTGTAAGTGAAGACAATCTATCCAGGCATTGTTGGCGAATGGTCGTGCCGGTGATGTGACGATTCCCAGGAGGCGAATACGAAAGAAGATAAACAAAAAGTAGTGACGTTAGTTATTATTCTTTTATTGAAGTTGTTTGTTTGACACGACTACTATTAAGACATATGTAGAGACTGATTCAACCCCTGCCTTCTGACTGGCACTTATTTCTGCATTATCAGACTATTTACGATTATTGCAAATTATATAACAACGGAGGCGTTCGAAAATCTGATAAATCCCCCTAGACCTTGAGAGAACCACTCGAGATTGATATGATGAAGTGTTTTTATCAATCGGTAACTTCGAATATATCAGATGGTTGTTATTGTTATGGATTTTCTGATAATTGATGTTTAAGGAGCAAATTGGAGGAAAATGTTGCTGCAATTTTAACACTACAGTTTCTTTCGAACCTAACAAATTAATTAGTAAATTGTTTGTATCTTCTCCTATAATATCCTAAAATATCTTAGCCAGTCAATTTCGTTCGATGATTCTTCATGGTTTTCTTGATTTGAAATTCTCCTGGTGAAAGAGAAGCATTTTACTAATTAAAAAATTTGCTTTTATTCCCATATGATTAAAGCTGCATTTTTTTCGTATATCCAAAAGAAATAACAAAATTTTATATCTAACCTAAGCTTATTAACAGTTATGTCCAAAATCCAATATTTTTGCTCTGACTTTTATCCATGAGCAAATTAAAAATACGGATGATTTTAGAAAATATGAATTATTTATTCTGAGATATTCAACGAAGAGCTACATATATATGTATATATATATATAAAATTTGTCATAAAGCAAATGCACAGTCTGTCATGGTATGTGCATCATTATTTTATTATCGTTATTAGCTCTGTAACTAATACTTGATGAAAATTTTGCTATAAAAAAGTTCATCCAGGAAGAATACTGATCATAACTTAGTTGAAACGCCAATCAATGAGTGTGGGTGTTCTTAAGCTAGAATAATTAAAAATTAGCTGAATTCACTTTCGATCAATACGCCGATATAACTTACATTTACGGTGTAGTAGGCAGAAACGAAAGATAGTATGTCTGAAAATACCAAAGGAAATTGCCTAATCGACATACATTCCAAAAGTGAATATTTTCACAGTCATTGTAAAGGTGAAGAATAACCGTAAGTGTAATTTCAAATAGCAGGCAATTACGATTTGGAGCATCGGAACACTTTGCTAACAGCAAAAAATCATCACCGTCGGGCAAAGCAACGAAACGAACGAGAAGAGTCACAAGACGATTAAGAGTGCCTTCAGCTAAAGTGGTGTTTTATTCATTGAGAAAGATTACCTCTAGAAGTCACATTTCAGAAATTTTAAAAAATTATTAATTTTGTGTAACGTAATTTTAATTTTTAAAAATATTCGTAAGAAATTATATCTTTTTGAAAAAAAATAAATAAATAAATAATGAATAATAAAAAAGCATACAAAAATATTTGTAAAAAATTACATTTCTTTGAAATAAAAATTAAGTAATGAATAATGAAAAAGCATACAAATGCATTGGCAATTTCCATGACACATTTCCCTATTACTTATAACATATATGTATATATCTAGAGTTGTCAAATCTTCAAAGCCCTTTCAATTAATGAAAAACGACATTTAAATCAAAGAAAGGGTCAATACTTCTAAAAATTAAGTTCTCTTGTAATGATTTATCTTTTTGTAGAGCAATGTAGAGAGAAGGAAAAAGTTGGGAAATTGATAGCTTCCATATTTTAAATGCAATGTGAAAATTTAAAAATCTGGTCTTCTCCTCTTCTTGACTCCATAGTAAAATCTATACTAAATGAGCTGGATGCAATTAAAACATCCTTAAGAGAATTGTGATTCATTAAAATGCGGTGGTTTTAGGTAGTGAAAACGCTTCAAAAATGTTGACATCGAAAGCAATAGTAATAATCAGCAGAGATTCAGGCACTCAAATTCTAGGACTTAATAACATTAATGGGTTAGATGTTTGGTCGTGTTGAATTAAGAAATATAACTAGCTTCTTCCTGGCCTTGGTTGTACTGTGTAAATAATCTTGCACATTAGATATCTGCTTACCTTCAGAGGCATTGGACATTTTAAGAATTTTAAGGACTAAAATAAATAACAAAAATTAAGTAACGAATAAAGAAAAATCAAATGAAGTAATGCATTGCCAACTTCATCGGTGCATATTCATATTATCATATTCCAATACTAGAAGGAGATTCCGACAGAATGATGGAAATTTGCACTTGGCTTGGAATTTGACACAGAGAACAGGGCGTTTGTAGCTTAAATTCTACGGACGGATGAATTGCAATTCACAAAGGATGCTATCAAAAATTTCCATAACTTTTATACGATCATATACCAACCCAAACAAAACCAAGCGACATCATTTTAGCATATGTTATTTAGATGCTTTCGTCGCAACCATTTAATAGTACCATCGATTTTGCTTTAAGTGCTTAGTAGCCAAACTTGTGAGAATTTTTTGGAAAATGCACATTTATCCCTCTGGATAATATAAGGACAATATTTTACCAACACGATGGAGCACTAGCACATACTGGTAATCTTGTGAAAGCAAAATGAATTGAAAAATTTACTGCGCGTTGGATTTGACCGATTGTTTAGCCTCCTAGATTTTCAGACCTAACTCCATTGGACTTTGTCTTATGTGAAACAAATGAAGGAAGAATTTTTTAATTAATTAATTGGTCTGCAGTGACGAAAATACGGGAGTGCCTGGGTACAATACACTTTAAACAGAGTATTAGAAGGAGGTTATTGGCATACATTAAAAGTGGCGACATTTTGAGCAGCCTTTGTGAGATAATAGCATTAAATTAAATAGATTTTTAATTAAGTAAACAGCAATTTTAATCAAATTATTTTAACATACCATAAAAGGTTTTAGACGAATAAATTTGGTTATTTTTCTTTAATATATTTTACTTTTTTTGAAAGGTAATAAGATAGGTTTGATAAAACAAAAAAAAACGTATTAATTGCGTCGGAGAATATTTGGGAAAATCCTGAATTTTAAGAGAATGAAATTCATCTTTTCCAATTTAAAAAGTGAGTATACCTGGAGTAATAACATCAACATCAACATTATTGACATTTTTGGAAAGTACATTGGGGTAGCACATTTTTGGCGTCAGCTCGAGAATAAAAAATAAAAATAGAATAATGATAGGAATATCATGAAAAATTAAAATTAATAAATCACCCTATATATCTCCGCCGCCCACATTCCTGTTATTAAATTATTTGTTTGGCTAGGTGAGATCTTTTATTCCACTTATTCTGCCACGCGCTATATCAGGGTGGCTTTTCCTTAAGACCAAATTTCTTTGATTTTTTCTGGTTTTTCAAACGATATTTGAACCCTAACTTAGCATTGTATCATGAAACTTCTCGTGTGTATGTGGGAGTTGTAACCAATCAAACACCGCTTAATAGCAATATGATAGTGAATATAATTCAATTAATAATGTTACAAAATAAATGAAGACTGCCACGGTGGGCACGGCTGGTACGGCTGCCCTATTCGACGATCGGCACAACTCTGATCGTGCTTTCCTCGAGTTGAGTGATCCTTACTGTTCTTTTGTCGGACGTAGATTGCAGCTGTCCGGCCCACATGTATATAAAGAATGAAAGAGTTACATATATTACACAGGCGTGCTGATAAATTAACAAGGACATAATACGAAATTTTAACGGCGGTATAATAAAAAATATATTTTTTTTTAATTTAAGGTACAAAACAGTGTAATGACAGTAGGTAACGTTAGAGCGCTTCTTTCCAGTATGTAAATAGTGTGCAGGGTAATTATTTCCAGTCAGAATATAGAGGATAACAAAATTCGTATAATAATCTATGCACATTGGTTTGAAAACACACACGATTATTATAAAATTTTTACTTCTGGAAATTTTTATTTTTTTTTTTATTTTTGTTTTTTGTTAAAAAGCTATTTTAAGTAAACAACTTTTTTTCTACATCGTTGCGAATTAAAAGATAAAAATAAAATAATGTGCATAAATGAAATGGTTGAGATGGCCCCTTTCTACGTCTGCAAAATAATTTTTGCTTGTCTAGAGAATAATTTTGTAGATGATGCTTTAATATGATTTTTTTTTTATTTTTCTTTCAGAATCACTGACAATAGTTGCCTTTTTATAGATTAGATTTTCAGCATTAAATATAATTTCGAATGGAAATTTGGGAATTGTTCTAAAATGTTTTAATTTTTCGTAAAAATATCAAATTGCTTTTACTTACATTTTGTCAATGTATTAAATCAATAAATTTTCAGTGCAAGATTTTATGAGTAAATATCATTGTAATTTGATGCGCGTTTTAAAGGATTTGCCATATAATCAAATTTAATTTGGATAATGAAAAATGCTGCTAATACCTTAAAATTTGAATAAATAATAATAGTAAACAAAACTTAACAGTTGATAATTATAAACCAAAATTAATTAATAAATTTTTTTTTTGAATCAGAAACGTTCAATGAACGTTAGTTAAATACTTTCAAGCATTATTTTGGTTTGTAGAGTAATTTCAACACCAATTGCGAGTTCTAGAATTATTCCATTGAATTGAAATGGTTGAGAATGTAATGGAGAATGATTAACTGAATATCGAGAACTTCGATTGGAACAATTACTTGAAGAACGATCGAGAAGACTTAACGATTTAATTTCGAGAATTTGTTCAGTTAGTTTATTTAACCTGTAAATTTCCGAAGTTAAATTTGATAGAATATTTTTATTGGAATATTGTGCTGAGCAAATAAACACCGATGGTTTATTGTTCATTTCGAAAATTTTATCCGCGTAGTTAGCTACTTCCTCTCACATGTTTCAAGGATTTTATTTAGTTTGGGAAGTTTCACTATCGGAAAGACGAGACGTCAAAGCCTGTTAAAGTTGCACATAAGGAAGACGCGGATCTGGATGATCTGAAGATGAACACTAAGCTTTCATCCAACTTCAAAAAAAATTTATAATAATATACGAGCAAACTTAGCAAATTTAGGAACATTCCCCTACAACGAGGTTGCATTCATTAAAAATCGCGGCGGTGTTGGAGGCGGATTTCCGCCGGCTTCTAGAAAACCACCACTTCATCCGTTCTCGAAAGAGAAAATTCACAGTTAATTAATTTCCGCCTAAAAAACTACTAAACAACAAAAAAGAGTATAAATGGTACTTCCTGCTGGTGCTTATAAATTGGTTCTTGAATATTTTAGGGTGTAGTTTCGGGAGGTTAGTGCAGGCGAAGTTATTTCCTTAACTCGTTCGCTACCAGCCGTCACATACGCTGACACGTGTGACACGGCGTTTTCTTATCAGGACCCGTCGATACATATAGTCACATCCTCGCTAGATAAGCCTTCACCGTTTCCATAAAAATGATCTCATCATAGCGCTGGTATCATGCTTGTTCCCACAAATTTTGTCCAATGTTGCTAAATTCAAAACCAACAACTATTGGAGCGTAAGCACATAATTCCACTGCTAAAAGAACCCTGAGACAGAGAAATAACAGATTGTGACTATCATGTTACAAGGCACGTTTCTTGCGACTGCCGGAAAAAGCTCGATTGAGATCTTAGTTTTTAGTCAGTCAGTCAGTAAGTCGTGAACCTTTGCTTTGAAATAAACTACTTGTTGAGATCCTTGTAATTTTTAAAGTTCAATAAAACAAATTTTATTTTATTTGCTCGCGTTTGAAATAATTTACTCTATATGGGACAAACGTTTTTGGTCTATGTATGAAGATAATTTGAAATCCTTTGTGTTTTGAACAAAATTGCTAAGTTAAACGGTGCAATGTATGAAGAATGAGTGCCAGTTTTAAAAAAAAATTTACTTTAATTCTTTAGAATGCTCTAAATATAAGTCTACTCGAATTGGTGCCATATAACCCGAAAAGAGTTTTGGGCTGTGGTGGGCGTTTTTCCAAGGTGTACCTGATAGCGATCAGGATAAGCGGCTCCTCGTCCGATGTATGGCAGAAATACTAATCATCTGAGATTTAACACCGATTTATCTTCGTTCCGAACCCTATTGGGATGATTAGGTAGCTGAATGACTACAATATGTTTAAATATAATTAATTACGAGGGTCGCAGCTGAATCGAAAGATTCATGAAACTTTAAAGGATATTTTCTTGCTAAGGATCCAGCGCTGCAATGGTCACCAATGAAGGATTTTCAGCAATTTTCTACTTTATTTTTTTAAAATATATATATGTATTTTTTAGTTTTAATATTTTATGAACTCAACTTTGTTACTTGAGACATTATCTGGAAGTGACAATTTTTTTTTTAATTTTTTGAAAACAATACCAATAAACTGGCTACTACTAGACCAGTAAAATAGATTTTAATAATTTCTACAGTATTCTAATTGTCCAAAGTTTACATACGAGGTTTATTCAATAGATAAGGTGACTTCTCAAATCTCGCTCGATTTTATATTTTTTTGTTTTTGTTATGCTGGTACACATATCGCCAACATTTGTTCATATTATCACCTATTTTGCATATTTAGTTTATGTTTGACAGATATAAAGATTAGACGTGTTTTAGTTGCTATCGGAAAAAATGGATCAAAGAATATGTATAAAATGTGTAAAAAGAAAAGTGGTCCAATGTACAACGTACAAAATTTTTAACAGTGGTATAAGCTCTTCACAGAAGGCCGAGATGTTAATCACGATGCCCGCTTTAGACGCCTCAGCACGTCAACAATCGATGAAAACGTTGAAGAAGTGAAGAAATATGTTATGGAGAATCGTCAAATCACACTATTAGAGAAGTTCCTGAGGATGATTGTATATCGGCTGGATGCCATGAAATTTTTTCGAATGTTTTGGGCATAAAATGCGTGTCACCGAACTTTGTTCCGTAATTACTAAATTTTGACCAAAAGAACCGTCACATTAACATCGCCCAGGAGTCAATGATGTCAATGACAATCCAGATTTGCTCAAAACGGTCGTAACTGGCGACGTAACATGGGTATGGTCATGACGTCGAAACCTAAGCTCATAATGAAAACAAACCAAAATATTAACAATCGATTTATATATTCTGCCATACTAGGAACTTAAGGATAGATGAATTTAAAAAACGATCCCATATATCTTACCACAACAAATATTTTACAAAACATCAGCATATCTTGGAAGTTGTTGGTATTATAATGGTTGCACAGTTTCCATTTCATATAATACATTTAATAGACTTCGGTATTATGACGAAAATATTATATTACGTTTGAACTAATTAGCATAAATACACAAAATTTAAATTCGAATGGCATTCTAAAAAGAATTTACTATAAAGCCCCGACGTTTAAATGAATAACCTAGATGGAAAGCTATCGATTTTCGACAGATTGTTTTATGCAGGGTATTTTTTAATGGGTGTGCCAAAATGAGTGGAATGAAAAATCTGATTTAGACAAACAAAAACTTGTATGGCACAGGGGAGGGGCACCACAACCGTTTCGAAACCATAAGGTGGTTCGTAAATTCTAATTTTCCATGGTATGCATATCACTATTTTATATTTATCTTTTGATCAACGTAACGTATCGACATTCGACTCACACCAAAAATCCACTATCCTAACGTCCTTGCCAAAGATGTCAACAATGTTGATCTACCACCACCCACTACAGGTACACTCATTTCCGAAAGTAGAAAATATGTTTCCCATTTTCCTAAAATTCATCGCGCTGATTAAACATTATCCAGAGAAATGTCTTCAAGTAGTTCTGGCAGTCAGCATAAATTCAGTTATTATTTACTTAAGGCAATATGAATGGTCCTATTTAATGATTGCTGATGATACCAACCCAAAAATTAACGCTGAATTTATGCTGAAATTATATGGCCTTTTCCTTATGTGGGTTAGTATCCGACCACGCATGAAAGTTCAGGAAGTTTGTTATACCATCCTTAGTGAATTACGATATATATACGTCCACGGATTTTGGTCTAGAAACGCTGTAACCTTTGTCGATGAAGAAATTTCCAAATTTTATATGAAGATACTCATAATCGTCTTGCGACTCGTCTCGTGTTCGTTGTAGGGTGCCGTCAGTAGAATCTTGTGATGTTTCTGATCACGGTTCCGTACTATTTGATGTTACACTTTACACACTTCCTCTGGAAAGTCGGTATAAATATCTCTCTTTGAGGAACCCGTCGATTTGGAGGTTTTCTTTAGTTTCCGGACAGCCTCTCTTTCGTTTCCGTCGAATACACCATAAATGTAAATTATATCGGCGAATGCCTCAAAAGTGAATTCGGCCCTTTTTTAATTATTTCAGTTTAGAACGACAATTGGTTTTTCAACTGTGACCGATGCTGCTAACTGACCTTCTCTTATAGCAAAATTTCCGTCAGGTACTAGTAACAGATCGTCAGGCTACACCCCAATATGGCTGACTAAGACAAACTAATTACGGCAATAAATGAATTCCATTCATCCTTTTATGACTTTTCTGCAGCTATAATTAAAATTAATTACTTGTGTATGCTAAAGAAACATTTCCTACAGTTTTCCATGATATTTTGTTTGTTTTACGACTTTTGGAATTACAGGGCAATGAATCAATGAAATACTAGAAGAGGTTTTTTAAGGAACATATTTTTCTACCTATATTTAACGTGGACAAGTTCCACTTTTTTGAAGAGATGAGAAATTTGATAAAAATAATCAATAAGTATATTAATTATGTGAATTTCGGACAAAATTCGATGAAAACGTGAATTTTAAGACAATGAAAAACATTTTTCCACGTTCGGAAGTGCATGTACCTGTGAGTGGTGGTGGTTCAACATTGTTGACATTTTTGGAAAGGACATTCGGATAGGAAATTTTTGGCGCGAGTTGGTTGTCGCTTGAAGAGATCAAAAGATAAAAGTAAAATGGTGACGTGCCTACAATGAAAAATTGAAGTTTACGAATCATTCTGAAACTCACAAACGGCTGAAATGCCTGCCCCTGCCATACAATTTTTTTAGGTCAGATAGATCCCACTTATTTTGGCATTCCCATTATAATCAACATGTATATACTCGTATTATTTAAGCCAACAACAAGAAGAAAATTGCTAAATAATTTTTTTTTAGTAAATAGCTTTGCGCGAGATCAAGGCTATGCATAATATTCGTTTTTATGCGCATTAAACATTAAACATTTTTTTTCAACGATGCTTAAGATAAATAGGTTGACACTTTTTATTCCACAAACAATTTTCAGTAATCTTTGAAAAGAACTATGTAATTAATGGCAAACATTTTTTTTGACTAATTGACAACAACAGGCATATAAATCTCAAATTGAAAAAATACATTTTGCTTTTTTTAATTGGCTTTTAGAATTAGTAATTATAAATGGAAAATTGTTTTTTAATGTGTCGTAATTCTTAATTTTATTCAACTTTGACATAAATCTGAAAAGAATTAAAAAAGATATAATTCAATGAAGGCAGAAATTTAATAATAGCCTTGTGTATTTATGTTTATATATGTATAAATATCTAGTTGGGAAAGAATGAAATCATGATAGTTACTACTTTCATTGCACATGCGATGTAGATCTTTTATCACAATTTCTGAGCGCACATAATGGCTGTCACTGTCTGAGAGGGGAAGAGAAGGAACAAAACTTGGACCGCCCGCTTATATAGGAAATCATATACTTGAACCGTCCATTATATAATATATTATGTAATAATGTTAATTGTTCATTGAACTTTAGAATAATTGGTCGCCATGCCATATTTCATTCGCCTTGAATTTTTAAATTTCAAGAACAGGATCGAATGCCGTAATATCAAAAAGGCTTGGATTTTCATAGCAATTCCTTCAAATTTAAAATTGTTGAGTTCTAGAAATGAATTTCTATATACTCCGAACAATTGTATAACATGTTAGATTAAATACAGTAGATTGAAAATTATTAAAAATTTAAACACATAAATTCCAGGAAATTATAATTGAATCGGTCATTTCAAAAATCACATTAGTCATATAAATCAATACAAACTGTGTTATTTATAAGTAAACGAATTTTCAAGAACTTTTTTGGACTGAATATAGTGTTTTGACTTAAAAGTTTGTAAATATTCATTTTCTCTTTTATTCTTATCTGGATTATTTTCAACGTTTTCCTGGCCAATTACAAATTAAATTTTTAACGAATATTAATAAATTCATGAACCTTTACTAATTGTTTGAAGGAATATAATGACTTTCGTGGGTTTTACCCAGTTTATGCGTCTACTTTTTAGGAAACGTTCACGATAAAAAAATGGAAATAACCTGACTAATCTTTAAAATGACTGATTCAATTAAAATTATTGTAATATAATTAAATTTACCTAGCTCTGAATACGAGTATCATTTTCTTTCCACTTCTATGTACGAGAAGTTTTGGTCGCCATATGGGACCCAACTTGAATTTCTAAATTTCTGTCGAACTTAGAAAACAAAAAATCTTTTTGTGTAGAACCAAAAGTTAATTATAATAATTATACGCAATATCGTGTATATATTTTTTTTTTAACAGCAATATAATTCAAGAGAAAAAAAAAAAGACGGACAAGTGAGAGTAGAACGCGCCTTGAGGGTTGCGTGCCATTATTTTACCTTATCCTACCTAGGTAATAAGTAGTTACTATTTAAATTGAATCATGTATTACGAAATAAGTCTATCATTTTTACTTATTTATATAAAAAATGTTCTCCCATACATCAATATATGCCACGGTCAATTCTCCAATTGTAAATATGAGTTTGTAATAATAAAAAAAGAAACATGTTCTCCTATACATTTCTATCGCAAATGTAAATTTGTGCACAATTTATTTAAAATCCGCCAAATAAAAAATCGGTGGGATCCAAACGTTCGGTAATATGAAATAAAATATCCGATTTATTTTATAAAGAGCGGGAGGAAAAACCTTGTGTATGTAAATATATATGTTTATGCACAAAGGTAAAACCCTTCTATATAGTTAGTAGTTCTAATGTTAAATTAATTAATTAAATTGCCTCTTAGATATGCAGATGCAGAGAATAATTTATCGATCACACCAGAAATTGCTTTCATTAAGCATAGGATGCATTTTATATCAGTTTCTTCGGTGAATTGAAAGACCTCCTATATCTATGTATTAGTTTTGAAACATCCGAGATTTTCAATTTATTGTCCCATCAGATTAACCATCCTCTCATTAATTATTGCAGCATGGAATATCAAATGTTTTTTAGTGACGTACACCGCCTTTGGTATAAATATTTAATTAAAAAAAATAGGTAGAATGAAGGCATCAGTAATACAGAAATAAAGAAGTTTCCATTACAGCAGAAATCTGGATTCATAATCAGTGGTTGATAAAAAATTCAGAGACTGTTAAGTGCAAAAGCTCCTCGATTGTGGTGTGAATTAAATTCCTCGAAATTGCGGAATCTTGGCTAGCAGCCATATCCGCAGTATCACCTTAAATTAAGGGAGAACCTCAGCACGCACATATGCTTGGCTCCGACTACTAATCATTGTCATGATTCGAATTACATGCTGTCTTGGGGCTCAGGGAATTTCTCCAAACCGAGTCGGTTTAAATATTCGCCTGAAAAGAGTGCACTTTGGGGAGATTAATAAGGGTAGAGAATCTAAGGGTTCTTGTGACATTTGTGTTCCCCGAGACGCTCTTAGCATATCCTGCTTGCTTAGTGTTATAACTCGAGCGTTTCCCTTCTGAAGCACCTTCTTTGTCACAGGATTTCTTTCGTCGTTTGTAAAGGAAATGCGCTCGGGAAGTTGGGGAGAACCTTTGACAGCTGATTTATCTCCCATCTAGACAATTAATTATCCAAGCTCTTATTTGAGTTCTTTGAATCCTCACTTTTTAAGTCTGCCAGAACAAATTCGTGAAATTCTGTAGTTATATCTTTCGGGTATTCTTATTACTCTGCCGAAATGCATGTCTCGATTAGAATCGTAGTCAGCAATTACGAAAAACCTACCAATTTTTCTCCAGATATTTATAGAGGGCCTTATAACTACATTATGGCTCGGCATTCAGTTGCATTATAAATAGCGAATAAAACTAAGTCCGAAAAAATGTATGTGGAATAGTGGAAGCATAGAACTTCATCAGGAAGATGTAGCACTAATTATTTTGAATATACAGAGTGTTTCATATACCGTATGCCAAAATAACTGAAATGAAACATCTGTCCTAGGTAAACAACTTATCTGGCAATGGGGGACGGTATATCAACCGTTTGTGGGTGATTCATAAATTCGCAATTTTCATGGCATGCATACACTTCTACGACAGCGACATCGAAGTCATTCCAAAAATAATTTATCCCAATGTCTTTTTCAAATGTGTAAAAAATTTGACTTACCACCTATTACTGCAGGTACACTCACTTTTGAAACTGGAAAAATTGTTTGTCATTTTCCTTAAATTCCAGTTTTCCCAAAATGTTTGTTCGAAATTCAAGTAAATAGTGCACCTACTTTTTATTTTTATTAAATTGACTTATTACGTTTCCAGAAAGGTATAACATGTTCATGTACAGGAAGTATACAAACTTATTTGTGGAAAACCTCTTGTGGTAAATTAATAAATTAGCATTTTAATGAAATTAATTTAAATTAATTTTTAATTAATATCTCACAAAAGCGGCTCAAAATTTCCTCCGATATGTTCGATGTATACCAATAACCTCTTTCTAATTCTCTGTTTATAAGGTGTATTGCAGCCAGCCATTTCCAAGTTGGGCATGAATTTTGGGAGCTGAGTGTAATAGATTTGCATTTCTTATCGTCTTAATCTTCAGCTCTTTTGGAACTGGTTCTTAGGTTGCCTTCCCTTTTTATTGGGTTTATTAGAAAATGTTGATTGAACACGCGATTCCTTTTTCCAATTGCCGTTTAAGAATTTTTGAAAATTTAAGCAACTTTTCTGTTGAAATTGCTATTTTTATATATTTATGTATTTACATTCTTCCAGAGTTAATTGCTTCAAATTTTCAACTTTAGGCGTTAAAGTGAATAATGAAACTTATTTAGTTATTTCATGACTAGACATTTAAAAATCTTACCAGATCTTTAAAATTATTCTTCGTTTTAAATACATGTGTATATCTCTGTAATAGGACTTATTGCGTGTGACTCGATCACTGAAATAATTAATATAGTATAATGATGTATAATCTTCGCACTGGAAACCTATTTTTGTAACGCTAAAATCTGAACTGACTGAAATGTGCGAATCAGAGCAGACGTGGTCAAAAATGTTTGTAAATAATTGTTCAAATATATGAAAATTCGATTTCCTAAAGAATTCATAATAATAAAACATATTGAATTTGCAGGTTTAATTGAAACTTAATATGTGTCGAAGTTCAATAATTTACTATTTAGAAAAATAAAAATTTGACAATTCGTGCAATAAGTTATTTTAACACGCCTTTTTTTTATATATTTTAAGAAGCTTCATTCGTATTGACTATTATTTTATTAAGAAATATGCAACAAAAACAAATTATTTTTAGAAATTGAATGTAGTTTTTAATTAATTCATTGTCTTCTCCAATACATCCTTTTGAAAACACTGAGCATAATTCAAATTGAGGAACGTAATTCAAAATGTCGATCAAAGAAATGATAGAAGAAAAAATCTTGTGAAATCTCCCCATAGGCAAAATGAAATTCTATAGAGTACAATTAATATAGCAAAAAAATCTCAAACGAGTTCAGTTTTCAATTAAAATACCTCGGAAAGTCATTGCGACCGCTCAATTTTGTTAGGTGACAAGAACGTTCCCACAAAATTTCATCGAAATCCGCATCGAAGTAAACCAATTTTGTATATATTATTAATTTTGTTTTATTAGACATTGTTTTACATTTTTCTTTACAACAGTTTCTTATGTACTATGCTCGCAGTTTTCTTATTAGGGCTATAAATGAACGATATTTAAGGTGATCCAACCCGTGAGCAAACGAAGTAAAATTGGTAATTTGAAAAGCCTGATTGCTTCAAGTTAACTCCATAATATCGGCATGTTTGGCTTTTCGCTTTGTTGATAGTCATACTGGTACACAAAGTTCACTGAAGGGCAATCGAAAGTAAATGTGTTCGGTGGTATAAGTACATTTTTTTTCTTTTTTTGCCGGTAATTATACTGATTTCGATGATGTTATCATGCTGATTCTTGCTTCGCCTTTGCAAATTTCGGCGAGTAAATATTTCGCAGTGACCTGCAAACCAGCTTTTAGTTAATTTTTTTTTCTCCGCCCGGAAACTTGTTGATGCCGTTGACCATTTCGTTTTTCAGCACTGGAATAGATCATTCCATTCTTAGTTGGTGTAATTTTTGACGATATCAGGTTATTTTTCGCGAATGAGTTGCTGGAGTGTTTCAACGATGTTACACAAATTTTGCCAATACAATTTGGCCAGAGTTTTTGTCTACAGGATAGGTGCCTTCTACTATTGTATTTGGAGGAGCCTTTTGGTAAATAAGTACTTGAGCTCTTTCGTTTTCAGTTATTCGCGCTCTCATATTTGTTCTAAGTCATTTTGTTTTTGTATCGTGACCGATCTCGGTATACAATTTTCAGTCGCAGGTCAGAATTATTTATAAAATTGAATAACATACAATGGGTGCTTTTGCTTTGTAATACATCATAAAGAAAAAGTCTTAACGAAGATATATATAAATAGATTTATTAATACCGTACGATTATTGGCGCGAAAGAGAAGAGAAATTTTATATCTAGGTTAATTTAAATTTTATAGAACGCTCAGTGTTATCCTTGCACTGCTTTGAATTTTATTTGTATCTTGGGTGCCAGATTTCTACAAGAAGAGTTTGTAAAGTATAATATTACTTTTAGCATAATTTATTTTGCAAATACTCATCGTGCGAGCCCCTACAATAAAAACTTGCTTATGAAAACTATCTAACTGAGAGCATACGTTTTGGCTAATCTAAATTAGAAATGAAGAATTAGGTCAATGTTCATTTAAAATTGCCCATTGTCAATTCTATGTACCACTTTTATGCAGCTACTGTAACTGTAACTGTATTAGAACTACTATTACCAAAAGAAATTCAACGGAATTCGGAAGCATCTACACTAATTAAACGCAGATAACTCCATTTTTGTACTTTTATGTGGTTATTTTCTATCCAGTTAGAATTCTATAGGTCTAAGGAGTATGTTCTTACCAACTAGTTGTGACGGTTGCATCAGATTTTCTTTTTCTTTTGTGCATTGTTTTGTTGCATACAAATTTGTGGATGGTTGCACTTTGTTTTGTTTGGTTAAGATCAAAAGTGATCCCCATCCATGTCGTTATTCCTGAACGGGAAGTGTAATATTACACTCATGGCGCAGTCAATATCGTTGTCAGATTGGTAAGAAATCAACCAAAATATAATCGTTGATTAACCATGCAGGCCTAAGGCTAAAATGATATGATGGCCCCAATGTAATGACTTGTGTGGGAAAACGGAAGATAAAAATATACTGTTTCACGTAAAATTCTGAACGGGGAGCTAATCCTTTAAAGGTACCAATTAGGATACCATTTTAATTGGTATACGATGAAATACAATCATATGACAGCACTTAAATAGAGGTGTGTAAGCCTACACAACGCAAAATCAGTTTAATCTGTATTGTATACTAAAACTGCCTTAACAACATATCTTGTACATATTAGTAATACATATTGTAACAAACCATGCAAACAAAGTTACATTCAACGCGTGTTATTTCCTTTTCATTAAGTGTAGAACAATTCTTCTATCCTTTGCCATTGCAGAGTTCTTAAGCATCTAATCTACAAAGATAGATTTGTTAGCAAATGCACCAAATCTAAAAGCCAAATTTTTCAGCAAATTTTTCTACACTGCAAATCTAAGTGTGGCATTTCAACTCACAAAAAATGTGTAAGTTTTAAAGACTCACTTTTTGTGTATCAATCCTTAACGGATCAATCCCGTCATATAAGCGGCATGATCTTTTTAGTTAGTGGTACAATGCCGCCATATACTAAGCAGCATTGCACTTTATTTGGGTAATGTCGCGTATATGGTGTTGAAAATAGTTTTATTATTTTAGAGTTTTTCATATTGCTATCTTTTAACACGTTGACCGCGACGATGAAATTACTGTATTTGCCGCTCAGCCGGCACACAATGGGAGAGACAATGCACACAAAGATAATGAATTACTAGATGGGACACTCGTGACGTACTCCCTTATCTTTTTTCGACCTTGGTCCCGTTAGCACACCGGCCTTGCAGATTTTGCTAAAAGTGGATAGTAATAAAGGGCTCACTCGTGACAGAAAGACAAAAATTTAGGAGGAGGCGGAACGAAAACGAAAATCACGTTTCACCACCCAGAGCAGCGCACATGTTCGCATACGTTTGGCTCGCCTTTCAAAATGCACAGTGAAAAAATGTAAGCAGCCCGCATCCGTATACATGCTCTGAGTGTACTACCTGCCTGTTCCCCATTCTCAATTCAGGATTTCCCTATGCTGGAACATTGCCTGGGAACGGCACTAACACCATGCATGCAGAGGCACACAGCGAGCCCGATAGAGAGTGTCCCATCTATTAGTAATTCATGATCTTGGAATGCACACGTACATACCTCTAAGGAGCGATCAGTTAGAAGAAAGTCACGGAAGTGTACAGCTCATTTGATAATAAAAAATTAAGTTTATTTTTCAGAATATTTTTTGCGCTTATTGGTCTTATCCAAAAATGTTCGAAAGAGAAGACGATAGTGATACATCAAGCAAAGTATCTTTATCATTTAAACATCGTCGGGTATTACGGTTATCATCAAAAGATGATAATTCATTAGAAGAGGAAGTGCAACTTGAGAATAATAGAAATGGCATAGGTGCTAATGAACCTTGTAATCAAAAGGAATAGTTTGATCCAAAAGGCAATCAAGCAAGCATTGTGTCTTTTACGAGTGCCTCCGGAGCTAAAAAAAAAAATAATGAGAAAGTGCAAAATTGTGAGAAAGCAGAAGATTTTTATGCACTTTTTGTAACTGACGAAATATTTGAACACATCAGTGAGCAAACAAACCTTTATGCTGCTCAATCAAGAATCGAATCTAAATGTACGAATATATGGACCGCAACTAATAAAAGTGAGATACAGGGTTTATTTGAACTAATAATATGGATAGGAATGGTGAAACTTCCGTCTTTACCTCTCTATTGGTCTCAAGATCCATTATTTTCTCAAAAATGCCCGCGAACAATAATGAGCAGAGATAGATTTGAAATCCTCATGAGAATGTTGCATTTCGCAGACCGTCTATCATATATATCATAATATTCAATTTATTATGGACGAATTGAATAAAAATTTTCAAAAATCTTCTGCTGTGGTCACGAATGCACATACAATTTTCATGTATACACCGGAAAAACTCTTGACAAGGAAAATACAACCCTATCAAATGTTGTACTGTCGCGTTCAACGTCTTAAATGTATTAAGCCAGATAGACTTCTTTAGTCGCTGCTCGTTTTTTATCTATGTTATCTCTTCATATAACAAATAACTCAGACTGACGGTAAGTAAACTAGAAATTATTCCGGAACGTTAAGGGTTAAATCAATTTATTAATACGGACTGCATTAATTTTACATACATTGTACTATGTATTTAAAATGTATCATTTAATTTGCACTATGTTCTTAGGTGATATTTATGCTAAAATTTACAGAACATAATGAAAAATGTGCTAAAATAACTCATAATTATACAAAGCATAATAGGTAGAAATAAATTCAGTTAAGTAATAATTAAGTCAAATTTTTACTCAATATAATTCATGTATAGAATTGCAGAAGCCAGTATATACCCAATTTCATAAACCAATTTCTGGACTTCTGTGCAAGAGTAAATGAGGAATGGAGAATGTGGAATGAGGAATGGAGAATGTGGAATGGGGAATGGAAGATGAAGAATAGGGAGTGCAGAACTGGGCTTTAGAAATGCGGACTGAAAGGAGACATTATTGATCACTATCGTCTTTTTGTAAATGCAACTTTATAAAATATTGACCCTCTCCAATCCTTTGTGAACTTTTAAATTATATATTATTTGATTTATTCGGTTATTTTCGACTAAATATTTCCTTGTTTTATTTTAGTTCTTAAATTTCTTATTTATTATTCGACTAAATAGATTCGAATGACAGCACAGACTTTATATTTTTTTAAAAAACAATACATTCCTAAAATTTATATAAATCAAATCATTACTTTCTAATACAATAACAATTAATTTTTGCTGCCATGCAAACAATCAGCCAAACAAAGACTGTCCTAAGCTTTTTATTCACACTAAAACAATTCCGACTAGATTTGCAAAGAAAACGGAAAAGGAAAAGCTCGTGATGAGGAACAAGTCGAGATGGAAACCGAAACCAAGATGAGCACCACACAGGCTTGATTAACTCAGCTATAGGGTAATTAATTATAGGCATAATTTCAATACACCATAAACGTGTAGAAACATTTGCACACATAAACATGTGATACTTATGGTACTCAGACGAAAATGATCAAAAATGGACTACACTAAAATAACAGTTGTATAACAAAATTGATATAACGCACTTGAATCAGTTGTATAACAAAATTGATATAACGCACTTTTTTTTCAGTTTCCTTCAGTTTGTTAGTGTTCATTTAGTGTTTCATTTATGTATGAAATAACCACCAAGGCTTCGCCTATAGGCCTGCATCAGAGTATCGAAATTTTCGATGACTTTTTCCATTAAAAGCAGATCAATGACCTCAATTTCGGCTCTAATGTTGTTTTTAAGTTGTTTATGGGGAATACAGCACAGATTTTTGACTTTTTGATACTTGGAAACAATTGTCATTGGGTATCACCAGAAGCAAAAGAATCGAAAGTTGAAAGAACTCTATTTTGTTCACACCTTTACTAAAAATTGATTTTGAAGTGTTGAATCAATTCTATAAGCGAAATTAATTTGTTTATGTAGTTTGTTTTCACGTCTCAGCACTTTGCGTGATATATTCTAGAAACTAAGAGCAAAAAATTTCGAAAGATATCGGACATTAAAAGGAACCCTAAATCCATAATGAGGTTTACCTGTACGTTTGACAGTGAATGAACTTTTAGAAGATGCCTTTTTCAATTGGCTTTTACAAAAAGCGTTTACTGTTCAAAAATATACATATGCGCATGTCAGTGAAACTCTGAATGCATATGGTACATGTATGCATGTTAATATTGCTTTGATTTTATCACATAATCGATCATCCGGATTTCTGTTTATCCGGACCACCCTTGGTACAATTTAATTCGTTTAATCAGGATTCTACGGCAGTTTCCTCATTCTATGCTATGAAATTTTCTAAGTGGGTATAAATATTATATATCGACTCGTCCAACGAAGACTGCAGTAAGTCCAAATTTCGACATTTTGAGTTATGTGCACCAATAAGTAAATTAAGACGATCTTTTTCATGGCAAAGGGTCAAATATATCAAAACAAATAATATGCAAACAATATTGCAACATTTCATTTAATAGTATCTCAGATTCATTCAAGATTTCCATGGAAAAACATCGTATCTTGAATATTGAGTTACTGCAGTCTTCGTTGGACGAGTCGATATGTTGCATCAAGGTATATTGTGTTATTTTTAACTTTTATCATAAATGATAGTTATTCAATACATTCGGTATAAAGTCTTTTGCAATTTATACGGTTTTTATGTAGATAAGAACTGATTAAAATTAGATCAAAATTTTTTTTACAGTTATATATATTGAGGCAAAACATGTGGAATGGAAATCATGTAAATACCGTATTATTATTGGTGCAACCATATTCAGCCATTCAGGAAATATTTCACTCCTGATCCTCCTAACTCGTATATTTTGAGGAATCGCATATCATATTACTTGAGAAAATCGCATATATTCCTCGATTACGTCAATTTACCCCCAAGGGTATACAAATCTCATAAATATTTCATATTTAGTCCTCTGAGAATGTATAGTAAATTGGGCATAAGAAATATGATTGTCATCATCAATGAGGAAGTGTGTAGAGACTTCCAACTTGGTGTCCGGATAAGTAATTCTGCAAAGCAATGGCAGTCAGTGAGATCTCCAGGAATCCTTGTGTTCCTCTTTAATTTCAACAAAAAAAAAATGTGGATTTTCAGACCCCATGTCGCAACTGTCGCAGGAATGCCGACGACGGTTAATGCACATATAATCCTATAAGAAGTAGTATATAGATATGTATATACATTCGACGTGACAGGAGTATGTGGTAGTAGACTGCAGCAGTTTTGAAGGGAAATGCTAATGGTCTGCTTTCACGAAAATGCAGCTACATAAGTCTTGACAATTGGTACAACGAGGGCCTTTTTTAAGGAGACTGACTCAGATAACTGGAAGCAATTATTGCCTTCTTATAATTGTTAGAACTATTCAGTTTTAGGGCGGAGACGCAGACACTAATTGCGTCGCTCAAATGCACTCCGTAAATCGATTGTGCAGAGTTGGGGAAGGGTGCGAGCATTTCAAGTCTATATTTAGAATTCAACTTGCATCTGTTCGACTTTTCCGAATGCTCTCTTCCTTACAGTCTGTTCCCCTGGAGGTAATCATTTATCATTTCTCGACACGCGATAAAACATTCAATGTTCACTTCACCGTATTAATCGTTGTGAAGGCATCTCGTGCGAAGCCTGCAATAGATAATATGTGAACATGCGCATAATAGTGTCTATGGTCCTTGCCAGGAGATTGCTGCTGCTTAAACTTAGGCCGTGCAATAAAGTGCTTATGTGTTTTCTTTCTTACGATCTCCCCTCACTTTTGACGTTTTAAGCCCTAAGGAGAATTCTAAGTATTTGTCGGTTTGGTCTCTGCCTTTTCACCGCTACCTTGTATCGGTCCGATTATGCTGTATCCAAGAAAATACAATCCCACTGCAGCTTCCGAAAAATATGAAGTATTACTTATGCTAGGGTAGAAATAGCCTGTCGGCTAATTAAATGGAATCTCATATATTTTTTACAGTTCAAGAACATATGAAAATAGATTTGTTCTATCTAAAATGCCTCTTTTGAGAACTTTATGACCGGACATAGTTTTACCATCGCTGCCAGACTTTTATCTCGTAAATAAATTTTCCGAAACGAATGTAGCAGAGCTTTTCACGATGTGCAGAAGTTGGTCTAAGCAACAGCATGAATTTTTTTTGTAATTTTATGTAATAATTTTTGTTATTTTACCATCTGGAAGTCAAATTACGGTTAGTTACGGTTTTTATATCGAATATAAGATGACGTTGTCGAAGCATATAACTTTTACGACTTTCGAAGTTTTTTATCACATCTACGAGTACAAGATGCAAATCAATGCAATCAAATTGTAAAAAAGGCAGAACCATATGAAATAACGTACACAATGAAAAAAAAAATAAATAAATAAACATAAATGTTTTAACTATTTTTCAATAATAATTGGCTCCACGTCATTAATTTAATTTGGTATTATACTTATATAAAAATACGTTGCATACATTTGCAAACATATTACAATAATTGATGATCAAAAGGTTTTCTTTTTTTCTGGGCACATAGTTTATTCAGCTATAAATTAATTAGACATAGTAGATGAAATATTTTTATTATACAATACTTTATCAAATTAAAAAACTGAACATTGTCACTCATTGTGAACTCAGACGAAACAAATCCAAAGGAGTTTGCAAAAACTTCTTTTGAATTCCTGAAAAAAGATCCTAACATTCTTAAAACATAATTTTAGTGACCCTTCAATTAGTTTTTCCACATAAAACGACGAATTTTGCAATCTATTTATTCTAAAGTTGTTAAATTTGGACCAAAAACGATGTTACTTGTTAGTGTTTTTTTTTTTTTTTTTTTTGGGAAAAAGAAAACTTCTACTTTGCCTCATGCACCATTTTTGGCAGACATGGCTACTGTAACTTAGACTGTAACTGTGTAACTGTAGAAAGCTTATCTTAAAACTCAAGAGACCATTAATGAGATAAAAGCAGAATTTCTGAAGATACTGAACGCCATACCAAAAAGTGATTTCTAGAAATGCTTCAAGATTGAATAAAGCGTTGTCACAAGTGTATTATACCGAGACTTATATTATATGTAACTATTGTCATTTCATGCGTTCCTGTCCTCAGACATTCTTTGTATCCATCAATATTTACCCCTCTGCAATGTAGATGTAAGGCCATTCACGAAGACGACCGAATGCAACCAACCTTACCAGAATTGCAATTGTAACTAGAACTAGTACACGGAAAAAAGGAATAGTATATAAAGCATTTTTGATATGTTTGTACATTTTACACAGTAACTGTATTTGCAAGTATCGACGATGTGTATTTGACAAGTTTAAAAACAACGAATTTTTTTTAGCAAAATATATTGAAGAATTGTTTGTTTTACAACCAAATTGTATTCGAAACTAAGAAAAAGCGTTCACAACTTTTTTATACTGTTTTTGTTTTTACAATGAACGTGTTAAATTAGTACAAAGTTAAGGCTTTAAGAAATTGTAATAAGTACCTGCAAAATGATATTGAAATAATTGAAGTTTTAACCAGTGAAAATTTTGTTGCAATTTGAAAGTAATTTCTTAACAGAAATAAATTGTTTCTAAGGTTCTACTAAAAATTCGGTGATCATATTTACAGTCATATGCATCTTTACTTTAGTTTTTAATGTATTTACCGCAAGTTTACCGTGCATTATCGATATGATCGACTTTTGATAATTCTAGCCAAAGGTTAATTCTGGACCAAGTTGCAATATAAAACAACAGTAAAAATTGTTAGTTTATTACTTTAACTAGTGCTTAATAGAATTGTAAACGCTGGCTTCGTTGTCTGTTTTTATCAAACCTGATAAACCGCATAATTTGACCAAAATCACTCTTGTTCATGGTTTTTCAAAAAAAAGGCGGGACCCCATTCCTTGTTCCATAGATATGAGATGCGGTAAGGTTCCATTTACTTTCCAATACTCGAGAGGCTTCTTCTTCTGTGCTCCATTACACGATTGTCAATACCCAAAGATAATGCAGTTCTCACTTGCCCTTCATAATATTATGTTTGGCATATGCTATCGGGCCTACAAGTTCCCTAAAATTGGTATAAATTAACGCCCGTCTACATAGGTGTTGAACCTTGTTCTAATTTTTGCCAAATTGTACAATCAGCCGCAATTTCGGTACATCGGTCTTCCACATCATTTTCACTTTTTGAACTCGATAACGGTCTTTTTCGCTTTTGTCGTCTACGTATGAGTATATTCAAAATATTCTCGTCTTCACTTTCTTTACCTGAGGACTCACATTCGTCCATAGTGTCAAATGAGTCATCATGTTGTTCTATGATATCCACTTCACTTTAGATAGTTTTTCTTCACTAAATTCCGAACACTCTTCATCTATGTTATTTTTAATTTCCAATGATTTCAAATATCTTGAATGTTTTGGCATTTGTGGGATAAGAATTATTAGTTAAATAATGAAATAAGAATTCTTGACTCGCAAAATAGCACTATAACTTGAAATGTTTACTGTAATGCTCGCTTGGAGTACAGGGAAATTCGCTATTACTTCGTCAGCCAAAAACAAATATAATGCAATACAGAAAAATATGTGACGCAATAGCAAAAATGCCTAATGCAATGGTTTTGTATCACAACCACACATACAAATCTTTATGATATCACATGAATCTTTGCTCAGGTCAAATGAGGCGCTGCGGTTAGGGCAAATTACATATATTTCTCGGTAAAAAAATAAACAAAAGAAGAGTAAATATTAAAAAATACATTCGATGTATTTTTTAATAAAAGTAGTAAAGGCAAATGGCGATGTGATAATGTTATTTACAAGAAATTCTGACAAAAAGTTTAAAATGGGTCTTTTGAACCGTTGTGGTAAGTTTAGTGTTAAATTAATTAAGTTCCAGAACAAATTCTTTTTATTATTTTTTTAAAATATTATTTTAATTCTATTATAATGTCAAAATTTCCCTATGTAATATGTGTTTAAAAGTATCTCTAAAAGGCTTTTCATGGCTAATTTTCTTTTCGTAGTTTGTCCTATTTTATTATGTGAGCTGTATTATCTTTAACCATTTGATGATAAATAATTTTACAAAACAAGATGTTGACTGCGAGTCTCTAAAGGTTATGACATATGCTGACATAAAAGAGATTGAACAGTTCACTGACCGTTACTCAGCTTTGGATCTTGGAAAAGTGCTTAGTCAGTCAATCTTAAAAAAGGTTTTTCGCTACGTCATCGTGTCTTCTCCGCCATCTGAGCCTTTGTATAATTAGTTGGGTTAGACACAAATTTGAGTATTATTTCGAACCCGCCTTCCCGTTCCGTTGTTGGATCGTAAATTTCGCAATTTTCCAGACATTACTTGTATTCCAAAAGCAGGCATACGAATAAGATTTCGCGAAAAACTTAAAAATTGGCAACGAATAAATGTAATTTTAAGTATAAGATACGTACAATATTTCACAAAACATTCTTTAGAGTTTTGAAACAGAAAACTCCACAGCATCAACAGACCAAAATATAAACTTTTTAATTATTTAAGAAAGGATGGATTATAGTCTGATTCATTACTAATCATTGGCTCCTAATTTACCTTCTGGTTTTAAATGTAGATTCTGCTAACACTATAAAAGTAATTAAACTCAATATGCGCTATAATTTAAAAATTTCCTTGAATTACCTACTGTCTTTGAAACAATCATGATTGAAAGGCTTAACAATGCACAAGCGTTTAAAAAATTTTGTTCAAGACTCTGGAAAAATAAGGTACAAACATTTAAAAATAAAATAATTATACATTATTTCATATATGTTAATTATATTAAAGTCAACAACTCTTTAGGATCGCATGCAGCTCAATATAGTATAGCTGCAACTTACTGCCAGTTTCCCAGCTTAGGTTTTGAGTACAATTCTTCGTTAAATAATATTATTATTCTAAAGTTTTTCTATTGTCCCCACAAAACTAATAATGTAAATGAAATGGTCAAAGATAGTATTGATCTCTTTATTTATTATTGTTATTGTTATTATTATACAGAGGTGTGGTCCATATGGTGGGCACTTCGACCAAATACGGTATTTTTGACAAGACTCCACTAGTAAACGATTCGCTACCCTAAGGAAAATTAAAAGGTCCTTCATAAAACTCAGGACTCAGGAACTCCTTGCTAAAAGTCAATCTTTTAGTCCTTGTTAGACCCAGGCAGTCACACAAGATGTGAGCTGTGGTTTCCACGCCTTCTAGACATAGTCGACATTCCATGCCAACAGACAGACCTAATTTATGTAGGTGATATCTCAACCCGTAGTGGCCAGATAAATAGTCCACCAGCAGACTGAGATTGCTTTTGCTTAGGGTGGTGTTGTTGGAGTACACATTGGGTGTAATAAGCTCTTTGGCTTAACTCCACTGCATTGTCTCAGTATGGTTTGCTGTTTTTCCACCATAGATTTGGTCAAGGACCAGCAGTTGGGTTTAAGGCCTTAGTGCCTACATCAAGATCCTTCTCTAGCCAATGGACTACTTCTTTTCCCTAAACGCCATAGTGCCCCCGTTCCCAAACGAGTATAACGCTGTTTGAGACAGCCAGACGTTGAACAGAATCGAAATATTCCTTGACGAGTTTTGAAGAAAAGTGCTATGAAGGCCGCTTAGCTATCAGAGAGTATGTTAATGGTGGCTTCCTTAAGTCCTTTACTAAGGTTAAGATTTCGATGGCATAGATTTCAGCCTGGAAAACGCTGGGCCACTTGCCATTACAATCGAGACATTTTTTGGGTCCATAGACACCAGCTCCAGTGCCGTGCTCTGTTTTTGAGCCATCATTATAAAGCTACAAGAAGTTTGACTGAGATCCTCGCCATTGCGATCCGCGCGTTCAGGGATAAGAATTTTGAATATCCTACACAATCACAATTTCTTGGGTCATGTAATCCGATATGACTCAGACCTTCGTGTTTCGGAAGTGCTTTAGAATGTTTATGGAACCTTTGTCAGTGGTGGGCGCATTTGATGTAGCCTGCACTTTCAGAGCACTCATAGCGGCTGTTTTTAGAATGAAAAAGTGCAGGGGAGCGAGTCCTATTATTGCCTCCATGGCAAGTGTAGACTGGTCTGCATAGCTCCAGTGAAACAAGCAAGCCGTTGCAACCTGTTACATTTTGAAATTGCTGGCTGCTCTTGAACTTTTGGCTACAAGAAGAGAGCGGCATGGGTGACGATTGGTTTTACAATAGTATTATAGGATCATCTTCGGATTGAAACACCAAGTTCTACCGAAGAGTCTCCCTCCTACATGCCCCCAAGGCTATAGTAACCTTGTTTAGGATATTGTTCAGATGGGTACTCCAGTTTAGATCTTAAAAAAAAGATACCAACCCTAATCTTCCCAGTTCTTGGTCTTATTTTGTTTGGCCAAACTTTGGATTGAATGAAATGCTAATTTCTGAAACATTACTTCATGAAACTTTTACCATTACTATTTGAAGGTCTCATTTCTTCAAATGATGAAGTATAGGCCTATTTTATAACATTATTAGGAATATTTGATATAATATTGAAATTGGGTTTTCTGGAACATCAGCTGATCGCTGAACTATCATCCCAGATATATGGTATTACATTATGAACGAATCAATTTCTTGTAATTATTAAAAGAAATTCAAAACTGTTTAAAATTTATATTAAATTTTTGCTACCTCTGCAGATATTTTTGCAATAAGATTTTCTGTTATACACACTGACATGAATTCTAACCTGCATTATAATATTGATGGTGATGTTGAGGCTAATAAGTTTTTCTTTAACAAAAAATACATTTTTATCCACAAACCTGCATAAGCTATCTAATGGAAAACTTGTAACTAGAATTAAACCATTTTTAGAGATCTCTTGAATGTATTAGTATGCAATATTTGTTTAATACTTTCATAATATAAAATATTCCAAAATGCAAGACAGAAAAATAATAAATAATTTAAACCTATTTATTTCAAACAAATCTAATGTACATTATCTGCAAATAATACTAAGCTGTATAAATAAAGTCATATGTATGCTTACTAGTGAGTAAGATTTATTTATGTTTGTAAAGAACTAAATAAATAATTTGAAAAACTTAAAGTAATTTTTTATTTTTAAAATATTTAAATAAATATTAGCAAATTTCAGAGTAGAGTGTGGGCAATTCCCAAACCTTCATATTATAAAAATTCGTATCAAAATATAAGGTATACACTTTGCTTTTGTTGTAATATTTGAAAATCAATAAATTGTTTTACGAACTACGAATATTAGGTATATATAACTGTCACATTATATGTTTTTGTTACTATATACTTGGGTTATCATAAAAGTGTTGCAGCTACAGCGACCATGAGTATTTCAAAAATTGTAGAGAGGTAATAGCTACAATGAAGATAGAACCATTAATATGGTCATGAAATATTCCTGTAAATACTACGATAAAAATTATGTTTATTCAAAAAGACTCTCGCAATATTATTCAGCTAACGGTATAACATGTTACCATCAACTGCACCACATGTTATCAACAAACTGCTAAGTAACTTTTTCTATCCTATGAAGCTGGAAGATATGTTGTTGATGCAGCTGTCTGAATCCATGGACACTGATTTAAAAAAGGCGATTTCATTATTTGTTGAAAGAAGAGTATTTTATGCAGCAGAAATGGGTGAGAAGCAAAGCATACAAGAATGGGAATGGGATATGTGAATTTAGTAATTTATTAGAGGCGGTCTGACGGAACAAGTTCTTCCTATGCTTGAAGAGAGGAGCGATCCATGCTTTTCTCCCAAAAGACAATGGAATTAACCTTCAGCAAGGTGAACTTAAGGGTGGTGAACTGAAGGCAGCTGAAATGCAGTGCAAGTAGCAGAAAATAATAAGAAAAGTTTTGATTCTAAAATGATATTGTCATGTATGTATGTACACGTTCTGGCTGTAGGAATCATAAGTAAAAAAATTGTAAATATAGAAGTTTAGAGTGGTACCACTGCGGGAAGAAAGGTAAGATGACCTTTTTAAGGTTTTCACGGATAAAAAACAATAAAAAAATCGAAACTTATTGGTTCTATTCCAATAGCGCAAAATTTATATATCCTCAGTGCCAAACCGCGAATGTTCCGATAACTATCAATATTGAAGTAAACGCAAGATTTGGTTTTGGGGTAAGGTTTGATGTCGTATTACGGACATTCTATTACTAGTAGGTTTACTAGGCATAAACCTGAGTCTGAGAGGCGATTAATAATTAATGATTCAGTTGCTGAGGACAGTGGGAGAGAGATACCGTGGAAGCCGGGTAAGGTTTAAATCACCTAAAACTAAGATATCAAGGAGATTGACAAGGAGTAATAAAGCGTCAATTGCTTATAGATAGGTGAGTGTAAATGGAGTCTGCTTATTAGAATATGCAGATGTGGAAGGAACGGGATTAGAGGTATGGATGAATTTCAGCAACTTGAACGAATAAAATTAAGGTATTTCATGGGGATGACCAGCTTGAAGTTGGGAAATATATGTTTTTAGTTGCCAGTTGGAGAGAAACGGAACCTAACTAGATAATCAAGGCTTAGAGGTAGTAAATACAGTTGACGTCAGACTTGGGAGGAGTGACGTTGGAATTAAGGATACGTTTACACGAAGGGGCGAAATATTTGATAGTATTAGGTTGGTTGCCATGCTTAGAACTACGGTGAGTAATAACTGATGGAGCCAGAAATATCTAGACGGGGCGAGAACTAGGAAGCTTGCAGATTGTTTAGAAGAAGAGATTTTCCTACAATTGAACGGCGTAAAATTGTTGCTTTAAGAAGTTCTGTGTGACGAAGAGCACCCCTAAGAAGAAACGAGGAAGAGCTCTCAAGTGTGGGAACATTTGTAGTGGTAATACCGAACATTTTTATCGTAGGAGCCAAGATCAACGACCGTGTGCCGGTAAGGAATGCTCGGTTTAGTCGATGAATCAAATGCAGCATTAGCTGGGGAATCAGGCAGGAAGCACGTCAGCGTTAGACACACCAGACGCGATAATCTTATCCGAAGGAGAAATAGGGAAGAATGTGTAGCAATTGAGTAATTGAGGCTCACCGTCGAAACACGAGTGAAGAGATAGCTAATGATATCCAGAAGCTTTAAGTTAGCTACGATGGTCGCAGAACAATTACCAAGTATGCTCGTAACTTGTAATGGATGGGGCACATCGAGACAACGAATGCAAAATGCAAATCTTTTAGAGAACTCAATGTTACCGACAATGTAGAAGGGAGAAGGTATAAGTTCTCAAGAAGAACTTCGGTGCTGGACTCGGCGGAACACGCTCATAATTTAAACAACATTTTCATTGATCACAGCGATATAATCGGAGATCGATTGAAATCGGCCTCAGTTAAAAACAAGATATTTAATCTTACTGTCTAAGAGCGACTATGTACATATTTTGCAAGCAGTTGCCCTATGTTGTATGTTTACAAGACTAATTAGTTTTAAATTAATCTGTGCTGCCATCTGAGCTGCGATCATGTGTTACATCTGAACTATGAACACGATTCCAAAGTGAAGAAATACTGATTCCTGCAGTGATGCAAATGCAAATCTCGCGATGTTGATCACGTTTCTTCAAAATGTTAACAAGACTAAATGCTAACAGATTAATATTGTTTTCTAAAAGCGTTAAGACATGTTTCCAATAAAATTTGTCAGATAAATTTTGAGTTATCGCTTACACAAATTTTGATATTCGATAAGCGAACGTAGTCAAGCGTAGATAAACAGGTTTATCTCACTGACTGTAGGAGTATAAATACTACTACTAATTTCGCTTTACTAATATAATAAATAAAGTAATATAAAAAAAAATATTGTAGTAGACTGTGGAAATTAAAAAATGGTACACTTTTTCAAATTTGAAATTTTACCAATTTTAAGGGGCTATATAAATTTTCTGAACCCTAAATTCCATTGAGAAATAATTTGCTAAAATAACATTTTACTGAACATTAGCAGTGTTTTCGCGCAAATTGTGCAACAACTAAATCAAAATGACTTATTCAACTATGTAATGGATATGGTTTTCCAAATCCTACATCCACCACATCGTCAACCTTTTAACTAGTACTACTAGCAAGAATTATATTTACATGAATATCTTGTTGTATCTTCAAATTATTTCAAAAATAAAAACACAATTCTTAATTTCTAGTTTTCGAAAGTTTCGTTTTATTTGAAAATAGTTAACTTGAAAATGATTTCATTTAATGTGAAAATGGTTTCATTTAATTTAAAAAAAAAAATAATACTAGAAAATATAAAAAAGATGCGCCCCTTTTTGGTTTCTGATTTTGTAAAGAGCGAAGCTAATCGAAAGAAATTTTTGCATTTTTGAAGCATTGTAAAATATTATTTTAGTGCAATATGCGCAAAAATAGGTGATAAGTGAGATACCTTATATGGAACAATCCAAATACTAATAAGTGAAAGAGGATGAGATCATCCCCTTTTCTGATACCAAATCGAGAATAAAACCAATTTATTTAAGCATCTGTGCCAATAGCATCTAACAAATCAATTCTTGCTCAGCCTACCCATAAAGAGAGCAAAAAAAGGCCACAAAATAAGGGCCATCCATTGGATAACACCCCTGTCACTCTCTGGCGCGATATTTATCACACCGGCAGAAAATGTGACGGATATTTCGTACGTAAATTGTAAGAAAAAATGTAAATGGTTATTTTTCGTTTCAAAATGTGAGGGAAGTCCTTTACTGGACCCTTTTCTTCTGGAATGGTTCGGACTTTATTACATATTTATTATCGCACATCTAAAGGTCTCAGTTAATAGTAGGGAACGTTTTTGTTGATGCTAAGTGGGCTTATGTTTGTAAGTACTCTACTCAGCTACCTAATCCCTGGTCCTTTTTACGACTCGCAGACCTTCTCAATGTTCAATTATTTATTTATTTTTTTATCTACTAACTCTTTCTCATTTAATTTTCTTTTCCCTTTTATTAAAAAATTACTATCATCATGATTTTCGAACAGTCGAAACTAGCCTAGATTTTAAATATGAATACCTACTCTTATACGATCTATAGTATACCTTCTACTGAAAGTTTTATTAATTTTAAATGTACTGCCATAGGACGCCTTATAAGTAACATTATTTTGTATAATTGAACTAAAAGCTTACGAGAAAATAGAAAAGTGCCACTCAGAGAATTTATCGTCGTTTTAAGGAATAGAATTATGTAACCTCAAATGTACATAATATAATCTTTTTCGAAGATTTACACTCGGCATTATACAGACTTGAGAATCTCTTTTTAGATTTTTTAATCTTCTATCATTTTTGTTTTTCTTCTAATTACCCCTTTGATGACCGTAGAATGAACGTGAGCCTCTCATCTGGTATCTAAAATACAACGTAATTTTGATACCTTATTTTCGCTTAGATGGGATGTCTTTACATTAATGCTATTGACTGATTAGGAGAGGTGTTTTTTGATAGGAATTTTGATTTTAAATGGTGTTTTTTTAAGAGCTTGAGTTACAAGACAGATATATTGTTGGAGTGAATTTTTTATTATTATAAATCTAACTGTATGGCGTCAACGATGACTTGAATATTGGCTTCCAATGTTTCAAGAGTTGCTGGTTTGTCGGCATAAACCAATGATTTAACATGGCCCCATAAAAAGTAATCGAGAGGCGTTAAGTCGCACGAACTAGGGGGCCAGTTAACAGGACCACTTCTGGAAATGAAGTTGTCACCAAATTGATTTTGCAATAAATTGATGGTTAAGCGCGATGTATGGCAAGTTGCGCCGTCTTGTTAGAACCAAATGTCGTCGATGTTTAGCTGATTAATTTTTGGAAACAAAAAATCAGTCAGCATGTCTCGATAGCACTCGGCAATCACCGTAACGGCAGCTGCTTCCTGATTTCGAAAGAAATAAGGACCGATAATGCCGCCAGCGTGCAAACCACACCAAGTCAATTTTAATGGATGTAATGGTGATTCGTTAACGGCATGAGGATTGTTTTTGCTCCATATACGGCAATTTTGCTTATTCACGAAGCCACTTAACCAGAAATCAGCTTCATCACTAAACACAATTCTTCGATAAAAATACTCATCTTCGGCCAGTTTCAAATTAGCCCAATCAGCAAAAATGCGACATAAAGGATGGTCATTTGGCTTTAATTCTTGCACCAGCTGTATTTTCTAGGCACGTAAGCCAAGATCCTTACGTACAATTTTCCACGTAGTTGAAGGACAAAGGCGAACAAGTTGAGAACGGCGACGAATTGACATTTCGGCGTCTTCTTCAACACTTCGCGCTACAGCAGCAATATTCTCTGGTACGCACATTTCTTTGTCTTGTTGATGGTTTTGAATCGAGAAGAGTATAATTAGTGCGAAAACGATCAATAACTGCACGAATTGCTTGCGCACTAGGCCGATTATATAAAACCGTAAAATGGACGAAGTGCTCTATGAACTTCGCGAACAGATTTATTTTTTTCAAAGTAAATTTCCACAATTTAGAAGCGTTGTTCTTAAACGATGCATTAAACGATTCATGATGAATTGTGAAACCTTATTGAACAGAAATGTCAATACAGTATTACATTCTCAACTGTCAAACCATAGATAACAACCGTCGAAATTTCTCATGCACCTAAAAAAACACCCATTACATTGACTGGTACTTCATTATGTAAGTTAATTTATTTTCAATATTACCTTACATAACATCCAAAAAAACTAAACTACTATAGTTTAGAAACTTCATGTCCATTTACATAACTTTGAAATAAAGCATTAAACTTACATAACTTTGAAATAAAGCATTAAAATTCAAATCAAGCAAAATATACATAAAAGGAAAAACAGAGATAAATTATAACATCGGAGAAAAAAATTATAAATAATATTTAGCGAATGAAAATGAGGAACCTGCATATATAAAATCAATAATAATTATGTAATAATAGTAATATGGAAGAAAATATTATAAAGGTCAAAAATATAAAAAAAAAACGAAGAAGATAAATGTTTTTAAACTATATGTGAGTTCTTTAAAGTAATTTGTAATTTGGTTTTCTCATTATTTCTCTCTTTCAACCCCTACAATAAAAAAAAACTGTATGTTGTATTAACTTACAATTTTATTTGAATTCTAGCAAAACATTATAAAATTACGCACTTTTGAAAATTCCGTAACATTTATATAATTTTACAACTAAGTCCCTAAAACTATTTATATTTACATTAAAGTGACGAACTATTCTTTTTTTTTTTTTTTTTTTTGTTGTAGCCTGCATTCAGATGACAGCCCATCAAAGCGAAATTATTATAATTAAAGCAATATCTTAAGTCAAATATATGGATCAAGTAAAATTCTCAATGCATTACCACAATCACTGCAAGACCTGAAAAGTGCAATGTATTAGCATTGCCCACGGCTACTGGGCAAACTCTCCAAGAATGATTACAATACTTATTATTCGAATTATCGACGGCGAAAAGTACGCACTTGTTTTGTGAAATCATATTATTCAATTCAATTATAAATTTTCTTCGTTTGACGTAAGTAAAAACTCTAAAAGGTTCCTTTAAAAAATTTAAAATAATTAAATAAAGAAACTTTATTTGTCATTTCGCGTGACAACTGCGTGCTTGTCGCTTTCGAAAAGCAGAATTCTACATATCATTTTGAGGACTTTGCCAAGCAGCGGTAGACAATGCTGAAATTTCCCGGGTAGTGCTGATTCGGCCCTTTGGATTTTATTCGTAACGTAAGTATGGGTGCCTTGGTAACTCAATTGTTAGCGCACTACTACCATCCAGAGGGTGCACTGCAAGTGCATTATTTTAACTCACTAAAATAAGAAATAGTAAATTTTAATAATACGCGAATTGTGAGTTAAAACAACTCACAACTGTGTGTCTTAAAATATCAGTTATTTTTTTGAAATAAATTACAATTTTACATGTTTTATGATTTACTCATTCCGAATGTAGCGCACTACAGATAGGCAGAAATTAATTCGTTAAAATTTGACTCAATATACCATATAATAATTCCCTTGTAGAATTGTAAGATTGTATTTAACAATTTAACCAATTCCTAAGTCCATACGCATGAACATGGGCAATACGATAGCGAAGAGGGAATGGGGAAAGAGGAAAACAGAATGTGGAATGGAGAATTAGGAATGCAGAAATGGGAAATGGGCAGTGCGGTATGGAGGTTGAGAGAATGAAGGCTTTTTGAAAATGTAGAGATATGAACTCACCTGCAATGGAGTATGGGCATAAATGCAATACACTAAAAACGTCAACAAATATTAAACTAATGTACGTTAACTAATAATACTATGTAATGAAATAAAAATGAATGAAAATATATAAAAATAAATAAAAAGTAACTACACTAAAATACGCATAAGAGAGATAAAATAACGCATTGGATTTTCAGTGTTTCCGTTTATAATCATGATCAACTGCGCTACGTGGTAGCATAATGGGGCAAAAATAGCCTAAGTGTGACTAGGCTTTCTAGGAATTCCAACTAAACCCTATCCTCCCACGAGAACACAATTTTACGAAGAGGACTTTTCCACGGTTTAGTATTTCCTTAGGCTTTATATTCAAAGTGCGACAACTAGTTTTCAGAACTGGGGCTATAAAAAGAGATAAACAAATATCTTTATTTATTAATTTATTATTATTATTTATTATTTTTGTAAAGACTACAACTCTTGAATTCGAACTGCAGCAGGACACAACTCAGCAGCACGCCCGATGGTGTCCAAGTAACGAGTACCGCGATAATAATGATGCCCATTCCCGAATCTGCCTAACCTTTTATACCTCTAACCTGGTCATAACTAAATCCTTTGGCGCCTAAACTATGCGCATGCTAGGACATGTTCAATTAAGAAGGTGCCTGTTTCCTATTTTGTTCGTTGCACATGTGCGAAGGATTTTATGGCCATGCACAGGGAACCTATGCTTCCCTTCTTAGAATTGCACAAAATGTGAATCGTACTTGTCAAAAGGGGTTCAGTTATTGTTTTTCCCTTTTAGCACTTAATTGCGAACAAAACTGATTGTGCCGATCCGTCTGAGTTATTTATTACCACAGACATTCGACGCTATTTGCAGATTATCATACTGCTGCTCGTCCTTACAAACACCCGTGCTGCTGAGAAGATATGCTACAATCTTTAATTTACTTATTCAAGACCAAGCGGGATTTTCCTGGTTTTTCCGTGACCCTTACATTTTATTTATTATTATTTAATTATAAAAGAAGCCGCACGGAGCCAAATCTGGTGAATAAAGCGGCTTATGAACACACAGGCTTGACAAGCACGAGACGCACACTGCCGGGCCAAAAGTCGACTAATAACTATGAAAAAATGCAAAAGTAAGCAACTGTCTGGATCTCAATATACCCCGCATATATGACAGATTCTGACCATCAAACTGAAAGATAATATGCAAAAATAATTGTTCGACTAACTGGAATGAATGCTTTGCTTATTTATTTGATATCAAAAAATATGATCCTTTGTGATTAATGTCATATCTTTGTCATTTGTCAACAGATTTGTATGAGGTTCGAATGCTTTAGAAAGAAGAAAAACGTAAGGAGACACAGACAGATGGTTCAGTTCTGAAAATTATGTATGTGTATGATGGTGCGTGCTTTAGTGGGCACGCCAAAATATGTGGGTTGAAACATCTGACCTACACAAACATTTTATTGTTTTATTGTCCTGCTTTTGCGTACAACGAACAAAACGTCCTCAAAAATTGTCAGACATGTTTGACACAGATAATTAATTTTAATTATAGTTGAAGAAAAGTCATAAGGTCAATGGAATATATTTTATTGCCGTAATTAACTTGTCTTAGCCAACCATACATGGGACTATCCCGACGCCTTATTACTAATATCTGACGGAAATTTTGCTATAAAAGAGGGTGAGTCAGAACATAGATCATAATTGAAAAATCCACTAATATCTATGGATGTTCTAAATTAAAATTTTTAAAAAATAGCCAAATTCATTTTTAAGGAATATGCCGACATAATTTACATCTACACAGACAGAAAAGAAAAAGAGGCTGTCCGGGAATACCAACGGAAATGCCCAAAACGACGGGTACCCCAAAGAAGGGTATTTTCTTGAACTTTCTAGAGGTTAAGAGAGACTTGAAGAGAGAGAATTGAACTGTAAGGGGAACTTCATATAGGACGGATCTACAATCAAACAAAAGTTTAACGGGGTCAAATCGCACGATCTCGGTGGCCAGTTCACATCACCTCCACGTGAGATGATCATGCCCTCAAATCGCTCCTGTAGAATGTCCAATGTGGCATGAGCTATGTAGCACGTAGCGCCGTCCTGTTGAAACCAAATGTTGTTGGTATCCATATCATCCAATTTAGGCCAAAAGAAGTTGGTAATTATTGACCTATAGCGCTCGCCGTTGATGATTATGGCGACCGTAAAATGGGCGAAATTGCGCGGAACGTTGTCCGAACAGAACATCCATTTTGATAAAACAATTTTATCATTTTCACGTGTTGTTGAACGCTATATCCGTCCATGTTGGTTTGGTAAAACAGGCTGAATAAACAACAGCCAATTTGACAGATATCAGATTCAGCAATATGGCCGTTATCAACTGTCAAAGTTCGGAAGTGCCTATTGGAAGACCCTTTATAGCACACAACCTTCACACCTTGGAACCATAGAGGGGACATGATTTCAGCATAACAAGAGAAAACACTGTCAAAACTACTTGAAGACATCTCTGGATAATATAAGTTGTAAGGTGTTTTATCAACACGATGGAGCACCAGCGCATGCTGATAGCATTGTGAAAGTAAAATTAAATGAACAATTACCCGAGCGCTGGATTGGACGAGGTGGATCGATTCCTTTGTCTTCTATATCTAAAGGCCATACCCCATTGGACTTTTTCTTCTGGGGAACGATAAAGGATGAAGTTTACTTAAAACCTGTTAACCAGAGAGGGATTAACTAGCAGAATTGGGGCTGCAGCGGCGAAAATACGGGAAAAGTTGGCTACAATACACTTTAAACAGGAAGTTAGAAGGAAGTTATTAGCATGCATCGAAAGTGGCGGAGGACATTTTGAGAAGTTTTTGTGTGCTATTAGTATTAATCTAAATCGGTTTTTCGGTTTTTGGGGTTAATTTTAGTTTAATTTCTTCAAAATTTGGCTTTTTTTATTTTACCAGAAAAAGTTGTCGACGATTTATTTCATAGTTTGTGTCTACTTAGCCACGTTGTACCTTGTTGCAAAGGCAACATGGCAGTTTAATAAGAATACTAAATAAGTATATTAATTCTCCCAAAGGGTTGAGATTGCCCTTCCCCCGTGCGCTACAGGAGGGTGGGGGTGCACTGCCTTGCAATTTTTATTTCGTCTAGTTCAGGTCTTTAAGACCACTCTTTTTAGCATGCCCATTAAACACCACCCTGTATAGTACCACAACATATTGCTCATTTTGAAAATGCAACACCTAGTCTAATTTTATTACAATTTTTATAGAATTTTATTGCAGATAAGAATAAATGTAAAGCTGGCTTGGAAATGAAATCAGAAAACACAACGATGATGAATGGCGAATTGAATGTTCCTTATTTTTAGAAATCAGATGGAAACATTTATAATTAAGCATTTTTCCACATGCTTCGATGACAACATTGTAGGAATATGGAGAAAATGTGATGGAATGCCACCTATTTTCAGAATTTTGAAGTAAAATATCCGACAAAATATAAGCAGAACATAAATTATTTCCATTTTACATACATCACGCCAACTTGAATGAACTTTCCTAAAAGGTCTCAAAATATTGGTGAGAACACCACAAGCTCAATTTGTACCAAATCATGTTTAAATTACGATTATGACGCATCTGATAAAATGTTATTTGAAGAATTTATAAGTCAATCGAAGATCTTGAAAGCTGACGCAAATGGCATAATTTGTCAATCTGATTCGAGGTAATATAGAAAGGCAAAATTTTGTCTGTCTGTTTGTAATTCGCGCAATCATATGATTACAACAATAGTAATTTCAATTGCTTTGATAACGTTGCGAAACATACTTTACTATTACAGGGTGGCCCATTTAAAAATTGGATTTTCTTTTTGTTATAAAAAAACGGCTCAATATTTTTCAATGGTTGAACATTTATTTGAAAGGTTGTTTTATGTTATTTACTTATGAAAAATAATTTCGGTCAAATGACCACCATGGCTGACTTGGCAGTAGCCCATTCGGCCCACCCAATTTTTGAGTACATTTTCGATTGTTTCGGGCCTTATGTCAGCAATAGAAGCTTGAATCTCCTACTTGAGGTCTTGAATTGTTTCTGGTTTGTTGGCGTAACATTTATCATTCACCGCTCCCCAATAATAATAGTCCAACGGCGTCAAATCGCAGCTTCTTGCGGGCCAAATCACATCACCATTTTTGCTGATTATGCGATTTCCGAAGATAGGGCGCAAAAGATCGATTGTAGCGTTCGATGTATGGCACGTAGCGCCGTCCTGTTGAAACCAAATATCGTCCAAGTTTTCGGCTTCAATTTCCTCGAACATTGCGCGGTAGCGCTCGCCATTGACGGTTATAGCGGCTGCGTCTTCATTTTCGAAGAAAAATGGGCCGATGATGCTGTCGGACCAAAATCCAAATTTTTAAATTACTGTAAGGCTAATTCGATAACATTCATTATATTACTAACAGATTTAAGTGAAGTGAATAACATGTATTTTGTGGGAAAAATTTTCAAAAATGCTATAAAAATTTCGAAATTTAGAGTGGTAGATCCAATATTATAAACTAATTTAAATCAATGCAACGATACAAGAACAAATACATACATATATTTAACACTTAAAACTCAAAATGCATAAAATGAGATAATAAACCCTTCAGATATGAACAAAATACACCCAGTGACAAACAAATCGCCGCACTCGCATTTATTGCGTTTTTCTTTGCAAAACATGATTAAGTGTAAATTTTTTTTGTGTTATTTGTATATTTAAATTTATTGGAGTGTTGTTGTTTTATTTATATGATAAATGATTCAATAACCTTTTTTGAATTCAAAAATAAAAGCAATATTTAATTCAAAAAAGTAAATGCAAATATGACTTAGAAATTGCAAAAAAAAAAAATTAATAATAACATTCTTTTTAGTACTATGTTGTTCTTCCTTTAGCTAAAAGCGGCAAGACTCCTAGGAATAGATTTTAAAGTTTTTCCAAAATTTCAGTGATATTTCCTCTAACCATATCCGCTCTATGAATTGATGTTTGAAGGCTTGTTATCGTAATCCTTTTAAAATATATACATAACTTACTTTTTGTGCTGTTTCGTTTTTCATAAGAGCTGTGTAGCTGGTAGTAATATTGCTCTGTTATCAATTAAATTTTGTTCTAATATTGTATTGTTGTGCAATGCTTCAAGTCATTTTGCATCTCTAAATTAATAAACAAACCAAATGATATGAGCTTAATATTCAAAAAATTAAAAAGCGAAGACTGTGCTATAAAAGAGAAATCAAAAAATTCATCGCTCAGCTTGGTGTATATAGAAAAAGAAAATACGACTCTCCTCTTTAGCATCTATTTCTAACACCGTTGCGTCTAATATAATTACTACTACTACTACTATCTGAATATTCTACTATTACTGCTCTAACCTCTGATAACTGAGGATGCACTGGAAGCACTGATATAACGAATGCATGTAGTTATAGACTGGTTGAGTCTTGTGTGTTTGATGAAGATTTATGTGGATCGATAAATTTTATTTTTTGCGTTGAGACTTTTTTGGAGTCTACTGATAACGCGAACGCATGACCTCTAAATAAGTTATCCAACGACTGAAACATTGTCGGCAAGAGTGGCTGTAAATTGTGCTTTTTAAAACGAACTGGTTTCATATATCTAGATTCCATGTTAATACTGAGGTGAAATCTTTGGGGAACTATGTTAGATCCAAATTCAGCTTGCTTGATGGATATAATGCCTATCGCGAGAGACAAATGTTGCTAATCTCACTAGAGGAGGAAATGTACTCATTGATATTAGATCGAGAAACACTCGACACAACACAAAATCTCATAATGATTTATGCGAGCAGCATATTTGTGGTAACCCATGATGACAGGTTTTGAAGTTTTTGCTGAAATACAAACTGTTTGAAATAAGAGTTTCTGAGTCACCCTTTAGGCAGAATTCCTTGAGGAGCATATGGGCTTTCATTGTAAATGGTTTACTAAAAGTTAAATTCATTTAAAAATGTCATAAATAAAGCTTGTAAAAATTGTAGAAAAGAACAAATTGTAACTAAATGAAAACAAGTGTGCTGCTAAAAGACTAAGACACTAGTTAACCTAACAGCCATATACTTATAGTAAATATTTACTTTCTTTGCAATCACACATAACATCGGATAGTTATGCTTTTGGTCCTACAGAAACACCTTAAGGGTATGGATATGGTCTTTCCCAAGTTTTGATGTTAGATGGTGTTAAGGATAAATAACCTGTTCCAATGGGTACGGAAATAACTTTTCTAAATTGGCTTATAATGATTAAAACGTTTTACTCCTGCTAAGTGGTTCTAATGCTCAGCCAAGATTTATTGGTCTCGCTTTATTAAATATTAACTAGGATTCAATTATATCGAAACTCAAGGCCTGTATTACATATGTTAAGGATGACAATAATTTGTGACAAGGTCTTTTCAAAAGATGTTCTTCACTTATTTACCCGTTGACAATCATATTCAATACATCATTCAGTTCCGGATCTTTCGAAGACTTCTATAATTAGTGCCTATTTTGAAAGCCAGACAAAAATTTGATGTAAAAAACCTTATCAGCATGGTTTTGTCGCTGGTTTACCTGTAGTGTCAAACCTTATAAAATTTATATCTAATTCTATCGAATTTGGTCATCAGGTGAATGTAATTTACCCAAATTTCAATAAAGCTTACTTAAAATTTTAGGTTTCCATTCTTCCCTTCTGCCTTTTCAATCAGAGTACAGAATGATAAAATTAGGGTAGTCATTTTGGACTTTTATTTTTTTTTTGTTTATACACAGAGTCAAAACAGCGACATAAAATATAAGAAAAGTAATAAGATTACTCTATGACTTTTATCTAAGAAGAAAGTCATATCAAAATCATAGAAAAAACCTTATGGAAATTTTGAAAGAGATCTTATGTGGCAGTCACCTACAATTAAGAAGAAATCGTATTTTTTCAATATGGTTTGATTTGGAAACAATATGGACATTTTATTAGAAAATAAACGATAATCTTATTTATATTTGTTGTGAGCATTTTTTTGAAACTAAAAAAATCTTATTAAAATACAAGATTACCTGATTATATAGTATAAATAAAACATTGAAAATTTTACAAAGCATTTCTTTTTACTCAAATAAATGGCTATAAACTTCAATGCAAAATAAATACATATATGTAGAATTTCAAAACATAAACAACCAGCAAAATGCAAAACAATTGCATTAATTCCAATATTTTTTTTGTCGAATCACCTTCATCATCATCCGATCATGTAGGATTGAAAATGTTTTAAGAAACTTAAACAGTTCAACTGTTTTACAATAATTTTTATATTTTTTGCCTTAATGAAGAAATCTACAATTTCAAAAACAAAATCATTTGTTATCTTTCGTTATTGTAACCACATGTTCTTATTTCAAAGTATTTATGTAAGGATATGATTTTCTTATTCAAGACCCTAATTCATAAGGTTCTCTTATAAAGATATAATTTATTGTTTTTATGAAGTTTTCTTTAAATTTAAATTCGTCGCTACTACGTTTTAAACATTTATAGGCACAATGTTTCATTTTTTACCTAACCATACTGAAGACTATTTAACACCATGTAGATTTTTGCTTTCTGCATCATCCGCAGTTCTCAAAATATTTTTGTTATAATAAATGTTGAAGATGCGCATATTTTATAAGATGAACGGAATAATCTAACAAGATGTCGCCATGATAATGCATTTTCACTGAATCCAGGGAAATGTAAATAAATGTCTTTCTGTCATGTTCACAATTTCCTTTAATATGCTTATCATGTTGATAATGTGGAGGTAGTACGTTTACCTGAATTTAAGGATTTAGTGTTATTTTTGATAGCTGGAAGTTACAAACCTGTGTCAATATCAAATGGTTTTTGGAGAACTCGTATATGCCCAACTCATGCCTGCTACACATAATATAATAAGTAAATACCAATATGGATATATTAATCATTGATCATGAAATCCCCAGATATATTTTGTGTGTATTGTATCATCAGAACTTTTGAGTGGTGTTTATATTTATATGCCGTTACGGCTTATGAGATCTAGAAATCTCTTTACAGTTTTACAATTTTACAGAACCCACTATGGAAGGCTTGGAGTAACTGCATTTATATATTTATAGTAATAATGTTTATGAAGACTTGCATTTAAATTTATCGGGAAAAGATTTAAGTCATCACTTAAGGAATTACTTAGATTAAATTTGAAAGGTAATTTTTAGTTTTACAAAAACTAATGTTATTTAATTAATTTATAATATGTAGGTTTTATGCCGTAAATGAATTAAATAAATAAATAAAACATATTTCGAATGATATTAAGAGTACAGAATTGTAAATGCGAAATGGGGAGTGAAAGAATAGGAGAAGGGTGCAAATATTAAACATGTTATACTTACCCGGAAGAAAATGAGTGAAAAGTGAATACGTAGAAGAAAATTGAAATAATGCACTTATATTTACAGTGCACTAGGGAAATTCACCACTACCCTACATTCCTTCTTTAACTCCACTAGATAAAATCGCTATAACCACAATACAAGAATAATGTTGGTCCTAGGTCACAGCAACATCGATGGTAACGAAATTGCCAATTATTTGACAGAAGTGATATGATAGGCCCACAGCTCTATGTTAGTTTAGTATCTTCTTTTATAATTATTATAAAGATGGCAAGCAAGAGAAGACAACAGACAGGCAAAAATCAAAAAATTCGACCGCAACTTGACTAAGTGGTAAGTGTTAGTGACCTGTAAGAAAAGAAACATAAGCAAAACGGAAACTCCCTAAAAAACAAAACTACACAGAATATAGTACAATTTATCACATTTTTAGACAATGAATACCACCTATTTCCTACGAACAAATGAGTGTCTACCAATGAAGCTAATAACTATATATGTACAGCATATTTCGCTGATGGATAACTATGTAGGCGAAACGCGGATCGTCCATTTCGGATTTTACTGTCGACGTTAATTTTGTGCAAGTGAAAAATATTGAATTATTTAAAAATATTATACAACTAACATGTTCTAATAACCAACAAATCAAATAAATTATACATTACATTACATTATAAGTAATTTTAATCCAAGCACGCGGACGGAAAGTATTGTGTTCTAAACTAATGTATTCAAGCATAGAGGGTTTATTATTTCATAAATCATAAAAATGATATCATACTTATGGTAACATTACCGTATTGAATATTAAAATTCAGTTGGGTTGTGATATATAGTTATAACTTGATAGTTGTAGTTTGGATTCCATTTTACTAGTACTAAAGAGCAGCGTTTTGCCCTTAGTGTTCCATTTAATTCAGCTGCGACATTATTTCAAAAGAATTAGATAGGATTTATCGATTTTGTTACACAACGTGCGTTAAGAGGAACTAGATAGCTCGGCCTAGTTTCTATCTAGTTAAAATAGTGGCCGTTAAGGGATCCAAAATCGCATAAAAGTTATAGAATTTTAGCATTCACAACTTTGTTTCAAGAACTGGTCGATAAAATTTGCGTTATCTTTATCTTCTACAATTAGAATTTTCATATATTTCATATACTTTCTCGTTATTATTACTATTGAAATGATGTTATTTATAAATTCACTAATTATAAATTTCTATTTTGAATATTTTCGATGTATAAGCTAATCTATATTAATATTTAAGTGTAAAGTTATTGAAAAAGCAAAAATTCCCTGCTGAAATTAAGTTGTTATATTTATACTACTATATAGATGCGTTAAAGGTATATTCATTTATACCATTATGAGCAAAAAGCGAGATAAATATTCATTTCAAATATTCAAACTTTATTTTCAGTACATTCACAACTTTCGTGCGATAACCCGGAGAAATCTTGCGTTGGTAAAATGTCTATCCTTGGAAGCAATTTCCTCAGGCTATGGAAATTTATAATTATAACTTCGGCTTATTACTTATTAAAGCATTAATTTTCTTTTCCCATTTTTAGGTTTAAGAACGAAGAAGTAACTTCAAAAACTTCACAATTTCATCCTAATGGGAATCTTATCTATACGAGTTAAATTTTCTGTGGGCGAAAGTAATAAAAATGACCAAGAAAAGATTTCATAATAACGCTTGAATGTGGGTACTAATTGTACCAATTTTGTTATGCTTTTAACGTGCAGGGTTAAAATTTAAATGTTTACTCTAATATAGTTTTGACACGCGGTTTTTACACGCATACAAAAATCTTAAAATTTCCACTGAAATATTTGACATTCTAATTGTTACACACGGTGTTTTTTAGTGGGTATGTCAAAATGAGTGGGATGAAACATCTGACCTAGACAAGCAAAATATTGTATGGTAGGAGTGGGGCCATCTCCATCGTTTGGGAGTTAAAGGGTGATTCGTAAAATCTAATTTTTCATGGTATGCTTATCATTAATTTTTTTTTTTTTTTTATCAACTCAGCGCTGCAGCATCCAACTCACGCCGAACATCTACTGTCCTAATTTCCTTTCCAAAGATGTCAACAACATTTACCCACCAACACCCAATGTAGGTATGTTTCTCATTTTCCTAAAATTCAGCTTTTCCTCACATTTTCTCGGAAATTTATCGAATTGCCCATCTTATTACCTATCAAACAAGATACAACGTCCAAGTAGAGAAAAAATATAGTCATTTATTTCTGAAAAAATTTTTCTGGCAAATTAAAAAAAATCGAATTTAAAAAAATTAAACTAAAATTAACCCCAAAATATTTTTTGTTTAATTAAAAACCTATTTAAGTTAAAGCTAATATCTCACAAAAACTGCTTAACACTGGAACTACCGGCACGCAAGTCTGTAATTTTAACAACTTTCTACACCTTTAATTTAATACGCTTTCAAATTTGAATTAATAATTATTAATGAAAAAAGGTTTTTGAATATGTCGTAATTCTCAATTCCATTAAACTTTGGCATAAATCAGAAGAGAATTTCAAAAATATACAATTAAATGAGGGAGGAAATTGAATACCAGTGAAATTAACTGGTTTTGGTAGTTCTAGTGTTAAATTTTTTTATTGATTATTTACTGTTCGATGTTGATAGAATCTTGCGATGTTTATGATTGCGGATCGACCCTATTTAATGTTACATTTCCGCATTCTCTAATCTCTAGAAAGTCCGCGAAAATACCCCTTTTTGGGGTACTATTCGATTTGGGAATCTCTTTTGGTATTGCTAAACAGCCTTCCTTCTTTTTGATTTTCGTCTACTACACCAAAAATGAAAATTACAGTCTGTTTGGTAAGAGCGTATCGACGATTTCTCAGAAAGAAAGAGAGGAGACAAAAATATTTGAAGTGGAGGGAATGAGTATTACCTATATATATGCGCGTCATGCTTAAAGTCACATTTTGCGTTGAACTTTCTACTGTTAAGATCGATTTGAAATATGAGTGCTTTAATTTATAAACGTTTTGAAGCTATGTTTCTCTGCCTTCATCCGAAAGGACCTAAATGGACTTATGCCCAGGCAGCGAAATATATTAAAAAGGATGCGTCTTTTGTAAAGAAGTGCTGTAAGAAGTTTTCTGAGGAAAAAAATGTCGTCGATTTGCTAGGTAAGAGTAAAACAAGAAAAACATGAAAAAAAGAAGACATCGCTATATTGAAGCTTTTTGAAAAGGATCCACAAATGACGCAGAGCCGCGCTAAAAACAAATTAGCGGAAAAAAGTATCAACGTGTCTCTCTATACAACAACAAGGGAAAATTCCATTAGACCACTAGACATCTACCACTTTTATCCGAAAAGCACATCGAAAACCGTTTGAAATGGACTAATGAAAATTAGAATCGTAAGTGCATAAACGTCGTGTATACTGATGAATCATCATTTTGGGCATGTCAAGGACATAAACGAGTATTGTTAAGGACGGCATTACATCATACTTACTGTAAAACACCCAATAAAAGTTCATATGTGGGGATGCTTCTGTTCGCAAGGATTTGGATTATTGATTGCTTTTACTGGAAATATGAATGGGGAAAGGATGCCGCAAATTTACAAAAACAGGTTATTTAAGTATATTCTTGGTTTGGAACAGAAAATCGATCTTGGGTCTTGCAAGAAGACAACGATCCCAAACACAGAAGTCGTCTTTGTACTGAATGAAAAGATAAAGAATATATCAATGGCATGGAGTGGCCCTCACGAAGTTCTGATGATAATCCTATAGATCATTACAATAAATAGGAATATGAAATTCAAATAAATTTTGTTAAAAATACAACTTAAAGCCCGTGTGAATTATTATTATTTAAAAAAGAAAATTCGTACTTATTTAATTAATTAATTAAGTAATTATAATATTTTATTATTCAAGAAAGAGTTGTTAACACACAATATTTTTAAGAAAAATAAAATAAAAGTGAAATAATTATTTTCTTTAATTGGTTGGAATATACATAAATTTAAAAGAAGTACTATAGTCTATTCTCCTAAATTATAAGATTACTATTTATTATTATTGTGGTTAATGAAACGAATAGCCTTAAGCGCTCACATGTTGCCCATTCCACTCATTGACCCATTGTGGTGGAAGACCATGGTTATGCGTGGGATTCGAATCGAAAGCTTCTAGAACGGTAGGCCAGCGCATTAACAACTGATCTACCAGAGGCCCAAAAATCTATGAGATACATTAAATACATTCAATTAATACTTATTATTGGAAAAAAGCTTATTAATACTTATTATTGGAAGCAAAGCAAATATTGGCAAATTAATTGAAACATTCTATGGTGGGTATTTATTTATTGCAAAGCTCTTCTACTAATTACAAAACCTTCATTCGCTAAAATATGTGTCTTAACAGTTTTAAAATAATTATTATTTTTTACATTAAATAATTTGAATCCTGTGAATTAACGTGGCATAATTAAATTCAACAGTCTTTATATATAAAAAAAACATAATGTTTACTATTCCAAATTACTTGCAATGACTCCAAAACAAGGGTCATTTAAACAATCAGTACTAAGATAGATCACATAATTAGATTTAAAGTTTAACCATTTATTTTTACCTATGAAACAGCACAAGCATCATCATCGAAATGAGATGAAAATTATAATTTATTATTATTTGTTATATCTAATGCTTGATCATACTCAACTGTTTGACCATAATCGTACAAATCGATATATGATTAGGACAACCGAGATTTGGTAACTATAACTAAATCATATATTGTAGCATCAGTATATCATGTTCATTGAGCAAATAATTAAACGAATGAAATCAATATTTCCTTAGAAAAAATCTTAATAACTGTAAAAATCTAATTTGGTAATTCTAACCAAATATTGCTTGGCAGAAATTAAATATAATTTTAAACTAAATTAATATATGCATTAGTATATTTTTTCATTTGATTAAATTAAAGTGTTCGTTCAGTTCTATGTACTATATATTCTTTTCAATCACTTAATTTTTAAATTACTTCAACTACTGGATTTATTTCCTAAATGGAAATTAAAATTTATTTGTGGGAACGTATGTGAACGTTGTGTGAACTAAATATACCCAAATAAATGATTTTGCTGACTCGATTAATAATGAATATACACTTCAACTGCGCGTTTAGTGTTTATTATTGAAATTATTAATAATGACCAAATATTTTAAAAAATATTTCCAATAAATGCGCTTAATTATTATAGCTAAACTGTTTTCTCCTACTCGATGCGATTTTAATTTGCAAACATTCCTGGGAAGCTAAGAATAAAGTTTTGCCTCAGCACAAAAACATTAATTAATTTCCATGAAAATATCTTCCGACGTGGAAAATGGTTATACCATATACGAGTAGAACTTGTGAAATTCGTGTGCATTTAATTAAATGGAAGTGTCTGAAACGTGTGTGAATTATTATGTCTGATTTACGAATTCATGCGGAGTTTTAGTTGCTTCTGCACTTAAGTTGACTATCAGAGTGCTACGCTAATCTATTTCTTTTTGTAAATAATAAAACTGTTCACTTCAAGTGCTTTCAATCAATACTGTTTAACTTTGTTGTTAAAAAAAATGTTTTGTTCAAATTGTTTAGAAAAAATTAATTATTGATAAATAAATTGAAACATTCTTTGATGGGAAATATTTATTTATTGTAAATCTCTTCTACTAATTACAAAATCTCCATTCACTAAAGTATTGACCTTAACACGTCTAAAATAATTATTATTTTTTATATTAAATAATTTGAATTCTGTAAAATAACGTAGCATAGCAATTAAATACCCCTACATGTGACTATCAAATTCAACAGTCGAACAATTATTTTATATAAAAAAAACATCATTTTTACTATTCAAAATTACACTCGTAATGACTCCAAAACAAGGGTTATTCAAACAATCAGTAATAAGATAGATAGCATAATTAGATTTCGAGTAAGACCCATTTATTTTTAACCATGAAACACCACAAGCAGTGTACACCTGTTCGTCGAGCCAATAGTTAAGCGCATGAAATCAATATTTCTTTAGAAGAAAAGTTAATAACTGTAAAAATCTAATTTGCTAGTTATAATGAAATACTGTTTGGTAGAACTTTAATATAAATCTTCAACTAAATAAATAAATGCATCAATAATTTGTTTTACTTGATTAAATTGATTACATACATTACATTGATTACATAAACAACCTGACACCTACGTAACTGATAGCTGAATATAAAGTATTTGCAGATGATTCTATACCTATATACAAGACTAAATTTTGCATTTAACTGAGTGGAACGTGAGAAAAAAAAACACATTGACGACTGGGAAGCAGGCTAACTTTAAATAAAGAGAAAACCAAACTCATCCTATTCTTAAATAAAAACAAGTGCGATATAAATCCAAACAAAGCAAAAAATTAACCTGCGCATCACATATATGTAGAACACACAAGAGAGTAAATTATTCCTTTTCTTGGTGCATTAAAAAGGTCAAACATAAAACTAGACTGGAGAGTCACTTCAGCCATCTATAGCTCTCAAAATAATAACGCAAATCATTCGCAACCTAATAACTGGTCACAGACGACAAAATATAACTCGGAAAAAGTAAAATATCTAATGAGAAGAAAAATAAGAATTCTTTATCCTATCGATGATTATGCTTCTAGATCCGAAATCTCAGCTCAGCTACAAACAACTTCAGCATGGAAGACATGATCCAAGGACTGTCCTAAAAGGTAATGCACATTTTTGTAGCAGACTGTAGATTATGATTTTATGGACCCCACAATAAAGAACATTCGTATTCATGGATTTCTATACAGGCTAAAAGTAAGCGATGGATTGTAAAAAGGACTTTAATTAAAAAAATAAATAACATTAAATCTTATAAAAAACTGAACAACAAACAAAAGAACATCAAAAGACTGCAATTACGCGTTCCAGGAAGTTGTATAACAAATTGTGCTAGTTGAGTGAAAGTTGTATAGTAATGGAAGACGAATTCTATTTTAAATATGACTTTAGTAATCTAGCTGAACCTCAATTTTATGCTGAAAAAACCTTAAAATGGTACATTTCTGTTTAAATGTTTTTTGTATAAGCTATTGCTAATATATAAAAATAATGCAAGAAAAGAAAATGTTTAAACCGTGCGTTACTTTCTAGGACAGTCCTTACATTGAGAAGGAAAGTTTAATAGAGTGCCAGTGAAATATTCAAAAACAACAGGGAGAATATAAAAGGAGAACGTAGTCTGCGAAGATTTACAATAGAGATTAGAAAACATAGGAACTACTCACAAATGATGCCAATACCCACTTTTAGGAGTTAGGAAGTAGCATAAGATAATGTGGATTATTTATTCATATTGGATAAATATCTAACAATATTTCTATAATTATATTATCTGTTCTAATGCGAGCCATCGGGCCTAACTGAACAGATAAATTGTTTTCCACAATTATTGTTAAAGTTTATGCACTTACATAGTAATAGAATAGTTGAAGATTGTTTTTGTTATAAGAAATTGTTATTTGAATTTAGGACGAATATATTCTTTTCAATCACTTAATTTTGCAATTACTTCAACTACTCGAATTATTTTTAAATGTATTAGGTTGTTGCACATGAAATGGCCGATTTCGCTTTATCATGAACTTAGCTGCAGTTTTCCTAGTTAAGATTTCCGCTAGGTGGCGCGTGTGGTATACCAAATTACAGCTTAAAGATTAGTGTATTTAGATCTGGTGTAGTTTTGGCGGTGAAGAGTGTAATACCGAAAAGCGATTAAATTAAGTAAACAATGGAAAAAAGTCAAATTCGTGTGATTTTTTTATATGAATTTAAACTTGGACATAATGCAGCGGAAGCAACTGGCAATATTAGCGCAGCATTTGGCGAAGGTACGGCTAGTGAAAGAACTGCACGGCCTTGGTTCGAGAAATTTCGAACAGGAGATATGGACCTTGAAAATCAACCACGTGTTCGACCAGAAGGAGCCATTAATGAGAATCAATTAAGAAGTTTAGTTGAGAGTGATACTCGCATAACTGTTCGTGAGATAGCAGAGCAACTAGGAGTCCACTATTCTACAGTTTCCCGTAAGCTTGAAGCTATTGGAAAAGTGAAAAAGTTGGATAAGTGGGTTCCTCACGAATTGACAGAGAGGCACATGATGCGTCGATTGGAAATCAGCATTTCTCACAACGCTCGAAACAAAAGGGCTCCTTTTTTGCATCGGATCATAACGTGTGATGAAAAGTGGATCCAATATGATAATCGCCGACGATCTGCTCAGTGGTTAGATGCAAATGAACCACCAAAACATATGCCCAAACCCAGCCTTCACCCGAAGAAGATTATGGTAACTGTTTGGTGGTCTGCGGCCGGAATTATTCACTACTCTTTCCTAGAACCAGGTGAAACCATTGATGCAAACAAATATTGCGCTCAACTGCAGGAAATGCATGAAAATTTGCGACAAAAACAGCCAGCATTAGTCAATAGACATGGCGTCATCCTACTCCACGATAACGCAAGGCCACATGTTTCACGAACAACAGTGCAGAAATTGAACCAGCTGGAATATGAGACTCTCCTTCATCCACCATATTCTCCGGACCTGTCACCTACCGACTTCCACTTTTTTAAACATTTGGACCACTTTTTAAAAGAAAAAGTATTTACAAACGAAACGGGTATTAAAAGTGCCTTCGAGGAATTCATCGCCTCCAGAAATACAGACTTCTACCGTACAGGTATCAATTCACTTGTATCACGATGGGAAAAGTGTATTGAATCAAATGGAGCTTATTTTGATTAATAAAATTACTGTTGAACTAAATAATTATTATTTAAATGTTCCTCAAAAAATCGGCCATTTCATCTGCAACAACCATAAATTAAAATGTATTTGTGGGAACATATGTGAACGTTATATGAACTAAATATACAAAAATAAATGATTTTGTTGACTCGATTTATAAAAGTTATATACTTTAACTGCGCGTTTAGTGTTTATTACTGAAATTATTAATAATGACTTAATACTTTGAAAAACATTTGAAATAAACACGCATAGTTACTATAACTAAACTGTTTTCTCAGAATTTATCAAGTCAAAAAAGGGATAAAAGTTTGTTGTTGATAAATGAATAAGGAATATGTTGCAAATAAACTAAATATTGCAATTTGTGAGTTATTACAAATCGAATTTTTTTCTTCACAAGTATAATTGAATTTATGTTTAAAAGTTCTAAAAATTTCTTCTCTTAATTTCTGGAAATTAACTATCAACAACTCAAACAGATTGTCAAATAGATGTAAACAGGAAAAACAAGAATGCTACACTCTAAAACATTATGGCGTAATTTTACTCTTTCTTTTTACAAGGAAATTGATTACGTTTCGTAATGGTAGTAAAATGCATTAAAAACAAGAGAAATACATTTAAAAAAATTCTTTTATTTTATTGTTATAAATGATTTATAAGTTAAAATTGATTTATTGTTATAAATGATTTATAAGTTAAAATTGAAAAAGTTAGACAAGTACAATGATTTTAGTGATGCGTGGGTGGAAATAAGGGATGCGGGATGGATTCGCTCGGGAAACACCACTAACTTGTATTGCCACCGAAGTTATACATGTTCGCCAAATTTCATTGAGTTTGGTAAAGTCTAAGTATAAAAATTTTGCATTGCAAGATTTGGCGACACGTAGTGTAAGTTAAATAAAAGAATTTAATAATTACATAAATTTCTGCGTAAAATTATTACACACACGGTGGAAAGCTAAACATAAAAGATGCGAATTTTATATATGTATATGTAAGATATCATTTTAAGACATACATAATTTTTCCGTTATTATATAACGTATATTTACTGATCGTTTTTCAGAAAAAAGCGAACTGACAATAACCAAACATTTTATTTAATGGTACTTTTCCAAGATTAAATGAATTTTTATTTTCAAAACTGATGATAATTCATTACAAATAAAGCATTCCAATCCCGCCAATCCCGCCCCACTTAAAGAGTTGATTTTTTAAGAATAAACTCTATAATTAGCTGCCGTTATTTTCAAGTTACTATAGCATTAGTAGCGAAAAACGAAAAACGCGAAAATTTAAATTTTTTAAATATTACCACTTTCAAATAAATTTTTATTTGAATGTAGAGGAAAAAATAATAAATAATAAATCTGAAATATTCAAGAAATTTAATCTCAATGTTCGTTACTGCAGACCAGTTATAGTAGTTATGTTTTGTTATTTTCATTGCCTAAGAGATATGATTTATATGCTCAAAAACATTATTTGTATCGAATTGCCCATTTTCTTGCCTTTCCGAAAAGATGCAACATTTTCAGGTAAAATAGAGGTAGAAAAATCGGTTACTTAGGAAGCCTTAACTGGAATCTTCTTGTTTTATTGCCCTGTAATTGTAAAAGTCGCAAAACGAACAAAACTTATTTGTCTTCAAAAATTATTAGAAATGTTTCTTTAGCATACACAGATAATTAATAACTAAATATTATTAAGGAAAAATTATAAAAAGATCCGTAATTAGCCTGTCTTAGCCAACCATGCTTGACGCTCTGTAACAAATACCTGAAGGAAATTTTGCTATAAAAGAGGCCCAGTCAGCAGGAACATCGATAATAGTTGAAAAACCAAGCGATAACTGCGTGTGCTCTTAAGTTGAAATAATTTAAAAAATGGTGTAATTCAGTGGAAACGAAAGAGAGGTTTTTCGGGAATACCAAAGGAGATTCCCAAGTCGATGAGTACCCCAAAGAGGGATATTTTCGCGTACTTTTTTAGAATATAAGAAAAACCGAAATGCAACTTCAAATAGGAGAGATCCGCGGATCAGGAATGTCGGAAAGCAAAACCCTGGAACGACCATTAGACAATCGCAAGACGATTAGGAATGTCCTTAGCTAAAGTACAAGGACTATTGGAAGGTGATTCTGAAAGAAGATTGAAGTTTTTCATTTAGCTTCTGGAATTCGACATAGTGCACATGGCATTTCCGGACTGAATAAACATATAATAAACACATCATTTCATAATTTCAACATAAATTCCGCTTCATACCAGCCCAAACGGTAGCATTGGTAATTATTTAATAGGACCGTTCACTTTACCTCAAGTGCATAATAACTAAATTTCTGCGGACTTTTTTGAGAATAGACTGTCAGATGTACTTGAAGACATCTCTCTGGATAATGCAATTTGTAAACTACATTAGCTATATCAAAGAATACTCAATGTCAATGTTTTATCAACATGGGAACATTATTTACTCAAATCCTATTAACACTAGAGAGGAATTAATGAACTGAATTGGGACTGCAGCGACGAAAACTCGAGAGAGGCTGGCTACAATACACTTTCAACAGGGAATTAGAAGGAGGTTATATTTATTTCCATATTTCTGCACAGCCCTGTTGGAAAAGTAATAAGAGCGACAATTCGATAAAAATAATAAATAGGTGTATTAATTGCACGAATTTCAGAGAAAATGTGAAGAAAAACTGAATTTTAGGAAATGAGAAACATTACTCCCAATATCAACAGTAAGTGTACCATGCATAGTTTTAGTTTGTAGGTCAACATTGTTGACATTTTTGGATACTGGGATAGTATAGTTTTGATGTGGTTTATCGCTGCGTTGACTAGATCAAAAGATAAAAATAAAAAAAATAATGCGTATTCCATGAAAAATTCGAATTTATGAATCACCCTGTGAACTATTTCGTACTACAGTAGTATAATTTTAGAGAAAAATAAAATAAAAAATAAAAAAATAAAATTTTTCATATCTCACATGTAATACACATGTTACATTTACAACAAAACAAAATAAACTACTTTTGTTTGTCCCACCAGTGAAATATCTTAACATTCAAGTTATATTATAATTATAATTATAATATATTGTTTATTTTATTATTTGTTTTTTTTTTTAAACAGGTATCAAACAAAACATTTCTTGGCGCATTCAACATTGCTCAATTGGAATTCTAGATTTTAGAGCTTGTGGCATAAAAGTAAAAAATGAAATTTATGAATTGTGTATAATTTATGTTTAATGAAAGAACAAATTTATTAATTTTTTATAATGTTTAGGTAAAAAATAATCATTTAAGTTGTTAATGTAAAAAGTTACTATGTATGATTTTTTTTTACATTCAGTTCTTACAGATTTCCCACGATTCGAAGGAGAATTAAGTAATCATTAATGTATGTATGTAAGATGTATGTGTGTGCAAAATTATTAATTAGTTAGTAAAATCAACTTTTCGAACTTTCCGAACTTTTCCAAATTACAGGTTTATTATGCATTTTTATATACATATATAAAAATAATAATAATAATAATAATAATTACACGTAATGTCGAATTATACAGTTTTCTGAGCGATTTGGATATGATTTATGGTATTTCAACGCAGTTAATATTTCGGTAAAAATCAATTTCTTTTATCGATAAATTTATTTTCAATAAGCGAACACTGCGTTTGGTTCATATCAAAATATATTTCTCTCTTTATACCACTATTTTAAATACGGGAAGTGTCGTATATTTTCGCAAAATCAGAGTTTTTGGTATTACATAATTTTTCGAATTAAAGTAAAAATAAGATTAGGTAAAAATAAAAATTTAATAAATGGAATTAAAGTGGAACTAAAAACCAATAGCAATCTTCAGCTCTGAGCTAAGCACAATGTTCCACACCTACGGTGTATAAAAAGGCAGCCTCTTACAAGTTCGGTTCAGGCACTGATTCTGTTTTTGTATGAATCCATATTGAAATTTCGAAAGCGATATTTCATCCAGCCAGGAATTTCTGGGAGTTCACAGAGTAGAGCTGTGGCTACCTCTCCTTAAATCTATATTTCATAAGTGTGATTTATGGTAGTTATATATAAGAATTTACGCGGCTCCTACTTATCTAGTTATTTTGACAAAAAGGGTGAAGTCATTAACCATGTACGATTTTGTTCTCCGCAAGTAAAGCACAAAAGCTTCGTGATGGCCTAAGCTGTGCTTTGAATACCATTTTAGTTTTAGGGGTATTCACGTTTGTGGCCTTTCTCTTTTAATTAATTCAGGGGAGATTATTCCGCGCATTGCGCATATTTACGCGAGAACAAGAAAACATACCTTTTATGGTCTCAATATCTAAGAATTCAAATGTAATTGTGTGTCAGAGATGGTAATTTAATGAGCGATGAATTTCAATTTTTAAGCTTCGGGCCATACGGTGCCAATGTCGAAGCAGAGCGAAGACTTTTTGTTAATAGCTACATTAAGAAAAAGAGAGCAACATGCACTTACATGACATTTATACATATGCATTTTATTGTGCGAAGAGCTCTACTGAACCAAGCGAAGATACATTAGTTGCAAATGAGTGATTCTGAAGAAAGCGACGAAGAAATGGATTTGCCATAGATTGGACAAAATTTGATGAAACTATAAATAATGAAGGTTTTAGAAGCACTCTGAGTCCTACTGTGTTTGCAATAAGTAAAAGTAAGGTACATGAATTTGCAGATACGTTTATTTTATTATCATTTCATAAAAAGCAGCTAAGTTTATTATGTTGTGATGAATTTTGTGTTTTGTATTTGTAAATTTTAATGAACAACTTTGCAAAAAGTTTCGATGTCAGAGAAGATAATTTTTGCGACCCGTGCGCACATGAAAATATTACGAAATGCGGAGCTATCGTTGTAACAAAATAAGAATAATAAATAAATTTAGCCTACGAAGTAAAACAACGTTTATGACAATATAACTATTCATATAGAAGTAATTTCCAACCAGTTAAAAAATTACAAATTGGTTGTAATTTTAATAATCAAATACTATAAATGCATTATGCATGAGTTCGTACGATTACATACTTACCTTGTTAATGAATTCAATCAATATTTTTAAATTACTCATATTGATAAGCAAAATTTGAAGAGTGGTGAAATTTGCAACCCTATTTTTTAAACCGACGGAGTTTATGTTTATTCGGATTGTAGTATATTTATAATCAATCTAGAACTACTAGAATATCCGACACATTTTTTTAAACTATGCAGGCTGCTTTTAAATTTTCTTTGTTTCGAATAGATTTCAGTACCATTTTTCTGTTATATTAATTACATATCGAATTTAGAAATATAAGCTTTATTAGTAAGTTTTCAAACAAATTGTAAATTATACATATTTTCCTTGGACATTATCATTATAAATCATTTGCGAACATGTTGAATTTCCAGAAAATTCATATTCATTATGGAGTAAATTATTTAAATATATCAAAATATTTACAGTACCCATGAAAGTGGATTTAATTTAGAATAACCAATGCAAATATCGACTGCATAAGTTTGTAAGTCCGTTCATGCAATTGCGCCAACTGTTTAAGCTCCAACACGCAATTATACCATTTTAGCAATTATATCCGTAGCAGGGTATACATATGTAGATATGTTTGCGCTCATGAGCACTGCTTTAAGTTTTATTTAACTCCCGGAAATATTCCAAAGGTTTCCAAAAAAAAAAAAAAAAAAAAAAAACAACAAAAAAAAGAATCAGTCTCGTTACAGTTTTTTGCTGATACTTATCAGTTACTTTTTATAAAATATATATAAATATATAAATGTAGATGTATAAATATCAGTTACTTTTGATATTTTAGTCTTTTCCCCGATACAAATTTTTTACAGTAACTTGGAATTTTCCTTATATTTCCGACTGAAAAAATAGTGCCGCCTTACATGCATACATAACATATATATTAATCAACACATAGATCAGCTGCTGAGGAATCAGAACGCCATCCTCTTGTTAAAAGACAAAGAAATATTCCAGAGTTAAGACCAGGCATATACATACAGGAGGGAGGAGTAACTTCCCACGATAGCAGAGTAGAGGGAAAGCAAAGTATTGCAATCTTTCGACATAGCGCTGTTTACGGACGTCTCCAAATCCGGGAAGGGTGTGGGTGGCGATGTTTTCTCTGGCACCCTTAAGATTAAAGGGGTGGTACAGTTTTCCAAATCATATCAGTACTTTCCAGGCCGAGGTGCTAGCTATCATAAAGGTAGGTAGGTAGCCCTGGATGGTACCAGCTATTAATGGAAAAAGAATTATTCTTACGGATTCGCAAACTGACTTAAGATCCCTAAATTCAACCACTATCTCGTCTAACTAGTGGAGCAGTGCCGTGCGCGGCTGCGTAGGTTAAAGAATCAACTTATCGCATGAATAGCCAGCCCATGTTCCTATGGAATTAGTCAAAACTAAAACATTCGAACGGTATTCAACAATCGCTAAACACAGGTGAACGAATCTTAGAACACCTAGAATCTCAAGATCAGCTTGGCCTGCGTATAATTCAAGAAGAACACGAGGGCTAAAGTAATGTCGTTCACAGGCCACTGGCACATTGGGGAGCCAAGTTTGCCAAGTTGGGAATCCCCTTCAACAATTACTGTTGGAGTTACTATTTATCTGATGAGAAGAAGTACCTCTCTCATCCTCTTTGTGGTTGCTTAGCACTATTCTATGCTAGATGCAGATGCTAAATACCAGGCATTAGGTATGCGTTTTATCGAAGATCTCGGGATGATATCCAAAGTCAGGATCAGGGAAATTGTACTCTTGCTGAACCTCACGAACTAACTCTAATCCATATGGGAAACAATGCACACAATAACTAATAAGGGGATTATCGTGGTATCAAAATGGCGCACTTTAGCGCTAATTGGGTTTCACAAGTGGCCACATGAACCAAGCAAATAGTCAACTTTTCGTTGGTTACATAACCCTCCAAGAATTAAGGACATACATGATGATATACATTATGAGGAAATTTGTAACTCAGTTATTTAGTCAGATGAAAACTGGCTGAATTATCACAATCTATTAATACATTTTCAAATATAAAATCATTTGAGCAGTACGTTGTAGAACACCTTAACAATTAAGTTTTGTTGCTGCAATGGATGTGATATATTTATTTTATTTATTTATTGAATATTTGAAAGAGTTTTTGCCTCTTATTACTTATGAATTTTTATTGTTAAGTATTAAATATATGTTTATATAAAGATACTCAGTTTTTGTGTTGTATTTGCTATTGCATTGTTGCAATTAAAGTTTAAAACCTTCTATTAATTGCCTATTTGTCAAAAAAAATATCGTTTACATAATCATTTTTTCACGCATTAATATATGTACTTATAACGTACTAGTATTTATTATTATTATTTATTTATTTCGCTTAATACAAGCTACATAGTAATAACACTTAAAGATTAGGACTAAAACGAACTAAAGGCAAATCGGTGGAGGGGCTAAGGAAGCAGGGGATGGAAGAGGGGAAATCACGTCAGACGGTTGAGCTCAAACCTCAGAAATGATTTGCTCACGTGGAAGTCAAAAGAAGGGAGGGAATTGGCATTCCGAAGCATACGGGTGAGGGGTTCGGAAAAAGTTGGTGCGGTGGAAAATTGGGCGAAAGAGGGGGGCTGCTCTTAGGTTACGGGGTTAGTGTAAAAGGAAACTCGTTGAAGAAGGGAAGGGCAGTCAATCACACCGGATAGGAGCTGATGGATAAAGATGACATCAGCAATGTCACGCCGTTTCCGCAAGGGCTGTAGGTCAATCAGCATCAGGCGGTCTTCATAAGGAAGGAGATGCTGGCGATCAGACCAGGGAAGCAGACGTAGCGCAAAGCGGAGAATCTACGCTGGACTGCTTCGATACGACTGATGGTCGTGGATTGAGAGAGAGGGAGACCAAACTTGGCTGGCGTATTCAAGGAGAGGCCGGACGAACGTGATGTAAAGGGATTTGGCTACGTAGGGGTTGGAGAACTCTTTGGACCAGCGCTTAACAAAGCCAAGAGTGGAACTGGTTTTAGAAACCACGCTGCCGATGTGGTCACGAAAATTTAGTGCCGGACAGCAGATAGACTCTGGGAAAAGAAGGAGGACGTCTACAGGAGAAGGTAATGCATTGACATTTGGAGATGTTCAGCTCGAGAGAGTTTTTATGGCACCAGATGCAAAAGTTATCGAGGTCGAGTTGGAAAAGTTGGGTGTCCGTGGAAGAGGAGATGAGTTTGGAGATTTTTATATCATCGGCGTAGATGGACAGGTCAGAGTGTTTGATAATACGCTCAACATCATTAATAGCCAGGATGAAAAGTAAGGGACCTAAGTGGCTACCTTGAGGGACTCCCGAGTTGGCCACAAAAGAGTTGGAGGACACAGAGCTGAAAAGGACCTTGTACTTGCGGTGAACGAGATAGGACTCAATCCAGGCAAGAAAGAGCTGATTGAAGCCAAGGGAGTGAAGTTTGAAGAGGATTAGCTTGTGCGAGATTTTATCGAACGCCTTGCTAAAGTCTGTGGCAATGACGTCGACTTCATCGCCGTTTTCCAAGGCATAGCGGGTAGTGGAGACAAAGTTGACGAGGTTACTGGTAGTTGATCTACTTTTGAGGAAGTCATGTTGGGATGTGGAGAATAAGGATTTGGAATGAAAGAACATACAATCGTAGATAATGCTGGGTATGCAGGAGAGTTTGGCAATAGGACGGTAGTTGGAAATGTCGCTTTTACACCCTTTCTTATGGATGGGGATGATAAAAGAGTCCTTCCACCTGGCAGGGAAAATGCCTTGGGTAATAGAAAGTTGAAAAATGAAGGTGAGGGGACTGAGCAAGTGTTGAGCACACTCCTTTAGTACAATGGCAGGGATACCATCGGGGCCAGGATTGTGATCATCCGTAAGGGTATTGATAGAGGTTGCCACCATTACGGGATCAATAATGATGGAAGCCAGCGAGGTCTGAGGACTTGAGCTCAAGAAATGGAAATAGCTGCCGTCAGGCTGGGAAGAGTGGTCACTGAAAGATTGACTAAAGTGAAGTGCGAAGAGGTTAGCAATAGCGCGAGAGTCGGAGGAAGAAGAGTCATTGAGCTTGAGAGTCGAAGGGTAGCCGATGGATTTTCTATTAATACAACAACCCTAAAATATTTTGCCATGAAACTACTTTGAATCGTGGAAAATTTCGTCCCCATATTGGATATGCAAACTTTCGTTTTCAGATTTTTATATGAGATATGAAAACCCTTTTATCTTAATGGAAATCTTTCAATTAAAAATCTAGTAGTTGGTTCGGCATATTAGATCTATAATTTTAAATTTCCAAATTATGATAGTAAATTAAAAATTAGTGGTCTTAAAATATCTTCAGTACATAATTTCACTTAAATTCGTTGAATATCAAAAGGGTCACTCACTTGGTTGTGAGAATGCCATTCCGTCCCAAGGTTATGTTGGATGGGGTAAACAAAATAACAATAAAACTGCAAGAAACGCAGAAAGCGTCATGGTACGCGCGAATGCGCAAAAATTAAAAACAGAATGAGTATTAGTTTTACATTAAAAAAAGTATTTATCTCACTTTTTAGAGATTCGAGTAAAATAAATTTAATACTGAACTTCTCCTAATGGGACTAACGACCTATTTTATTTGGAACTCTATAAAACCTAAATTCCTTTCGATTTTTGATTTTTTTTATAAGTGCTACATATTATATATACTATAAGAGTTATAGTTCAGTCAACGCATTCTCGTCATGTATATGAAAGTTTATGTTTAATTTTTCCTGTATAGCCCTCCGTAAAATTAGGCTGTATGCGCGCCTGGTGTAGACAACATTCAATTCATGTCAACGAATAACTACTGATGTATGAAATGGAAAGATATTCTGAGTTTTCTATTTTTGCCTACGGAATATGAATTATTTATCGGTTAAAAAACAATAATTAACAACTTAAAACAATGAAAATTGGGTATCTCGTGGAATAAAAGATTTGTTTCAGAATTTTCAGAGATAAAAGGTTCGGAAAAATTTTAATTAAGTTATTGTCTTTTCCAACGGATTCTTCTAAAAATAGTGAACACAAGCTTGAGAATCGAAAACTGACAGAAATGCAAAGTAAAATTCTGTAATATGTCGCGGTAATTCCACAAAAACTCTAAAATTGCTTCATTTACAACGATGGTAAATTGCCTCAAAATATACAACCTCGGAAAAGGCGCACATATTTATTTATGAACGATAAAGGTATACATACGAAATTATAGAATCACTAAATTAAAAAATTATTAAAATTTAATATATTAATAGTGCTACCGTTATTATACATAAGTTTTCTCACTTTAACCAGTTTTTACAAAAATATGTGAAGGCAAGTTTGGAAAAATAATACTAAATATCAGAAATATGTTATAGTATAATAAACAGGTAAACTCATTATATTTTTAAAATATCACAATAAACCTCCCATTTCCATAATTTTACCATGCATTTTTATCAACACTGCATGCAGTTTTAAATAAATGTTTGTTATGCTATTTATATGTACAGCGTACATTGGTTTCAAGTGATAATTAATGACCCAAACTCCTGACTGTTCTAAACTAGTCTCTTCATGCAAAATATACAGACTAACTGAGTAAAAATAATGACTGATATTTGTTTGGTTCACTCTTAGTTAAAAATCCATTATTTCCTCAATTTTATAAGGAAAACGCTAATAAATATGATTTCTTTGATTAAGTTTAGCATATGTTTTCAAGTTAAGAGTCCAAAATCATCAATCTCACGTAAAATCCAGGACCACCCAGTGTAAATTTATGCCCATCCATATGTATGAGAACAAGTAAAAATATCAAAATTTAAATGTGTCAAAAATGGTATACCTAACGAGCAACGAATTAATTATTTGCTTATCCTTTCCCGACTCGCCCGATATCCTTCCATTAACTAAACATTGGTCTAACCCCACACGTCTGTAAGCACTTTTTCCACAATTTTTCATCTCTAGGTGTGGTATCCGGCCTGGAGTGAACCAACAAATAAAAGTAGTCTTGGTCCGTCTGTTATCTGGGCTTCAAGCTCGGATCTGGTGACATATTCAAATTCATGTTGCCATCGGTCTAAGATAAATATGAGATTTTCATGTGCCCACAAAATCAAGGTTCTGGTTTCATATGATAGCTGGGCTCACATATCTCACGCTTTGTTCATTTCGTACATATCTCCAACAGAGACTGACACAGATGCTTCTGTTTTACTTCTCTTTTATAAACCAAAAAATGTCTTAGAGAAGATTCCATACACTGCTGCAGAAAATCGGTATTCAAAGTCCTTTTATCGCAGAGCGTGCGGGCGGAAACAATTAATTTGCGTATTAAACATAAACGCTATTTCTATAATTTATTTATGCAAAAATATGCATAGCACGGTGACATCAATGTTAAAATTGCATAGTGATAGTCGCCATAATTCTAAATATCTGAACTCCCATTCCTGGTACTCTAATTGTGGTGTCGGTGGTGTCGAGCATCTACGGTTTCTGATTGGCTTATTAGTTTTGGTGGCCATCGTTGTTATCTTTGTGAATTTGCATATGTGATTTTCAGAACACATAGCGTAATAAGAGATGGACGTTGTTTGTGGTCTACATAGACATCTGAACTCAGCTATTCGGGAAAATTCGAAATATGAAACCCTGTTGTATCCAACTGTACGGTAGATTTTGATAAAATTGGAAGTTAAAATTCAGGGCTGCATATTTATGTATTTTTCGTAATACTCTTATAAATAGTATTCTGTACTGCTTACTATCTTTTTATTTGTTATATCAAGCAACTTTATTGGGGGAAGCGCCAAAATTCAGTGAGCTGAGTACTTTCTCTTCTATGCATAAAAATAAAACAACATTTTTTTTATAACTGCTGATGTGCAGGTTGTTTTGTAAGTTCAAATCAATGCAACAAAATGAGACAAATTCAAGTAAAATTTCAATGAAATATTTTATTTCTTTCATGTTGAAATCCATATACACATTGGACCAGCGTTTCGACATGACTAAGTCTTACTTAGAACTAACCGCAATTTTAACGCGTGTAGACAAGGCCGGGTTCAAAAATTTTGCGGGACCAGAACACACATTAAAATTCAAAACTTAAATTTCACAATGATGAATTATTTATTACACTTCAGTATAAAGGATGCTACATAAATATTATACATTATTTTTAAAGATGAATATTAAATTATTTGTCTCGCTTTTTTCGCTGCCAATTATTATTTGTTATTTCACTTCCTATTGAAAGAATAACCAGAGATTTAAATCCTTCTTAGCTTACTGACGATCGCAGAAAATTTTTTAGTTTCAACCGCATTACTAGTGCAGTTAACATTATTTGTAACGCAATTAATAGATTTGGATATACCTCCGAAAGATTCTTTTTTGCAATATAATTCATCGAATCTAGAGCCGAATAATTGGCTTGCGTTATAGACTGGAACATCTTAATTTCTTCAAATATTTCAGTTCCTTCGAAATCTCATTTCAAATGTAAATGAAGATTTTAACAATTGCTTTATATTTTTCACTTCGGTTCTCGATCCAGGTTAAGCAGGAAATTTTGCACTGAATTGAAATTTATGCGCAGTTACCCATTTTAAACATCTTTTTTTTTCGCAAAAATAAAATCAAATTGCCTAGATTTATACACATTTTGCGTCATAAACTTAATTAAAACATTTATACGGTTTCAAGGTTTTTAGGTCGGATGAGTAAATATCAAGGCCACTTTTCCTAAATTTTACAATCTTGTTATACGTGAGGTTTTGTTAAATAAACTTCAGTCAAAAATTTCCTATCTAAACTGAACCAGATAAAAAAATGAAAAAAAAACACAGCTAATATTTTTATAAATATTCATCAACAAGCTGTCATCAATTAATGGATTATGCGATTGCATTTTCTAAACACACTCGAATATTCAATATACTATACAGGGAGTTGCATAATGCCTGATGAGTTTTCATATACCGCAGGGCCTTTTAAAACTCGGGCCGGGTTCCGGCAAACGCGCTGAACCCGCCTCCTACAACCCCTGCGTGTAGGCATTACTTAATTGCTGTCATTGTATGTGTCCACTTGCGTACATATGGCGCTTTACAACTGATGAATTTACATATTACAACAATTCCAGATGCAGATACTTATCCAAAGCATTAACGAGACGATGCAAGGTGCAGCCGAGTTCTATACAATACTTTATACTTCAAGGACATAATAGATTTATATCACTTAGGTAATGTATTATACATATACCTAATTATTAGCACGTTCGCGGACGCTAAAAGCTTTTGCAATGCGTTGTTGTTCAAATTATTCAAACCTCGTATTATAAAGGTTTTCTTCATTTTTATCATGTTAAGTTTTCAATGCATTTATATTTGAGCACAGGGCAAGTTTTACTTTATCATATAATCGATTAAATAGGAAGTCAAGTTGAAAAACAATATAGAAAAAATCCCGGCGACTTTTTAGTTATCGAATCTTACTCCAACGATGAACATTTGCTTCCGTTCGACATAAATATAACCTTAATGTTTAATGTTAACTGCCAACTGAAAGTTTAAACCCAACCAACATTACGAAATAAATCTCTAGTGATATGCACTCAACTGACTGACGATTTATAAGTATTTTTAGCATATACAAATGAGATTATAATTGGTGATTTCTACGAAAGTTATCATGTACAAAAGAAAATCTACAGACGGATACAAACACATGCAAAAGCAGCACCAAACACCATTCTTCACATTTCAAAGGAAACCGTGCCACGATTCTTTATTATTATCTATTATTTACTGTACATTCGCCGCTTCAAGAACGATAAGAAAAACTGGATACATGAAAAATCTATAGTTAATTCATGTTTTTGAAAATTTGTTTTTTAAGTAGTACATATAATAGTAATAGTAAAAATTATAAATAATTTCTATACGCGACCATAAACTATATAAATAGATTTCTGTGCAAAAAAAGACTATCTCTGAAGTATTTTCATTTTAAGAACTTCGGTTTTTAATATCATTTATGGAAGACCTTCTCTTTTAATTTAGATTGTTATGAACATTCGGAAAATGTTCATTACAATGAATTTTAATATATTTCTTAAAAGGCCTACAATAATTTTATCAATATATCAAATATCATTGATATGTAATAAATCAAGAGGTAAATTCATTATTTTATGCTCTTATGGAATAGAAAACACTCTATAAAAGTATTAAAATCGTCTTTTAACATTATTTGGCATTAATTTTTAACCCTAGGAAGGGTTAAACCTGTAAAATTTACTCCTAGATAAGAATACAATCTACTCAAAATTGAGGGAAAATTTATTGATAGCATTTTCCTCATTGACGCCATTTTCGACGCGACGCGCCCTTTGCTTAACTCTAACATTGCAGTTTGTCTTACTGAAATTTAATTTTAAAATAATATATAGTGCTATAGTATTTTACGTACTATTAATATATTTTGAGTATAACAATATTTAAAAAATTAGGTTCTTAAACTGGTCTCAAACTTTTGCGCACTACAGCATTTAATTAAACAATTTTTTATTGCTTTAGTTTTATGTTTCTGAATAATATATCGAAAAGTAATTATTTCACTAAATTTGAAATTTATTATTATTTGAGGTTACACTCGAAATCTCCATATACAGATGTTATTAATTTATTTCCAGTTTTATATATTTATAGGAAATGCAACATACAGGTTAATGGAAATTGTTGAAATTACAAATTTTAGTCACCATCTTGGGCTTTCAATTTTTAACAGAAAATATTATGTCTACGATGTCGAAAATTCCTCGCCATTTCTATGGCAATCCCTTAAAATTTAACATTGTCATTTCCTGGAATCCCTAAAGTTTGGTAGCATTGGTTACTTCAGAAACAATTTTCGTGTCATTTTCTATCATTTCGGTCACAAATGATATTTGATAATGGGAAGGGTAGGAGATGTAATGTAGGTTTTAAATTTATTTAAAAGCTACATATCAACAAAAATAATAAAACAAAATATTTCTTACACGATATGAAAGAAATTCAGACAAAAATAGTAAACATTGTAGTTTTGACTTAAACGCTATGAATAACATCCCATGTCGAGTTTTTTTAAAATGAAAGATGGCGTTAGACCAGGTTATTCGATTTAAGTTATACATACAGGTAAATGGAATTCGTTGATAAAATATAAGCTGCAATATATATAATATGTAATCAGAACTAAGTTTACTGAACTAAACAGATAAAGTGCATTTTTGGCCTACGACATTAATATTAATAAAAAATAAGTGTTGAATTGAATTAACATTAGCAAATATTTTCAGAACGGTTAGCTATACATATATGTATGTGGTTGTATTATACATATATAGTAAGACTGGGGATTACATCTGTAACATCGAACGCAGCGAATAGAGAAATCCTGAATATTTCAAATATTAGCACAGAGTTGAATGACTTTTTAGCATATATGTATGTAGATACTTCCAAATAATATCTTTATGATAGACTGCTCTAAAAACAATCAGAAATACGTGGCTAGTCCGAAATTAACTTGTTTCCCTGTAGATAAGGTATGTCACCCCGGGACTCACTGTGACGGAGGCTTATAACACATAATATTTAATAAAGTTAAAATGATGTGCTATCCTTCCGACAGTTGGTTTAAAACGCAATCAGAAATCTATTTACGATGCTGTGTACTTTACATAGTATCCCCAGTACCAGAGGAAAATTTTTGCTGGACCCATAGTTTAGAAGGGACAGGAAAAAAAGATTGGTGATAATTTTGACCTTTTTATGAAATTATTGAACCATTTTCATCACAAACAAGGACCCAATAATTCGCGGTGTAAATGAGATTGGATGGGATAAGTGCTTTTGCGATCGAATGTCTGATCTCTGTACCTATCGTAACTGTCGGTGTCAAGTCAATGGTATCCTCAACGGGAAAGGACGAAGCACAGTCCAGTGTGACACCGTATAAACGGTAGAATGTAATAGACACTCGGGACTTACATTGTACTTAACTGTATGAAGCAATAAATTCTAATGCACGTACATAGAAGTACTTAAGAAGACTTATGAGAAAAACGTGTTTAAATATGAACTTCGAAAAATTACAATGGTTTTGATTTGTTAATGGTTTATGGCATTATCATGTTCATGCAAGTAAGCAACCAGCTCACGATTTTACATATATAAATGCCTTCTTCGCATTTTGGTGGCTTCGCGCTTAGTGTCGGGGGAAATGAATTATATCCGGGTCATTGAATGACAATGAAAATTGGAACTCAAGATGTACGTAAATGTTAAATGTTGCATTAAATAACCACTTTCCTGATAATATGCGACGATTTCCACAAATAAGCAATAAAACGACTACATAATATCATACAATAATTAATATAAAGATAGCCCGCTTATTATAAAGAAATTTGTAACTTAATTATTTAGAGAAGTCAGATGGGTTTTACTAATAAATATGTAAGCGAATAGTAGGATTTTTCTCTCTACTACATTGATTCTCAACTAATTTCAGCTCAGTAACCCGGTGTCACCCCCTTTATCTTAAATACAGACTTCTAAAATGTTCAAATTGTTAATATGGTCCACATGTTAAACTTATGTCATTACTATGATCCACATCAGAAAGAGTTTTTTCTCTTATTCACTTGTGCACTTTTATTTTAAAGTGTTAAATATATGTTTAAGAGTATTCAGTTTTTTTTTATTGTATTTGCTATTGCTTTGTTACAATATGCAAGAATAATAAAGCAGAAAACCCAATGTTAACTGCCTATTTATCATAGAAAATATTGTCTACCTTATCACCTTGCCACGTATTTAAATGCTCAATATTAAGTATTAATTTAAAAACCATATTGAAATATATTTTCCCACGAAATTACTTTGAATCATGAATAATTCGATCCCCATGTTGCATTTGCACACTGTTGTTTATATGAAATAAAAAACCCCCCTGTATTCAATTTTCATGGAAATCCTGTCAATTCAAAATCGATAAATTGGTTTGCTATATTAGATCTACCACCAAAATACCCCCATTCGTTGAATTTCGAGCCCTTTTGTCACCATTACGACTTTTTAAATTTCAAAATTCATTTAAACACCAAAAAAGATTATAATTTATAGAATAAATCTGATATTGTATTCCCTATCAAGTAAAAGAAAAAAAAAACGCAGAATAAGCATTATTTGTATATATGCAAAATAATTCGTTCATCTCTTTGTAATAAAAAAAAATGTATTCTTTTCTGGGATAACGAAGAACAAAATATGCTCAAAAAACTCTTATAGATACTTTTTAATGATTAATAAAAAAACAACAATAATTCATCATTTACAACCAAAATCGAAAAACCAATAATATAAACAAGGCAAAATTGTATAGAAGTATATAATGATTAAACAACAAACATTAATTTAAGAAAAAAACTCAAAATATTTTTTTGTTTAATATATTTTGATAAATTAGATACTTTTTTTATATTTCCTTTTAGGAAACAATTTCTCCCTTAATGCAAGCGATTCAAAATGTTTGTCTTCTCGAATTTTTATTACCCAGTTATTCATAAAATTCCAAATGTCTCCAGTTTAAGACATAGTGACGCATATTGGGTACAATAATACCCTTACTCATCTTACCTAATATCTATTCTTTGCTGGCTAGTGCCTGGCTGATATCGCATCGCAGGGTAGCATCAGAGATATTGGTCAGACTTTCGATGTTATATCTTTATATTTATGATCTGAGCAGCATAGTGAAATTCTGAAGCGAGAATGAGGAAGAAACAGGTAACACACTCAAAGCATATATACGGATGCGGGCTGTAATAAAATACTGTGCATTTTTAAAGGCGGGCCAAAGTATTCAAACGTGTGCGCTGCTCTGGTTGTGAAACGTAATTACAATTTTCGTTCCGTCTCCCCCTAATTTTTTGTCTTTCTCTCAAACGTGAGCCCTTTATTACTATCTATTTTTAGCAAAATATGCAAGGCCGGTGGACTAACGGGACCAAGGTGGAAAAAAAAATAAAGAAATACGTCACGAGTGTCACATCTTGTATTTGATGATCTTTGATCGGACCCAGTAGGACAAGAATACATATGTGCGGAAGTTATTCCCTATAGACTACTAAGTGGTACCGCTTTACCTAGGTGATGACGCAACAAATTGCTTTAACATGGGATAACCTTAGTATGGTAAATGTTACAAATGCAATGGTAATTAAAGCCTTATTTACTTACGGGAAATAAGAACTGCAAGAAATACCTGTATATTTTGTCAATAATAAGAGCTTCACAGCGGTTTTCTGGGATGATTTTTTTGTTATTCGTTATTTGTCACATAATTTTTCCTTTCCCTTTAGAAAATAATTTTCTTACTCAAAAAGAAATAATAAAATCTTAATATACTCTTTGTAAATTTCAATTAAATGCAGAAATTTGCTATCAATGTGGATTAGACTAAGAGCCAGTGCCTGCCAGACATACGTTAAAGTATAAAAGCTGAAAATTTTTTTGCGTGTTCTCACTGGTGTAGAGAACAATGTTTGGGGGTTACAAACCTTGAGTAACGGTGCCTTCGGTAGGTATCAGGTAATCAAGGTGCGCAGTACCTGAGCTCTCTCACGTTAAATTATAAAATCTGAAATTTACACAGAGTGTTCAAATGACCATTCTAAGTCATTATTTCAAAGGCCAGACCTATCCGAAGGGTCTAACACTCCCCCAGACGCGGTAGAAGGTCAAATGCACTGAGAGAGCATTGCTCAGGTACATGAATGCATTTAAGAGAGTATTCTTGCAGTTTAAATTTTATAATTAATGAAAATTATATGTCAATATTACTGAAAAATTATCATACAATAATTTTTAAATAGCCAGACATATTCGAAGGGTTACACACCCCCTTAGACTGAATAAATACTAGCTAGAACTATACATGAGAGAGCTGCAGAAAACTGTTAAGTTAAGTGATTTTAATACGGAAAAAATTATTTATTCAGTACATAGAAATTGAATTTAGATTGTTTATTTATTAATATAAGTAAATAAATTAAATTTAGCTTAATATTAGAGTGATATTTATTAGTGGTATAAAGTCGAATGCATCGATAAGTCGTTACTTATGTTTATGACTAAATGGAAAAAAAATATTTATCAGTATTTTTGAATTTTTTAGTAGTTTTAAAATAATATAAAATATACATAAATAGATATGTATTATTTAATAATCATGACATAACTAAAAAAATTTAGAATAATTTAATAATATTGAACGAAATTTGACTATAATATTTTAAATATTATTTTATATATTTTTCTTGAGAATTATTTTGCAAGAATATTCAAACACTTAGGTCTATTTGGAGGGTCTCATATACAGTGGCATGCATCTAATTAGCACACTTGCTTGTTTGGAATAAAATCTCATAAAAAACGGTTCCAAAAGTATTTTATTTTGAACCTTTTCTCATTTTACAAAAACAGTCATATAAATTCTAACAAAAAACAAACAGATCAAAAAAAAATAATTCATAAAGTTAAGGACAAAGCATAGTCGTAAACAAAATTTAATTTTCACTCGCAACTAATTAGCACATTTATCAAATTTAGCAATAATTCTGTCCAAATAGCCTGATTTAATTAAATATTCTTTAATATTTTGTTGGATACCCTTTATATCTTATGACAGCAGCGCATCTTGCGGGCATACTGTGCACCAAGCCCTCGCATCTTTGTTTTGTAATAGATACCCATTTACGTTTGATAAATTCAAAAAGTAACGTCAAATTTGATGGTTTATTTTTCCGAATTTCCTTATCCACATCGTTCCACAAGTGCTCGATGGGATTTAGATCTGGACTTTGTGGTGGCCAGTCCAAAACCCTCAGCTTTTGCTCAGACAATCAGTTTTTTACAGATCTAGCTGTATGTTTGGGGTCGTTATCATGCATAAAGGTCCATGTTACTGGCAAATTATCGTCTGCATATGACTCCATTGTGTTTTTTAAGATATCTAAATACATAAATTGATCCATATTTCCCTCAATTTTTGTTATAGGACCTATACCATGCCATGACATGCAACCCCAAACTTTCACATTGCCACCGCCATGCTTTACAGTCTTAATTGTGTACTTAGGACTTAAAGCTTGGTTTACAGGACGCCATACATTTTGTTTTCCATCAGATCCCAGCCTGTTGAACTTGCTTTCGTCGGACCATAGGATGTTTTGCCAGAACGACATGGGTTTGTTCAAATGTTCCCTTGCAAATTTTAATCTTAACTTTATATTTTTTTCACTGACATGTGGTTTTCTTCTTGCAACACATCCTTTTAGCCCAGAACTTCGTAAACGTCTTCTGATAGTATCCACGCTGACTTTAATTCCATGGAATTCGCTCACATCACGCTGAATCTGCACCGCACTCACAAAAGGATCTGCATTTGCTTGGTGAACTATTAGATGATCTTCCTTTATCGTCGTTTTTTTTGGTCTCAGTTTCCTTGGAACATTGTTAAATGTTTTGTGTTCATTAACGTATTTAATAACGTTATAAATCATTTTTCCTGAGCACTTTAAATCTTTGAGACGCTTGAAATGGAATTATTTTCTTTTAATAAATCCATTATAAACTTACGCTTTTCCGGTGAACAACTTTTGCACTTTCGCATTGTAGAACACTCCAACAATTTTTCGACGAAAGAAAATAGTAAGAAATACTAATTCACGCTTCAAAAGTGCACTCTTTAACGCGTAACAATCAACTGTGCTAATTAGTTACTGCACTGATTCTGACTGATATTTCATTTTACCGTTAATTTTTGGAAACTGTGATATTGCCTGCAATTTTTTTTCTATTTTCTCATTTTGTAAATTGAAAGAACCTTTTGAGTAATGGTTTGAGCTGCATGAAATAGAACAGGGTTGAACAAAATATCATTCTTTGTATGATACCATGCGTGTGCTAATTAGTTGCATGCCACTGTATTCCTTGACACAGTAAAAGGTGGAGTACAAGCGAAAGAATGTCTCCGTGTACGTGAATACGTATAAAATAGTATTAGTGGTTTTTAGAGATGACGAAATATACAGGTATGGAGTAAATGCCTATTCCACAGTACACTCTGAACAGCTGGACAGTTTCGAAGGGTCTAAAATCCCTCCAAACGTAGTACAAGGTCAAAATTCTAAATGCCTTTTTGGGGCACTGGGTTCAACAGATGCGTCTGGGGGAGTGTTAGACCCTTCGGATAGGTCTGGCCTTTGAAATAATGACTTAGAATGGTCATTTGAACACTCTGTGTAAATTTCAGCTTTTATAATTTAACGTGAGAGAGCTTAGGTACTGCGCACCTTGATTACCTGATACCTACCGAAGGCACCGTTACTCAAGGTTTGTAACCCCCAAACATTGTTCTCTACACCAGTGAGAACACGCAAAAAAATTTTCAGCTTTTATACTTTAACGTATGTCAGGCAGGCACTGGCTCTCACTCTAGATCTTCTAGTTGGGACAATAATCCGCCCACATACCACCGACAAGAAATGTGTGCACATGTAGCATTTTCGTCATTTGTTTAACTGGAAGTTACGCTAAGAAGCAATTAACTGAAGTTTTTAGTGGTTTTCTCCCTAAACCGACTCTACTTTATTCAATAAAAAACAAAAGCAGAACTATCAGCAATTTTAATAATCTAGAAATGGATTAATAGGACAATCGGTTAAATTTGTCCCGAATCTAGTTTGTTTATGCTTTATTAATGACAATATATATATATAATACGATTATGTCCAATAGTTAAGAGGTTTCTCACGACTAAGCCTAATTTTTGCTTTCGTTAAGTTGAGTTAATATGCTTAGATTTTATTTTAAAATACAAAATAACAATACAACAATATAACAATAATAGCATGAATATTCACTCAATTTTAGTACCTAAAACATCTTACACAAAGTTGTCTTTTGAAGAAGTCATTATTTAAATATACAACATTGGTGAAAAGTAAAAATATTTTTAATCAAATTATTTGCGTTGTTACTTTTTGATATTTCCACATTCTCGCCGAAAACGTAGGAAGCATATCGAGTGCCAGAATGCACCGTCTCGTATTTGCATCAGTTCTGTCTCGCTATTTTTCCTCGGAAATGCCCCTAGTTAGCTATTATTTTGACATGTAGCGCTTGATAGGTACACATGAATGTAATTACACTTGACAAAAATAAATAATAATTCTGACGAGTCTAATGATCATACAAAGATAATGAACTTAATTTTCGAAAGTGCCTATACTCATTTTTGAAATTATCTTATACTTTATTGGTAATTTTTTTTTTTCCTACTTCGCTCCTTATCGGGAGCATAGGGCGTCCACTAAGTCTCTCCATTCGTTTCTGTTCGGGGCTATTCCTTTTATATCTTCCCATGTTCTGTTGTTGTTTCTGATTTCTTTCTCGACCGTCCGTCTCCATGTTGTCCTAGGGCGTCCCATTCTTCTTATGCCGCTTGTATCCCATTCGAGCGCCTGTCTGGCTATTGCGTGTTCTGTTTTCCTGAGTGTGTGTCCTATCCATTTCCATTTTCTCTTCCTAATTTGTGCTGCTAGGGGTTCCTGGTTGGTGAGTTCCCACAGGCTTTCGTTGGATATTCTTCTTGGCCAGAATATCCTGCATATTATTCTTAGGCACTTATTTACGAACACTTGCAGCTTATTCATCGTGGTTTTCTTTGTCAGCCAAGTTTCACTTCCGTACAGCAGTACGGTCTTGACGCACGAATTGAATATTCGTAGTTTGGTACCTCTGGATAGCTGGGAGGATTTTCAAACAGCCCATAGCCTTCCGAATGCCATTCTTGCTTCCTTTAGCCTGTTCTCTATGTCTTCATCTGCCCCCCCCCCCCCCAGTGATGGAGATGATGCCTCCCAAGTACTTGAATGTGGTGATGTCTTCTACTATTTCGCTGTTTACGACCAACCGGCTGACGTTGGTAGTGTTTAGTCGCATGCTCTTGGTCTTCCTTACGTTGATTCTTAGTCCTACTTGTTCTGCGTGCTGCACTAGGCTGTCTAGTTTGGCCTGCATGTCCTCGTAGGTGTGCGACAGTAGTGCGATGTCATCGGCGTAGTCTAGGTCTTCTTGGTCCACCCTATTCCTCGTGGTGTGGTTGTGACTCCCTTCATGACATCGTCCAGAACTATGTTGAATAGTAGGGGAGAGAGGGGGCAGCCCTGTTTAACTCCTAACTCAGTTCTTATTGGGTCACTAAGCTTTCCATTGGGTAGAATGGCTGTATCGGCGTCTTTGTATAGGGCTTTGATGACCTGTATCAATTTGTTTGGGATTCCTTTATGCGCAAGGGCCGACCATATTGCTGTGCGGTATATGGAGTCGAAGGCTCTTTCGAAGTCGACGAACGTGATGAGTAGAGGGGCATTCCATTCTACTGACTGTTCTACGATTATTCGTAGGGTGTTTGACTGGTATATGCATCCGCGGTTTCTTTTTAAGCCTGCTTGTTCTTCACGCATGTGTGCCTCAATTTGCTTTTCCAGTCTGGACAAAATTATTAGTGCTAGGGTTTTAGTCACAGCGTTCAGTATGGTTATGCCCCGCCAGTTGCAGCACTCTGTCAGATCTCCTTTCTTCGGGAGTTTGACTATGATTCCCTTCTTCCATTCTTGGGGGATTGTTTCTGCGTTCCAAATTTGCTCCAAGATTGGTGTCATGGAGGCAGCTATGGCCTCTAGTGCTGCTTTGTAGAGTTCTGCTAGTACACCGTCACTTCCTTCCGCTTTGTTGTTCTTGAGCTTGTTAGTAGCTTCGATAATCTCGTCTGTTGTGGGGGGTTGGTCATTTACCTCGCTCGAGGTGTTGTTGCTGGCGGGGTTATCTGGGTACTGCGACTGTCTTTCGTCGGTGTTGCTGTAATGTTCTCTCCATCTGTTCATCTGGTCTTCGACGGCTGTTAGTAGTTGGCCATTTCTGTCCTTTACGGGCTGGCCTTGCCTAGGCTTCTTGTTTGTTAGTGCTTGTATGTTCTTGTAGAGAGCGCGCATGTTGTTATGTTCTGCGGCCGCTTGTGCTTCCCTGGCGATGTTGTTATAGTATCTACGCTTGTCTGCTCTTGCCATTCATTCTCTTGACCTCTCTTGCTTTTTCTTGGTATGCTTGCCCGAGTTCGTCATCATTG